>BGPR01000007.1:2202306-2298395 GCA_013235015.1 Araneus ventricosus | reverse complement strand
TGCCACACTCTGCACCATCATCAAAAAGTTATGCGCCAGATGGAAATGCCCTTACGTTGACTTTTATTGTAGTCGAGGAGTCTTTAGTAGGAGGGTCTGTCTGTACCTCTAGCTGAACTTTTCTTAAGATGGAGACTATGAACTTTTTGATGAAACCTCTTGATAGCACAAATTATGCTACCTGGTGCTCTGATATCAAGGTTGTATTGCTGGAGAGAGACTGCTGGGACATTGTTGCTGAAAGAGAGGCAGCTCCTGTTGTTAAAGAAGGCGATGAGATCGACGCAAGAAAGCTTAAAGAATTCAACTTGCGGTTTAACAGAGCCTATACTACAATATATAGGAATGCAAGTCCCCAATACCGAACTATTATCGAAGAAATAACGAATGGGGCTGAAGCATGGAAGAAGTTGAAAAGTCACTTCCAACCAGACTCCAGAGCTAGGGTAATGGCTCTTAAGCACGAGTTTTTCTCAACTGGAATTGAACCAGATGAAACTATTGGACTTTACGCAAGTAAACTTCCCGCATAATAGAGCAGCTCCGAGAAGCTGGCCATCCAGTTGAGGACTTGGACCAATGTTTTCAACTACTGAGGTATTTGCCAACTGAATATGAGAATATTGTACAAAATGTTTATAGATGGGAAGACAAGGATTTTAAATTTCCAAAAGTCTTGGAGGAGTTACTAGCAGAGGAAGCGAGACTTCGACAACGAGCAACTGACCAAGTTACAGTTTCATTGGTGAGTAAAGCAAAGCCTGATCCAGAAAGAAGTCGCATTTCCCGTTCACAGAGATCTTCAAGCAAGGAAATCAAGTTTAAGAGTGGAAACCCAAAGCAACCATCTAGAAAGTCTCCCATGACTCTGTTCCGAATCGTCACACAAGCTCCGAAGTGAGAACCAGTTACTTATTGGAAGCACTTTCTAGTTCTGAAGAAGGGGGATGGATCTTCGACTCGGCAGCGACTACACATTTTTGTCGTGACAAGGACCTATTCTCGAAATTTGAACCAGTGAACAACCAAACGCTAGTTGGAGCAGTGGACAATATAACTACCCCTATCAAAGGTAAAGGAACTGTGCATCTTAAAATTGGTAATGTACAAATAAAACTTTCTAATGTTGCTTACGCTCCGGAATTGAGGAAAAATTTATTATCAGGACCCTGTTTTGATAAAAACGGAGCTAGTTTTAAAGGTTCTAAAAAGGGTAAAAATTAGGGTGAAATCCACAAATTATCCTACAACATTTATCAATCTATCAAGCAACAAAATGGATTCCGTGAAGAAAGAGGTCTTTTTTTGTAATAATCCTTTCATGAAGCCAATTTTTTATATCCTAATTAGAACTGGTCGCTCTCCAAAAAAAGGCCACTTTGTATGAATCGAAACAAGTTGTTATTTGAAGGAGCAATATCTAATGAGTATGGGAATATATCCCTGTTAAGAAGTTCTAGAGTTTAGTTGATTGCGCTTGATATTGTTGGCGAGCATTGGAATAATAATGTTGGGGCTCCCTTTCGGTATATTCTAAATGTTTTTGTTTAGATGTTTAATTGAAATTGGATGACAGTTATGTTCAGCAACTTATCCTTCACCCGCTAGTTCTTTTAATTCTTCATTTTTAAATATTTTGGTGATTTTCCATGCTTTTATCATGCGCATAAAAAATCATTATTTTTAAACGGTAGAAACCTCTCTTTCCTTGTATTCGATAGAACATGTTTACCACAATTTTTCAACAGCAAGCTGAACGCTTTTGTTGTAGTTTCTTTTGCAGTGAAATAATGAAGTAAAACTTGCTGGAAATAATGTTTTCTGGCACAAAATTCGACACATTTTATAAGGTAAAATTAATTATTTTTTATACTAGAAACGAATATCACTTATTAAATATTAAAGGAGTTAGCATTCTAAAGGTATCTATTAAAAAAACGATGGAATCATTTATACACCTAATAAACAAAAAGACCGATTCGAACATAATTCAAGCATGAAATAGCTGGTGTTAGCGAAAGGATTCATTATATCGTCGCTTAATAAGCAACACCACATATCTCAATTATTTGAAATTTCAAAGAGGAAGGAAAAATTGAATTTTTCGCAACCATTAAAAAATATTTCTGAATTTGTTTCGCATCTGTTAGGAACATGCATTCTCATGTTTATGTAAGATGTGAAAAAATTCAGAAATACTCGTTATAGGTTGCGAAAAATTTGGTTTTTTCTTCCTCTTTGAAATTTCAAAAATTTCGATAGGCTGTGTTGCTTGTTAAGCGAAGATATATATCATAGATATTTAGAAACTTATCAAGAAAAACCGATTTCGTTTTAGTGTATTCTCTATTATGCCACCATAAAAACATCAGTAGAAAGTCAGATATAATAATTAAGTTCCTGGTCAAAGACATAGTAAAAGAGGTTTAGTTGACGGGTAATCTCGATGACGATTGGTTACAAGTTTTTAGGCGAGTCATAATGAGGTCCATTCTTGAGAGACATAATCGTTTCTTATAGTGTGTGATGCATGATCTTCACAGTAGATAATATGTATATAGTCAATAGTTTTGAAAGAAAGTCTATAGTTTAGATCATTGGATACTATTACAAACGAGATCCATAGAAGTCTGTTCATAGATATAGAAGCCATTCTTGCCACTTTTAAAATAAGAAATATTATGTTAGTTGTTGGCACCTGGGAATTTGAGCATAAAAATGATTACTAACGTATATAATCAACAAGGATAGAACATTTTTTTGCTAATTAGGTACACTTCTTGATATCAACATACTAAATCCTGCCTTTCTCATAATTCTTTAATAGTAATCTCCATACTCCTTGTTTCCCACACTTAACACGAAATGGTTCCCATCTTTACTACATTATTCAAAAACCTGTGCATTGATGTAAGCCTTTTCATGTTGTTCGTCCTCATCTTTATTCATCATTTTTCTTTCATTCACACCGTGATAATCAAGACATTGTTTATATTCCTTTATTTTGTGTCAATTCTATGTGTAAACACCAGCTTTGTAATTTCTTCGTTTGCCATTCTTCTGTATGCTAATTTTTTTTTTGCAACTCAGTAAAGTCTACCTACATCTGTACCAAACCGGATAGGAGCCACATGAGTTCTAGAGACGGCGGTGCGGTGCGGTGTGGTGTTAAAAGTACACTTAATGAAAAGAAATCAGCAGACCTTGTTTCTGACAGATATTTTATAAGTGGAATAAAATGGTTTTTGGCCCTTCGAGCATGATTTTTCCCTCAGAACTTAGAATTTTAAGACTAAATAGATTGTTTGGAGTTTAAACTTTCATATGTGTTCTTGTTTACTAGCAGGAAAAGCTTTCTGATCCTACACAATAAAGCAAAATGGAAAGAAAATAGCTTTTACCGATAAAAACTCTAAGTCCATAAGATTTAGAGTTTGGCTTTGATGGGCAAAACGAGTCCCTTGAGGTGAGCCCGCATATTTCCAGATTAGGGGGAAGAAGTCTATCATCAAAGGATAACTAACTATACCTATGTTACAATACGGTCGGCGGGTCGAGAATCCAGTCATTAAACATTCTAATTTCCCATCCACATTTTCTTAGAGATTCGCTTACGAGTATTCCAGAGTGGTAACTGTAAATAACCTATTCATATCTATATGCAATAACACGAGTGACCTGCTTCCACCCATAGCAAAGCGGGCACTGCGTCACTTGCAAACTACACCTCAAACAACGCGCAACATGCAAGTGGCCATCGGCAAAGAAACAAGATCGGTCATCGGAAAAATGATAATAACCCAGCCCCCTTTCTCATAAGCCATCCTCAGTATGGGAATACAGCACAGAATGGACCTTCTGTGCTTCGAAGTAGCTACAGCTATTTGTTCTTAGCTACTGTAGTGCTAAGAACAAATAGCTGTTTGGTCTAGAACTTCGAAATACGATCGGATATCGGGAAAATTATTATTAACAAGTCTCTTTTTTTCTTACGTCAGCCTCAATCAAGGAATGCGCCACAGAGTGGACTGCCTATCCAGTGCTCGAATGGCATATGGGAGGAGTAGTCCTAAGAACGAATAATTGTTTGGTCTAAAACTTTGTTTAAATGATTTAAAACTTTGTTTTCCAGATAGGAGAAAAGAAAACCGCAAAAAATGATGCTGTTCACATGAGGGTATATAAGTCAAAATATGTTTACGTAATAACTAGTAGTTCTGTGAACAGTATACCTCGCGTCTCTCCCCTCCTTCCCAAATAAAAATCGTTTAAGATCTGTCCTTTATCGCAGTCTTTACAGGTTTATGCAACGTTGTCATTCATTTTGAAAATAATATGTCATATTGAGATTATAAATTTTTTTTCGAGGAAGTACATTCTTTGTCTTCCATATATATACATTATCTTAGAAGGTTATATTTATAGTCTTAAACCAATCATTGCACACTTGCATTATGCACAAATTTTACTCCCCGTATTTACAAAATAAATACATTAACTTATTTATAAATTTACATCAAAAATGTAGTGGAACAATGTTGTAGAAAATTATACGTTTTAAAGTGGAGGTAGCCATCAAATTTTTCAAACGTGAAATGTTTGGTTAGAATCCTTCAAAAAACATACTTTAAAGAAAAAGGAAAAATAAGATTAGATGGAACTAAACAAGAAAAAACAACTCTCAACATGGAACTATGATCTTATCTCTTTTTTTTTCAATGTGAATTGTTTACACAAATCTTTGTTTTTTTTTTTATCAACATTAAAAAAATTACAGTTCAATGTCTACTTTTTATCAATATTAACAAAATTATAATTAAATGTCTTGCCATTAGCAAAATGATACAAATCTTTTAATGGTGCCAAACTCGCCAACACATTGAAAACATTAAAACGGCGACCATTTTGAAACGGAACAAAAAATAAAAATTCTTTCATAGAAGTAGTTTTTATATGGCTTCAAGGAATATTTATACCAAATCTCAAGGAAATCGAACAACTCGTTTAGTTGTGACTGCGTAACAAACAAATTTACAGACAGACGATCAGTTTAGTTAACCCTGTATAGTTGTACAAGTTGGGGGAAACTTATTGGTAGTATATTTTTTTCATATATTCCATCCGCCTAACTTTAATTGTCTGATTTGAATTTTTCTTGTCCAGAATTAGAAGACCAATTGAAAACAAAAAGAATAAATTTTTTTTATTTCGAAATGCATGGAAACATGCGAAGCAAAATCATTAGTCTTATATTGCATATGCAGCCTGACGGTTAAATTTACCGGTGGTACTTTGTGCCTTTGACACCAAGTTCAAATCACAAAATACTTCTGAAAGGAGTTAACCGTTTCTTTTCAAATTGTGTTTTACAGTATAAGGTCAACGATAATATTTCCATCAGTTTTCATTGCTTCATTTCGAATAAAAAAAATCTAATATGGCGACCTAATTTGCCGTTTTCAGTCAGGAAAGTGGCAGTTACACATAAATGCGTTAAAAAAATGTTTCAGTAACTATCTAAACTGAGTTTTTCCTAATTTGACTTTGCCGTTGTCTTAATGTGATGGGAAAAAAGGCAAATCGGACAATAGGTCGGTGGTGTCCAATTTAATTATTGTACCGAAGCAAACCATTTCCCTTTGGGTCTCAAAAGGATTTCAAAATTACATAAAACAAATTTTGCAAAATTTAAGATTTCGACTGATTTTCTTCTAATTTCATGAATATGAAATGTACATGAATTCATCTTTATAAGAAATGTCGTTCTGATATTAAAAAAATATTTAGATGTAACTAAATCCGTATTACACTAAGTATACAACAAAGTAGGACAAGAATGATACCAATAATTTGTACTAACATAATTTATAAGAACATAAACGATTTGTAATATTAAGTTTAGGAGTAAAAGTGCAATTCTTAGTCAGAATCATGAATTTTATTTATAAAAAGGGAACGTAGCAACTAATCCCTCTTCTTCAGCTGGATATATGTTTAGAATTGTCTTTGGTATATATTAGTCAAAATGTAGCATTTTGTCGGAGGCTTTCATAAATTAATGCCTGTAAAATGTGCATGAATTTACCTGTCAAAAAATGCGCCATTCTAACCGCAAAAATGGATGCAACTATTCGTTATTCTGCTACGATTTTTTTTATTGCTGAAAGAGGAAAGCTAACGCAAAATCCGGTTTATATAATTTCCTTATGTGGATGTCATTTTTTGTATATTACTTACTTAGAGTTATGAAATTTTTCGTATCCATATGCCTATGAAAATAAGTATATTAAGTATCTTAAAATTCTTTTCTATTTAAACGCATTAAAAATTCTTAGTTTAAATTTAAAAAATAAAAAAAATGTTCCATGGTTTTTAAATTTTATTTTTCATTTCATTTTAAATTATTATGAATACATAGTGTCAACTTGTGTTGTAACTAATTATAATACAGAAAAAGATATAATTTTTTAAAAACTTCCAAGAATTTGCTGCTTTTCTAGTGGCTAAACTTTATATTGCAGAAAAAGAATTTTTTGAAAAAATCATCAAACGCAGTAAGTTCTTTTCGCAACAAAACTAATACGGACGAAATATCCAAAAATAAAGAAAAATATTAAAATAAACAAAAAGTAAGTTTCGTTTGCTCTGTTCAAAACACACACAACATAATTTTCATTTTTCTGGATAAACAGTGAACAGACAGATTCACTTATTCTTTCCAGTTATGAAATACTTTTTTTTAATAAGCAGAATGCATTTCTTTGACAAGGTATTAAGCTCTGAACTTCATATTTATGTTTCCAATCATATCCATCAATTAATTTTAATCATTGATAGTGAAAATTACACTACACATACTGTGTGAAATTTTGCAAATCAACAGTATTCATGATGCGAAAACTGCAGCTTCTCGCACTAGAGGGCGCTACATGTAACTGAACCTCAACAGTAGCCTGACAGAATAACGCAATCAGCTGTCTCTTTTTTTATATGAATGCTCTGCGTTCAGCATGCCACAACCACTATTCACATTTTTCTGTGATGTTAATGTTAAGAGACCAACAACAGCAACAACAAAATATATATAAAAATAAAAATTAAAAAATAAAGAGACAAGCAGATTTCAAGCATGCTTTAAGCTGACGTAGCAACAGGCAAGCATGTTATCTCAGGAGCGTTGGGGAGTCAAATTGGCACAAGCTCCATTTTTTTCACTTTCCTGTATACGAAGTATATACAAAGAAAAGGCATTGTAATCATCCAAAAATTAGAGCTCGAAATTTTGATTGTTCTATCAGTTTGAAATCCCCCCTCCCCGAGTCCGATAAAAAATATTTCTAGAATTATCTCTGTCTCTCTGTGAACATAAAAACTCAAAAACGTTGTGGACTACGAGCTAGACGGATGAAATTTGCTATGTGGTTTTCACAGAAAAAATGTACTCGTGTGTATGTGAACACGAATTGAACTCGTGTGTATGTGAACACGAAAACTCAAAACCCAAACAAGTCAGATGGAGGAATTTTAGTGCATGATCTTTTCACTAAAATTGTACATACGTATCTAATTTTTGACTAAATCCGAAGACTGGTAGGTCGTTTATTTGTTTGTCTATCCCTACACATGTGAATATGATAACTCAAAAACACAAGCTAGATAAATGAAATCTGGTATGCGGATTTCACAACAAAATTGCAGATTAATTTTAAATTTTGGACCCAATCAGTTAACGGAAAGAGGTCTAAAACGTATACTCGATTTTCTTCACTATTCAAAGAAACTAAACACAAAAAAAGCCGTATTGTGTAAGTATCCTAGAAAGTCGAGGGGAGAATGTTCCCTCGGGCTTATTCTACTATTCTGAGGAACTGTAATTGTATAATTTGTTATCGATTAAAAATGAAATAATAAAAGACATAGAAACCATAAACATAACAAATATTTACGAAACCCAAATATTTCGGTTATGGAGAAAAAAATCTAATTAAAAAATGTAGAAAATAGCGGGAAAAATATATATGTTATATATCCAAAAAAATTATATATATGAACATTCAAAACAAAATAAACAAAACATATCAAAAATGCAACTCAAAAACTGAAAAATTATTAATTAAACAAAATTTAAATTATGATCCTATAAACAAAAGTGCAAATCACAAGCAAAGAGTGCATGTAAAACTAAAACAATTCCATGAACTATATTACTCTTTCAACTATTGAAAAAGTCAAACAAAAAATTTGGAATTTTCAACAATAAAATTAGTTGCTCCGATTTGAAGAGCATTATACAGGTTAAACCTATAGGGAATAACCTAATAATAACCTAATTTATAAGATAATAATTTAAATTTTGTTTAATTAATAAATTTTTAGTTTTTGAATTGCATTTTTGATATCTTTTCTTTATTTTGTTTTGAATGTTCATATAGAACAGGTTATACTATGGATGATATTACTATATATACTTTTGCACTATTAAAAGGATGCTTTGCACCTTAAGTGTAAAAATTGAACAAAAATTTATATATATATTTGACTTTCATGACATTGATATATATATATATATATATATACATTGATACCCAAAGTATAAAATGTCATAACATAATATTAAAGAAAGAAATTAACTATCATATCAATAATCCCTTGCAAAAACTTCAATTTTTAACTAAACGATATCTAATTTTAATCTAATAATTAAAAATACTAAACCTATGCCAAAAAGGACGTTTGGAGAATTGGAACATAAAATATGTACACTATAACAATTAGTATTGAAAAAGGCAATCTAAGAAATGGAGTTTTCAACATTAATAATTGTAACTCTGCTTTGGAAGAGCTTTAGCCATGTTAAATAGATTTTTTTGTACAAACTATCTATGTTACCAAATGTTGAAAATAAAAAATAAATTATATATATATAATTTTTTTCTGTTGTCATCATAAACTGAAAAAGTTCTGATTACTTTATATTGTTATTCGGCTTCTAAAGATTTATCAATGCATTACAAATTTATGCTAATGGGATAAGAATTTGCTTATTAATCGACAAAATTTTTTGATGGCGTTTAACTGAGAAAATATATACATATGAAGAATATCACTTGATTTAAAACAATCACTGAAAATGCTACATTTATATCAAAGAATGATAGACATCATAGATCGTTTCAAATTAGCCAGCACACCAAATTGCAAATGCGGTTCACAAGGTGATGTAGACCACTATGTTTTTGACTGTACTTTCACTAAAAAATTTCATTTGAATAGACCTACTGGCGCAAACAAAACCGCATGGTATAAAATTTTAGTTAATAATAAATTTGGACTTGTGAAACTGAGAGAGATTTTTAGGATTTCCAATTGCAATTGCAGTAAGTTTTCTGACTGATGAAAGGTTGTCAAAAAAATATGTCATTGTTTCTTTAACATTTGTGTGTATGTGTGGGTGTTTTTAATTTCTTCTTGGAATATAAAATTGTTTCTTATTGAATTGTCACACATGCTGTAATGCATTTAATATCCCAAGTTTTTGTTTAAATTTTTATTTGCCTTTTATTTCCTATTTTACTGTTTCATATTGTTTCATGAACTTTTTTGTCACTTCCTTTGTCTTATGTTTAGTTTGTTCAGAACTTTTGCTTTTGTTGTTGCTTTTTTGCATGTAGTAATTCAGATTTGTTGCGATGTTTTGCAATTTGATGTAAAGTTTTTTCTTCCTGTTTTGTTGTTATTTTCTTCTCCCCGCCTCGGTGCCTTACATCCTCTGGGTAGGCTGTGCCGGGCAAATAAATAAATAAATAGATAGACATCATAGAAAACATTGCTGTAAATTATTCGACTCATCAATACGCAAGTATGACGATTATACAAATTATGACTACTGGTTTTTTCCACTAGTTTACATATATTTTACAATCCATTTATCTACTAACAGAACTGAAACTTTATGTTTCCATACACAACTTCTGTATTATGATAAAATTGTTTCTTAATGACTATAAATTAAGGACAGTGTGGCTAAAATCCATAGGTCTACTTCCCGTACCAACCAAATAATTCTTGTAGCCCAACTAATTTTCCCTGCATATAAAAAGAAAACTAACTTTCTACCAAAGAAAATAAGAAAAGAAATAAACAAAAACGAAGGAATAAAAAATAAAGGGGGAAAAAGTTTTGTGAAATTCAGAACTGTATGTGGATATTGCCATTATAGCTGAAAGTTAGTTAAAATAAAGTTTTGTTAAATTCAGAACTGTCTTGTGAAAGATACCATTATTACAGAAAGTTAGTTTCACATAAAAAATTATGTAATTTCTCTTGAAAAATTCTTACCAGCAAGAAAGAATTAGGGCCTGGAGAAAATGATGAAGACTAATACAACTTCACTTGAACGGATACAGTCACGGATACAAGTCCAATGCTACTTCACTTTAATTGATACTGAAGGAATGGCAAGGGAGACGAATGCTAGGCCACTTCAATGTGAAGCTTATGTTTCAAGACTGAATTGCAGATAATACCTGAAAATATAAAGTCATAATTAAAAAGGCTTCGAAATCGTGCGAGAGTTTGGTTTTGAAATCATTGTTCAAGAGGAGAGTTGCCGAATTTGAACCAGCGCATTTGGAATATTTGTGGCAAAATCCTGGCCAAAACTATTTTTCACGCGTTTTAAAGTTAAAACCATTGCTGCTGATTTTTAACTTACTTTATATTAGTAAATACACTTAAATAATTTTGTAAAAACTGAAAAGAATGTTTGTATTTAAAAAATATAAAATACAATTACTTAACTGTTTACTGTATATTTTCTTATAAGAGGAACGTAAATGGTGATAGATTTGCTTTACTTAAAAAAAGTTTTTCATTAAATGCGGTTAATGTTATTATATATAAAGTTTTAGTCATTTATACAAATATATATAACTAGAAAATCACCCGTCATACTATGATGGGTGCAAATTGCCTCTTCATTCGAGAGATTTCCCGTTAAATTTGATGTGTTTAAATAGATATATATGCGAGAGAAATGTCTAACAATGATTGAAAACAAATAAAATAAACATATGTTTTATGACAGGAAATATTTTTTATTTACATATTTCTTTATTCAAAAGACCTCTTGGTAAACAACATTCCGCGTGAAGTATTTTTCGTTGTTTAACAATTTTATTATAATTCAATAACCATGAAATTCTCAGCTTGTCAAACGCAAGTTAAAATTTCAAAGGAATTCTTTTTCGAAATTCTGATCAAAAGAAAGCATTTCTCTGCTTGTCAAACGTTGCCAAAAAATAGTATCAAATTATATCATCACGATTGCAATAAATAATCAGATGCATCTTGGCGTCTAAACTATATGACGCGCTTGATATACCACTGACGTAATTTACTACTTTCTATTAAAAAACGGAAATGAATTTGAAAGATATGATTAATATAATTTAAAATTTCTCGGGAACTATTGATCATAGCGAGATAAATTTTATACCAATCGATAGAAAATTATATTTAACTATTTTAGAGCTATTAAATTTAAAATTAGAACAATTACTCTTTTAAATTTAAAATTACTGAAATTTAGATTCTCTAGCAATGAAATAATGCTGCTTAACGTCTCGCAGTGCTATGGCGCGAATTTTATTGTAGGTGACGTCAGATAGTTACCGAGAGACAGATCTGGGCTATTATATTAGTAATATAGATATTGTTAGTTGAGTCATTACAATATCGATATGCATGTTGTGCAGGGCATATAGTAGAATAAAGGTTTTAATCTAATCTTCATCACTCCCCTTTTGATGTTTATCAGAAGTACCGTCTTCACTCGACTCTTGAAGAAGTTGTAGGGTCTCTTTACTATACTATAGCTTGTTCTTTTTTCCTTGATCTTTGTCTAGTGCAGCTCTCAAAAGAAACATATTCAGATATCTCTGTTGCAAATTTCTCTTTCAAACTTCCTAGGGTAGTTTGAACGATACATTCTGTGCCGTTTTGTTGCCGTCTTGTGTCTGTAGCTGTTATGTCAATAAGTTCATTAATCGTGTGACATTGCTCTTAACTAACGCCTCTATTTAAATATTTAATTTGCCTTTTTAAATATGGTGAAGTTGCTTCTAGTTGATGCCCGCAACCCTAATTCGTGCTCATGTTTCTCTTTCCCGGGGGGGGGGGGTTCATCAAAAGACTCTACAACCATTGGGCTGAGTCGACCCTCCTGGGTTGTGGAATGGAATAGAAAGGAAAGTGTTTGTTTCTGGCCTTGGTAGCTTCTTCTGATAGCTGGCCATTGGGTACTTGGTCATTTGCTTGCTTGCAGTGGCCCTAAGTATTAAAACTTTGTGCATTGTTGGAATCATGGGGTGCCAATTGTAAAGGTCCATATACGGTCTTGTTTCATTAGCATATACAGAGGCTGTTCTCACATTTTTTTAGACGATTTTGTTTCTCTCTCGGAAAAATGCGTCTGCATGGAAAAATTTATTTTCACAATAATAACATGTTTGAAAGTAAAGTTATCATGTCCTACCTGAAATTTTTGTTTACATGAAAAATGGGCATTTTAACCCCATAAGCAGTTTGTTTTCTTCTTTCTAATTAGATGACGCATTCTATTTTGGGTATGCGTTGTCATTTTAATTTAATTTAGATCTTAAAGGATAGATGAAATGTTTATGGATTCCACGGAATTTTTGTATCGAATTATAACGTGTGTGAATGACTTTGTTTTAGTTTATAAGTGCAAAATTGCGATAATTCGATGCACGTACTCTGTACGTTGAACCGGCTTGAAGAGTTAAAGAAGCGAGGGATGGAAGGCTACATTTTTGCTCTTTCCGAAGACAGTTAATCTTATTAATTTATGTAAAGGCGCTGTGAAAGCCATGGTTTTTCAACTGAAGAGTTTTAAACTAAATTATACGAAACTCACATAATACGAGACAATTTGCTAGCAAAGTATTGTATTATAATTTAATTTCAAAACATTGAATATTAGAGGAAATATTAGTATCTGTAGTAAATAATATTTTACAGTGCATGTGCGAGACGTAAAGTATTTTTTCTTTTATAGCTTTAAAGGCATATATATAGGAAAACTTATATAAAAATTCCAGTTCAATACTCTTAAGATTCAGAAAGATGTAGGCATTGCAAAGAGGTGAATTTCGGTTGCACTCTAATAGAAGTTAAATGATGAGGATTCTTGAACAAACTGATATTTTTTAAACTTCGAATCTTCGAATTGTTATCGTCGAAATGCAATCTAAATAATTCATTCAATTTATAAGTATACATGGGTATTCAGGATATTCACCTTTTATAAAATTCAACATTACTGTTCGAAGATTCAAGTTTAAAAAATATTAATTTGTGGGAAAACCCTCATCATTTTGTTTCTCTTAGAGAAGCGAGATTAGTGTTTGGAACCCAGATTGGTTGCCAAATCTGGGATGTATGGGGTAGCTCCAGACTTCCCACTTGAACTTTTGCACCAATTCTTGAGTTTTGAGAGTAACATGGGTATTGTCATGCAGGAGGATGACACCATCACTCAACATGCAGGATGTTTGAGTCGGATGGCTTCATGATGGCCCAGTGACTATTTCCTTTTCCCAAAATTGAAGGAACACTTATCTAGAACAAGGTTCTTTTCAAACGGTGATGTGAAAACAGCTGCCGAAAACTGTCTCATTGGCCAGGGACGTGACTTCTGCCAAGCCGGGTTAAACAAGTTAGTGCTGCGTTCAAATAAATTCCTCAATAGATTTGGTGATTATTTGGAAAAGTTGTCGGCAAGTATGCCTCTTAATTCCCTTTTGTATTTTCTGTCTAATGTTAATAAATATTTTTTTATTATCCTTGTAAACTTTTTTTGGATCCATTCTCGTATCTAAGTATATGAGAAAGTGGAGGGGAGAATACTCCCTCTGGTTCTTCGAAGAACTTGAAAACAATTGGATGGTTGAAGTAGAAAAATTCTTAAATTATTTTTTATAAGTTATTTCATAATATGGACAACAGCAAAAGTATTTGAGACATCAGCTAAGCACAATTTTTTTTGCAGCTTTGAATCTCGAAAATCAATATTGAGAGGTTTATCAATATTTAACCTAGGAGCCAAACCATAATTGAAAATTTTCTTACCACTTAAAACGCTGTTGAATGGATGGACTAAAGTGGCGACTCTTAGTTTTGGTACGGCCTAGGACCTACAAAAAAAATGAATAAACAAATAAATCTCAGTACAATCGATACATTTCACTGGGCAGAAAACACAAAAATTTAAAAATAGAATCGAGATATTTTATTAAATCCTATAGTGCACGATTTTTTTTAATCTTTGAACGAAAGTTGAGTAAATCTATTTCAATGAGTGTAAGGAAGACACAAAAATTTAAAAAGGACATCTAAATTTTATTTAACCTATAATGCACGATTCTTTATTATTTTTCTTCAAAAGTTGAGTAAATCTACCTCAATTAGTGTGAGGAAGACGCAATAATTAAAAAAACCATCTAAATATTTTATTAAACCCTTTACTACAAGCGTTTTATTTTTCAACAAAAGTAGAGCAAATCTATCTCAATGAGTGTAAGGATTTCAAGAAAAAGTATTAAATATATTATTTTAAATATCATTTTTAGATTAAAATTAATTATTGAAAACATTAATTTTTAATTGAAATCTTCTTTCTAAACAACTTTCCTTCTTCAATTAAAAAATGTAGAAGCAGGGGTGGCGCCAGAGGGGGAACCAGGGGGCCCAGGGCCCCCCGTCGGGGATGCTGTGCCCCCCTGTCGGGGAAAAATTTTGTATCCCATCGGGGAAAATTTTTGTACGGGGTATTCAACTGTAGTTGATAAATAATAATCTA
Source organism: Araneus ventricosus (assembly GCA_013235015.1). Taxonomy (NCBI): domain Eukaryota; kingdom Metazoa; phylum Arthropoda; class Arachnida; order Araneae; family Araneidae; genus Araneus; species Araneus ventricosus. The sequence goes on along the minus strand of BGPR01000007.1, from coordinate 2,283,514 downwards.
GCAAAAATTTGCGACCAATTTCATTACAGTTGTCCCCCCTGTCGGGCAAATCGGAACCCCCACCCCCCGTCGGGCAAACTCTAGCGGTATTCCTGTGTAGAAGGTAAATAATTTTATTGATAAATTATTAAACTATTCAAAATCAGCTGAAATGAAGATAAAAATGGCCTTTGATGCCAATATGAATCAGTGACAGTGTATAATTAATTTACAGAATAGAAAGCCGGTTAATTACAATTAAAGAAACAAGAAAAGTTTTCCCCTTGTTTCCAGAAAAAAAATTGTACTCAGCATTGCTCAGAGTTCATTAGCTTAGGGCAACAGTTCCCAAACTTTATCTCCTCCCGCATCCCTTGATTAGTCTTCCTACTTTTGAGTCCCTCCTACTGTCATATCTCCCCTCCCCAACCATCTCTTCACGCAAAGAGGATTTTATTAATAATGTAAAAAAAGCTTAGGTGAGTTTAAGAGTTAAACGACTCGAATTAAATAAATAAGATTTGAAGGATTTAATTTTGATTTTACAATTTATTTAATTTTTCGTAACAGTATTAATTCCAAGTCTTAACAAATGAAAACAGCATTGAGATAATTTCACATTAACTTATGATGAAAGCTAATAGTCATTCAACGTGATAATAAACTATTCAAATGGAAGATACAGTGGAACCTCTCTTCACGAGCTCCTCTCATAACGAGTAATTCGCATACCGAGCAAAACATATTGCAACCAGCGGGAGTGGCCTCCCCGAAACTTTCTCGCATACGACCAGTAATGTGGGGTGGGTAAACACCCAGTGGGTAGGTAAATATTCTTGGGGTATTTACCCAAGGCCTGGTTATTTTGAGAAAAAATTATGAATGGTGATTTACAATGAAACATATAAAATTCATGAATTCCCAAAAATTTAATATTTTGCAAAAAAAATTGCGTATGTTCTCAATTTTTACGCGCGCTTAGGTACCACAACTTTATTTCACGTTTTTGAGAACGAGATCTTACTACAGATATCACGCAAGATTTCACCATACCTTCCATCTGGAGAATGTCAGAACGAAGTTCGGTTCAGGGGGTTGCCATAATTTCCGAAGCGCGTGTTTGCGGCTCGCTACAATTTCCTTCGTAGACCGCCAAAGTCAAACGCCAACCATACTAACTTAAGTAATGTGCATTTTGAACCAAATATGAAATTTGAACACCTGTTTGACGGATTTGGCACAAAATTTTATACGGACCTACAATCATGACGATAAAACTGTGTACCAAATTTTATCCATCTAGCTTTTCAAGTTTTTTTGTTATAGTGTTCACATGACTGCGGATATACAGACAGACTTCCCGTGGACGGATTTTGTCCAAAATTTGATAGAAACATAAAAATTATGTTTCAAGACCACATACCAAATTTCATCCCCGTAGCTCTAATAGTTTTCGAGTTATCGTGTTCACAGACAGACATGATTCCAAAATTGTGTTTTTCGGAATCAGGGAGGTCTAAAACGTGGAGATTCGTCAAAATCTCGAGTCCGAATTTTTTGACGATTACAATACTTTCTCTTTGTATACTTCGTATACGAGAAAGTAAAAAATGACTCGCTTAACGAACGACGTTCCGCAATTTTGCTCTCAGACAGTTTGGGAAATATCACCTCCACATCGTTCCCTGCCTCAAGCTGATCGAAAATGCGTGGGAGGGGGTTACTAAAAGAACCCTCACTTTTACTTTGATCGGAGAGCGTTGTGGAATGTGACTTTGAGGAGTTTGAGACAGTAGGGTAGACCGGGGCTAGTTGGGCCGTTTTTTCTTCTAAGAATTTTTAAAAATAGGGGATTCAAAATTGTTAATTTTTTTTAAGCTGTCAGTATTAGTGAACCTTCAGAAATAATTCGCAGTAGTAAAATTAGAATATATTAACTATCAGTATTAATTTAAAACCTGAAACAGACACCAAGTCGCTTGGCCCAACCTGCCCCGACTGCGGGATTCAACTGGAACTTCACGGCAATTCTTGAGATTGTTTCATAAAATTAGGTCCAAATGAAGATAGATATAATCTCTCGTCGCCAGCTGCGTGAAGCGTACTTAAATTTTTTAAGATCAGAATGCTCTTTCCATAAGTTCTATGTTCGTGAAATGCATCAAATATTTTATTGCTTTAACACCGAGTTCTTGGTACTTTTCTTTCACTGTTACCCAGTAGGCTTCAGATTAGCATAACTTTTAATATTCCCAAGAATTTTTACCGCCATCAGCAGCATTAATTTTGCGTACCCCTAAGTAGTCCACGACGTTACCCCAGGGGTACGCGTATCTCAGGTTGGGAACCTGAGGCCTGGGGATTTTTAAATTTCTTCGCGACCAATTTCGGAAGAATTTATTTCTATAATCCCTCCCCACCCGAAAAAAAGCGTCCTTACGATGCCAAAATTTCAAGATAAATACGAAAATTATTAACCCTCTGAGCGCCCAATTACTTTGAACTTCTAGCTATCAGGTTATAAAACTTATCTTTTATAGGAAATGAATCGATCTTTTTTTGTATTTAATTATATCTTTGAAATCTTAAGAACACTTTATCCATGGTTGTTTAAGAAAATATACATATAAATACAAGCTATCTGCTTTTGAACTGTACATGAAAAACAGAAAAGGACGTTTGCGCAGCTCGGAGGGTTAAATAATTAATGGAAAACAAAGAGAAAATCCATTTAAAATAATTGTTGAGTTTCAATGAAATTATTTGAGTGAGATTAATTTTTTAAACGTTCTTTCCTTTAAAATACAAAAGAATCTACAAGTAGAAGTTTTTGCGACTCTCTTGTTGCTCTTGTCTGTTTGTTTAGTTATATTAACGTTCCAACACGAGAGTTATGTTGGGACGGACCTCGCAGGTTTGAATCGTGGTCATATGACGAGGAAGACACCCGAACCGGCACCTCCCTCTCCAAACTTCCGCATCACACCAGCAGGAGGGTTGAGTTTTGCAACCCCGCTTCCGGTCGATTTCAAAAGTTTAAGAAATTCTGCTTCATTCTATTATTGTATCTATCTCCAAACTATCTTGTTCTTACTGGTCAAGATAAATAATAACTGTAATAATTTACTCAAAATAATTTAAAGTAAACAATATTTGAAACATAAAAAATAATTATAAAACTTAATAATGAATTAAATGAAGGAAGAGAGAAGCAGATAACTGAGAATTGAGATTTTGTTAAGCGCTTTAAAAACTTTTATTTAAGGGAGCATTTTAAATTTTTAAACGCTTTAAACCTGTTTACTATATTTATAATCTTTACAGGGTATCCCGAAAGGCCATTCGGATTGCAGAATTTTTTGTCTTTTATTCTTCATTAGAGATAAATAAATATAATTTATCTTTGGTCTGAGATATAAAAAAATAATATAATAATCGAAAATATTTATAAAACAATTTTTCGCTTAGTGTCCTATACAGAAAACTAAATGGCTCCAAAAATTTTTAAGATAATTGAAATTGACTTTCTAAGCATTCAGGCATTGTTAGATGAATTCAAATAGTCATATTGTTTTAGTTAAGTGGCCGGCTAAATCAATACTGGATTAAATTTAGGATAATAAAATGATAGCGATAGCTTTAAATTTTGTTAAATAGTTGCAGCATCTCGTTCATTTCTTATAAATTTTATATTATTCTAGATAAATATGCATTCACTTTTACGATTTGCTGTTAAATCTTCAGTAAAAACAAAGATCTTCAAACAATATGTTATAATAATAAAATCTTTTCGAAAGCAGGTAAACATTTAAATTCAAAATAACAATGATTGTTATTTCTCTCATGTTGAAGAATGGGAAAATAATCTTACTGGATTTCATTTATTTTGTACCATTGTTGTTATTTGCAATTATTTTAAGTCAAAGTCACAACAATTCTCATTTTTTTTCACATAGATGAATAAAAAAAAAAGATATCCTTTATATTTCATTTATTTTTGTCCTATGATGTTATATTGACAATACAATATGATAATCCCAATAAGGCTTGTTTGGAATGTATTGTATAAGAATTTTCGTTTGAAATGCTTGTAATTTACATTGAAAATATTACTAATTATATTTTTGTAATTTAAAGATTTAAAAATTATGTTTACAATGTTAATGGAGCACGTTATAAAAATATCTGTATTTGCATCTCTGAATCTATGATAAATGGAAGCAATATTTATACCTTTTTGATTCAAGCAGTTAAAAAAATATGTTAATAAAAATACAATGCGGATAATCTTCAATCACACGACTAGAAGTTTTAGCATTATTATTATTGCTCGTAATTTATAATACCAAGTTACTTATGCAGATTAAGCTAAATAATAACCTTTGCCTCAAGTGCAAAATTTATGACTTATATGTCTCAAAATTCGAAATACAGTCGGACCTCTATTTAACGAAACTCTATTTTGCGAATTTCTCTCTTTTACGAACTTTTCTTGGAACCAAGAACATTTTGCGAATTTCTTCGTAAAATAACCTCCAAATAGCGAAGTGCATTCTCTATTTAACGAGCTTTTTCTTGTGATCCAATTTTTTTTCTCCCTATTTCTCAAAATATTTCTAAACATTTCAAACTTCTTTCTTTTATTATTCTACATTTTATGCTGATCAATGACCTTGAAGCGGGAAAATGTCAAAGCGAAAGTGCTTGAGCATCAAAGAAAAAAATTTAATTCTTCATGAGGTGGATAAAGGCGTGTAAAAAAAGGATATTGCTTTAAAATTTGGTATTTCGCCAAACAGCTTATCAACCATAATAAAAAAAATCGTTATAAGATACAAAATTATGATTCATCGAATTCTTGTTCAAAACGTTTAAAAGCATATGTCGATGAAGATGTGGATGAGGCAGTTTTGAAGTGGACAGCGTGAAAAATAAAAACAATACAGCAATGAATTGCGATGAAGACGAAGATGATGAAGATGGAAATAATCATGATGCAGAGATCAACAAACCTTCGTATGATGAAATGCTAAAATTCCTAAATTTTAATATAAAATTATTTTTTTAATTGAAAATACAGTGTATTCCCGGACAATGTTTTGTTTTATTCTTGTTTTCCTTGCAGATTTCTTTTTGATGGGTAAAATATATAAAACAAATAGATATTAATTTACAAAATAGAGGTGTGATTAATTACTTTTTAAATAATATTTAGTGTTTATGAATTTAAAATCTGTTCTGTGTAGTTTAAAGTATTTTAAAAGGTGAATCTCTATTTAACGAATTTTCCATATAACGAACTTTTTTTCGGGATTTAGCGACTTCGTTAAATAGATGTCCGACTGTATATATAGGCTATATTAAAACAATCAACCTTTCTAAAATATTTTTTGTTCATGTTTTTTCATTTCAATGGAGGTATAAAAATTTCTTTTTCTTCCTTTATGGGGAATGTTTTCGAAGAACAAACAGTTTTTGAAAAGTCTGTATATGCGTATACCCTGTAAAAATTAGCTTTCATTGTCTATGCATCTCCTTTTTGATTATTCAATACTATACCCTTTTCAGTGTAATGCCATAACGTGAATATACATCCGAAAACCAATGAATTCCAGCGAGGAATTGAAAACAACAGCATTATATATGATATATTTAAGCTAGTGTTTCATCAAAGAAAATATAATCCTTAACATATTATTTTATAGTCAGTCACAAGTCGAGAGTACTTAGAAAGCTACGAGAGACCACATCGCAGATTAAGCATTCTAAGCATTAAGGCTTCTAAGCATTGTTATTATTTAGGAAGAAGTACTTAAAATCAAACAAATTTTGTTTTATCAATTCAATTCCGCTGCATATTGATTATTGATGTTAAAAACTAATTTCTGATTGAATATCTTCTATATATATATATATATATCAATAAATCATATCTGAAATGTATAAATATCTATAACCATAAAAATCTAAAATAAATCCATAATTTTTTTCTATCTTATAGAGGGACGAGACTCAAGTTTGTGTGTAGTGCTGCTAAAGAATCCATTCAATTTTAGGAACCATTTTTTATTAGGCTACGTTCCACAGCACAGAACATTAAAGTTACAAGACACAAGACAAGACAGAGAACAACATCACGAGACAAGCACACAGACAAGAATGACAGAGAGGCATCATGGGAAAAAGATGGCTCCAGTAGCGCCACCTACCATAGAAAGGAGAAGGCAGCTGATTGTAACCGCTACAATCTTTAAATTCTAAATCTATTCATATCTACCTAAAAGTTATGTTTCGCATTAGGATCATATTTCTACATTATATAATATGGCACAGTGATACACTGCGTAGCTTTCTCCGCAATTTGAGTTGTCACTTACTGAAGTAACATTTTGAACTGAAAAGAATCAGATTTCTTATTGAAGAAGAAGCTTTAAACTAACCAAAATCCTAAGTTCAATCATTATTGTTGAATTTCCATATTTTTAATTCACGATTTGAAGTATAGAATATTATGAACTTCGTTATATATACCATAAAGTATGGCTTCGAATATTAGAAGAAGCCATTTTTTGAATCTGTAGAGATTCATAAGTTAATAAGAGAAGCATAATTTTCTTGAAGAATTGAATGACATTTGTTGTATATTTGCAACACAGAAAAGGGTAAAAACCCAAACTAGTTTAAGCTTATCCTCATAAAAAGATTGGAACGAAGCTGTATTTTAAGATTAATAACTTCAAAAAAATAAATGAAGACTCCTGTAACAGATAGACTTTAAAATCTTACAATAAATATTCTTCTAAAAATTGTTTTTAAGAATAAGCATCCAGCGTAGAATATAATAGTTCTAAGTATCAAAAATTGAGGAAACTTACCTACTGAATCAGATTTGTAAGCAAAAGGAAGGATTTCCTGATATTTGGAATCTGGAAAATAAATGAAGTTACGTGAGAATTTATAGTGCAAATAATGCGCAGATTAACAAAGCGCACATTTATTATAAATCATTCAAGTTCCTTGATTATTTTTCAGAAGACAATTTCTTAATCCATAACGACTTAAAAAAGAAGTACATAGAAGAACATTTGGATTGCAACACACAGAAATGAAAGCACATTAAATTAAATTATTTCGAAGACACGGAGCAATTATTTTTATCTATAACAAACACTGCTTTGCAAAATCTTATGAAATTGTATCGGACGATTTAGGAATTATCCTTAATGATTTGTTATTATAAAACGCAGATGAAATAAAAAATAATTAAACTAGTTGGGCAATGTAAGTTCATCCATAAGTTTAATTTAATAATAAGTAGAAACGTTTCGGCATATTATCTTGAGTATTAAAAACAATGATATAACAGACTGGAGACATTCAATCTTAATTCAAATGAGATTACATAAACATTTATTACACGGGAGAAAAACTTTTGGGTAAAAACAATTTTTCAATCCATAATGACTTTAAAAAAGTAGATTGAGCAATGCTTGGATTGCGAAAAACGGAAATGAAAGCGCATTTAATCAAATTATTTCCAGGAAACAAGACAATTATTTTCAGCTATTACAAACATTGTTTCGCAAAATCTTATGAGATTGTATCACATGATTTAGGAATTTTCGTTTTGATGTATTATTGTAAAACTCGGATGAATTCAATGAGATAATTAAACTAGTTTGGAAATGTAAGTTTATCCATGAGTTTAACTTCTTGATTGGTAGAAAAGTTTTGACATACACTATCTAACCAAAGTCGCCATGTGAAATAAATATACAAATACATAAGGGCCCTGAATGGCTTGGTAGTAAAGCGATTTAAAAGGTGGCGCTGCTAATTTATCCTTTAAATAGTTCTGAAGCACTATGTAATTGACGATTTTTGCAACAAGTATTTGTGAAGTTGTTCAATGCGGTCGTGGGAAAGATGTTTCCGATTTTAAAAAGGGTCAAATTATTGACCTGCATCAATCAAAGAAAAGGACTAAAGAGATCGCTGAAATTACTGGAATTGGTTTGAGAAGTGCCCAAAGTATTATTAAAACCTGTAAGGAGAGTTGTGAACCATCAACATGTCAGGGTAAATGTGGTCGGAAAAAAACTTTTAATTTCACGGGACCGAAGATCTCTGAAACGACAGATGAAGAAAAATCGCAAAAAAACCACACTTGAACTGACGGTAATGTTTAAAACGGCACGTAAGAGCATATCAACACGCACAATGCGACGAGAACTCAAAGGAATTGAACTGAACAGTTGTAGACCCACAAGAAAACCATATATTTCGGAGATTAACTGTAAAAAATGTTCAATTTGCTAAGCAGCATAAAGATTGGACCGTTCAGCAGTGGGGAAATATGTGGTCTGATGAGGAAAGATTCAGCCTATTCCAGAACAATGGGCGCACCAGGGTTTAAAGGGAACCCCACGAAGTTATTGACCCTTCATGCATAGTGCATACTGTGCAGAATAATGAAGGCAGTATTATGATCTGGGATTGCTTCAATGGGTCTGGTCTGGTATCAGCAAGATTATGCGACTATCATACAATGAAGTTGCAGCATTACTTAAACGTGCTTAATGGCCAGGTCATCCCATCAATGGATTTTTTCTTCCCCAATGGAACTGGCATATTCCAGGACAACAAGGCCAAGATCCACCGAGCCCTAATTATTCAGAATTGGTTCAGGGACACGAGGACTCATTTTCCCACATGAATTGGCCGCCACAAAGCCCGGATCTTCACCCACTCGAAAATCTTTGGGATATTCTGGAACACCGGTTACGGGGTGGTTCGTTTCTTCCGTCATCAGTTCAGTGTCTTGGTGACAAACTAACTACTCCAAATCTAGACGACAAAAAGCACTGAAACCATACAGAATCTTATTAAAATAATGCCACGTTGAATGCGCGCTGTAATCCGAGCCAAAAGTTGTCCAACCAAAAATTAAAGTAAGCGATTTTTTTGGCTGGATAATGTATATCTTGACTATTAAAAACAATTGTGAAACTTATTGACAAAAACTATAATAGATAGAACAGACTAGCGACATTCAATCTTTATTAAAATTATGATCACATAAACATATATTACATGAGAGAAAGATTTTTGCTTAAAAACAATATTTTAATTCATAATGATTTAAAAAAGAAGTAAATTGAACAATGTTTGGATTGCGAAAAATGGAAATGAAAGCGCATTTAATCAAATTATTTCCAGGAAACGGAGCAATTATTTTCAGTTATTATAAACACTGTTTCGCAAAATCTTATGAAGTTGTATCAGATGATTTAGGAATTTTCGTTAATGATTTATTATTGTAAAACGCAGATGAATTCAATAAAATAATTAAACTAGTTGGGAAATTTAGATTCATCCATAAGTTTAATTTTATATTTAATGGAATCGTTTTGACATATATATTGTGTATAAAAAACGATTGTAAAATCTACTGAGAAAAACTTTAATAAACAGAACAGACTAGAGACATTCAATCTTAATGTAAATTAAGATTACATAAATATATATAACTTTGCGAAAATACAAAAATTTTGAGAAAAAAAGAAATGAAATTTTTAAATTGATACATAAATGTAAAAAAATATGGATTTAAAAATACAATATGATGTGCACGTCTTGGCGGTGTAGAGGAACTAATTTCGGTACAAAATTACTTTAAAGTAGAGCTTCTTAAACCATGGTTTTGCCCAGATAAATATTTGGCGCGTGAAAACCTTCGTCTTATAGATTCTTTCGAAAAGCCGTCTTTTTCAGATTCTTCAGTGTTTGCGAGCAAAGAGTGTTAAAAATATATTTCTTGACTTAAAAGATTTCATTGAAATTTCCTAAGTAATCATTTTTAATTGAATTTCCTTTCAATCATCTTAAATTAGTGCTTTCTTTTCTTATAAATATTCCAAAAAATTTACTCTAAAGACAAGAGACCTCGAAGATTTTTCCTTTTTTTTTCTTTTTTTAATTTTTAATCTTAAATTAAACGGGTATTTGAGAGTTTCTCACAACGTTGATTATATTTACTGAAAATTAAAATAAGAAAGTATTTTTTCACACTAATTTCAAACTGAGAAAATTATTTTTTCTATGATATTTTTAGGATGGTTTATAATGGTTTGATTTCAATTACAAGTTTAGTTTAGTTATAGTAACGTCACGTAACATAATTTAATAAAATTTTGAAAAATTTGCGTTTTAAAATCAATCTATTGGTTATACTTTCTAATGTTATTACAAGATACCAACATTTTCGTTTTCTTATTGATTATCCATATCGCATTTAGTACTTAACCGAGCGATTGTCATGCTTTTAAAATGGAAATCAAATTTTTTAATCAGTTTTAGTCGCATCATACTTTTAGCGGTTTTTGTTTAATTTTGCTTTATGCTTAAAATATTGTAACATTTTAAATAATATCAAAGTATCTTTTGTGCTATTTACATGCATTTAGCATTTTTTAAATATGACAAATTATTTTTTGTTAACATAACGTATCCTTTCTTATTTTGCTTCCAATGAGTTTTTCTTTTGAAATTTTTTCCATTTCTACCATGTTTTCGAGTTCCTTTATTGGTGCGAGATCCACAAGTTGAAAATTGCTTAGCTATTGCATAAAGTCCAGGTAGTATATTTTTTAAACCTTGACATTAAAGTAAAATGTTTATGTTCCTTTTAACTCTATTATTTTTAATTCTTTGCAATTATTATGTTAAGATCGGAAGGAAAGTATAAGGAAATTTTAATTTTTTTGATTATAGAAATTTATAATTTGACAGATTATTTGTTGCTCTTCTTTGGTTCCACGGCGTTTTAGCAAACTTTTTGTTGTTCGATTTGTATTCTTAAGCATTTTTTACTTTGTCGTGTGCGAAGAGAAACTGTTGTTTCCGTAAAAAAAAATATGTTAGCTAACGAGTTATGATAGATGGCGGACCTTAAAATTGTAGAATTCTAGTAAATTTTGGACGAAATCAGTTAATGGGAACTGACTATCAATTCGCCTGTTTGCAATTGAGCACGAAAAATCAAAATCGCAACTAGCGAAATAAATGAAATCTAGCTTATAGTTATTTCTAAACTTGTAGATTTGTATCAAATTTTAGAACAAACCCGTCAACTGGGTAACTACCAGGCGATCTACCTATTTATACATATGTGAGTAGAATAACTGAAACTGCAACAAGTTAGATGAATTAATTTTAGGATATAATTCTTACTTTAGGGTTTTAGAACTGTAAAAAAAGTTGAAGGAAGAAAACATCCCAGGGTACCTCGGGATTAGAACATCCGTACTCACCTAAAGAAAATGATCCCCTGAGGGGATTTTAGAACTATAGTATAGTTATTATTCCCGACCTGGCCGAATCCGTGCGGTCTAAACGACGGATCGCAAGACGCAACCCCACACAAACAATTCAACTTTCAACAATTCAGTTTTACATTTACAAAAGGATGAAAAGAAACAACAAAAAGAAGATTCAAAGTGGAAAAGGAACGTTAAACAATTCTTTAACAATGTCGGAAAAGGCCCGCCTAAAAAATTCAATTTTCAGTAAGTCATTGAGTTCTTTTCCTTGCCAATTTCTGGGCCAAGACTGCCTCAAATGAGTCAACTTCTGACACTCAAAGAGCACATGAAAAATAGAATCGTCGGCTCTTCTACACGGACATTGGGGATCCTTGCGAAACAAGCGAGCCTGGTGACAAGGAAAAACACCACGTAAAAACTTGATTTAAAAAGAAATCACCATATATTCGCCTATGGTCCACTTTACTTAGCAATGAGTAGGTCCATCTAGCGTTAGAACTACCTGACCAACGTTGTTGCCATGCCTCCAGAATTTCCCTCCGAGTAGCATTTTTAATTTGAATTCTGGAAAGACAAAGAGAAAAATCCACACGATCCTTTGTAGAGGCCATCTTTGCCAACTGATCGGCACGTTTGTTTCCTTCGAATCCCCGATGAGCCCGTATCCAAATTAACTGGGTGTCCCCTAAATATTCCCTTATGTTCTCCTTGACTTCATTAATAATTACTCGTCTCTCATGCACCACCTCCCGTGGCTCTCTGGCCATCTCAAAATCAAAACTCTGAAGGCCACCAATTTCAAGAGAATTTTTAATAAGTTGAATATGCTGCGAAGTCATAACATGAGTTCTGACCTTTAGGTCAAGAGGTGGACAGCCACTTACAACATGGAGAGCATCTATTGAAGTAGTACTGTATGCCTTAGTAATCGAAAGCCGTGACGACCGCTGCATCTGCAGTAATTTATTGTTCAATTTAACTTTATCCGAATACCAAATTTCACTACCATACATCAGAATCTTTTCTAATACAACCAAATATATTTCTTTTACTACACTTGGTTTCATACCCCAAGTTGCACGAGCAATCTTTCGAACTTTCTTTATGATTAGAACTATATTAAATTTTGAAGAAAATCCGTCGAAAGGTTGACTGTCTGTCGGTTTATTAATTCGTGTGCATGTGAACGAGGTAATTTTAAAATGCAATTAGCTAGGAATATGACATTTGGTATGTGATCTTGACACCATAATTATAGATTTATCTCAAAATTTAGACACAATCGGTCTGCGTGAAGAGGTTTGAAATGCATTCTCGATAATCTTCGGTACGCAGTTAAGCATAAAACGCGCCATTATCTTTAATTCATAAAAAATTAGTGAGATGGCCGCGGTGGCCTATTGGTCAGGTCTCGGCTTTGGGGGCGCAGGATTCCAGGTTCGAAACCTGATTCCACTGAAAATCTGCCGTATATGGGGCCTGTTGCATGCTAAATCATACGTAGCGTCCAAATGCCCTCCTGCTGGTGTCTTGCGGAAGCTTGGAGAGAGGGGCATCAGCCCAGGTGGTTGTCCTCGTCGTCTGTGTTGTGAACAATATTTACGTGCATTTTCGTAAAAATCGTAAGTATATTCGAAAAAATATGAACATTTCTTCAAAAAAATCTTAAATTTTTCTGCGTGGTTTTTCTTTATAACATGCAGAATTTCCAACCAAATTATTCGAAACTTATAGAATACGTGACAAGTATGCCATTTAAGCATTATATTAAAATTCAAAGAAAATATTTTGAATATTCGAGGAAGTATGAGTATTTGTAGTAAATATTTTTTTTACTTCGCATGTATGAAATATAGTTGAATTTTTCTTACATAATTTCGAAGGCAGATATATAGGGCAGCTTATATAAAAATCCCATTTGTATAATTTAGATTCAGAAAGATATCGGCATTCCAGCGAGGTGAATTTCAGTTGCTCTTTAACAGAAACTAAATAATGACGTCTTTTCCACAAACTGATATTTTTATTATTTATAATTTTATTTATATTGGATAATTTACTGCAATTTAAATTAGTATCTACTTGATTTTCAGCATATTTCTAACATTTACACAATTCAATATAAATATTCAAAAATTCAAGTTTATTATCAATTTGTGGATAAACCTTCATCATTTAACTTCTCTTTTAGTGCAACTGAAATTCACCAAGCTGCAATGCCGATATCTTTCAAAATCTTAACGGTATTCAACTAGAATTTTTATATAAATACCCCTATATATATAGCTTCGAAGTTATGAAAGAAAAATTACTCTACATCTCGCACATGCGCAGTTAAAAATTATTTACTACAAATACTCATATTTCCTCGAATATTCAAAATATTTACTTTAAATTTCAATATAAGGATGTACTAGCATATTGTCACTGTAAGTGTCGCATAATTGGTTGAAAACTCTGCATGTTATAAACAAAAATCATGCGGAAAAATTAGGGAATTGTTTGAAGAAATCTTTTATCTTCCCGAATATATACGTGCTATTTTTACGAAAATTCATATAAGTATTTCTTCTTACATATAATACCATTGATGAAAGATTCAAATCTCTATCAACTTTCTGTGAAAAGGGGTGGACCGAAATACTTTTCGTCTTCACCAACTTCTGGTTGGTCCTTTAAATGCCCTTGTGACCGAATCTCCACTGTAAAATGTGAGTTTCCACGATTGTCTCTTACACGATTCTCTGCAACTGATTTTATATCATTGTGTCCGTATAACTCAAATCTTTCGCATTTAACGAATGGTATTTAATTTTTGCACACTAGAGTATAAAACAACTGTTATCGAGAATATTCAACCTGCATTGTTTAAGAGTGTCTTTTAAGAACTTTGCGCATAATGCATATCTTTATGGTAATGTTCATAGCTCAGCATACTATCTGCAAACTGAGGGATGCGTCCTGGGTGATTCAAAAATCCTTCAAAACGCTCTACAGGACAGACTGTTGGACCTAAAGTTGCCGAATTTGGCACATAATTATTTTTGTCTTTCAGATATGCATCTTTGTGAGAATGTTGTGACAACAGCTTCGTCCTATGTGCGCTGTCTACCTTGCTCATGCGCAGTGGAGAGCTCAGTACTATAAAGGCTCAAGCATCATCTGCTATCTCTCTTACTCTTGCACTTGCTTTATATTCCTGTTGTCGACATCTTCAATTAATTATTATTTACCTTACTTTTATCTTGTTAAGTTTATTAAAGTTATAATTGTTATTATGAGTTAGTTCCTTCAGTGTTGCGTGAAGTTTCCTCATACCTGCACGAGCCAGTTCACACATACATACCTGTCAACGGTAGTTTGTACCTTCCAAGTTACCTTGCCTAATGAGATGCAGTAGATACTCTCTTTTTTGCAGTAACTAGAATAACTTAAAGTAAAATCTGGCCCTGGTGCTAGAGACATAATGATAACCAAGTTAGCCTATTGAACACCGCATCTATTCAAAGTGGCATCCTTTACATTTGGTTTGCTAAAATGTTTACGAAGATCAACCAGTCTTTGAGAAGTTTATGTATGCCTAAACCATGTAAAGTAATGTAGTTTTCATCACTTATATCCTTTCTGATATTTCAGTGCTATACACATCTCAATGTTATGCTATATCATGACTATAGATCTGAAAACGAATGAATGCCTGCGAAAAATTGCAAAGCAGAAGGATAAGATATGATACACATATGTTAGCGTTTTTAAAACGTAATATCATCTTAAAAATATTGCTTCATAGCTGATCGTACATAGAAGGATACAAGTATGAAAGATCGCACAGAATGTTAATGATGTAATATGTGTTTTCACGCATGTCAGTGGTGTCGAAATTATAAGGAAATCAAACAGCTCTAAATTCAAATATACATTTTCGTTTCGCAAGATATGCATTATTGGTAATTAAAATTAAATTCTCTTTGAATATTTTATGTCCATTAATATCCATCAATACATTCTATACAATTTATAAATATCTGTATCAGTCAATAGATATATTAGTCTGAATGTATAAGATCTATTAAAATGTATAAGGATCTAAAATGTGTGAATCTAAAATATATAAATATTTCTATCTCAAAATATATAAATATTTCTATCTTAAAATATATAAATATTTCTGTCTCAAAATATATAAATAATTCTACAAAATCTTAATCTTTTTGTATCTGTTTATAAATTTTAAATCTATCCATCAGTTCTGTTTCTCTTTAGGATAATATTTTTAGACTATTTAACATAATACAATGATTTACTGTGTAGTTTTCTGCTCTGCAATCTGAGTTGTCGCTAACGACAGTAATGTTGCGAAAATGAGAAGAATCAGATTACTCATTAAAAAAGAAGCTTTTAAACTAATCTCTGACATAAGTTCAAATATTTTAACAGAATTTCGAAATTTTTACTTTATGCTTTAAAAAATAATAGTGACTTTTTCAAGTGTTTAACATTATGAACTTTATTTTAGATGTCATATCATATGTCTTCACAAATCAGAACAAGTTATTCTTTGAGTTTGCAACAAGTCCTGGGTGGCTAATAAAGAAATAAATTTTTTAAAGAATTGAATTACAGTAAAGCGCAGTTTATACGTCTTTCAAGGGACCGTCCAAAAACGACGTATAAATGTAAAGACGCATAATCGAAATTTTACTAAGCAACTTTGATTATTACAAATTTAATACTACTAATGCAAATTCATCCAAAAGTATTAATTTTAAAGTTTTCTAAGATAGTACTAGTATAAGACTATATAGTATGGAAATCAATAACTAACTTTTAAAATAAAACATTTATCATAAAAGTGAGAAAAATCAAACCTTTATTGCATATCTTACACGACTTAGGTGCATGCAGGTAGGCATTTAAATAAAAAAAAAATCTTTAACCGTCGTCTGAAGTGCAGAATGTCTGCGAGTATTAAGTATAGTATTACGAATCGAATTAATTTCAATGAAATGATTTTCACGATTCATTTAACAAAGGAAATAAGTTTTTCAATGTAGTCTATTTCGTCTTTGAAGGAAGGTGGAATAACTTCTCCATCATCGCTTAAATTAGCACCAGACAATATGTCTTCTATTAATTCATTAATTGTTAATAATTTTGAAGTCATGATATCTTTATCAGAGTTCACCTACTAGAAAGAAGGGAATTTTCACATTTTAGAACGGAGGAAAACGACGTATAACCGAAGCTTTGTGTCGTATAAACGAAGTGCTTTATCATTACAATGAATACGAATGAAACAGGCTTGTGATGAAACGACGTATAAATGTAAACGAAGTATAAATGAGAATCGTATAAACGGTGCTATACTGTACTTTTGAAGTTATATTTGTTACCTAGAAAAGGGTAAAAGCGACAAAACAGTTTTCACAACAAAGTAATATGTTTTTATTTGTAAAACCCACACCAACCCAGCTTACCCAAGAGGTTGTAAGGTATGGTACAGGCAGGTGAGGCAGAATAGCCAAACAAATCTAGAACTAATAATCTAAGAGTAAAATTTCATTCAAAACGCACTGAATACAACAAACACAATAAGACTGAAAAAGAAATAAGGTATATTAAAGGTAATTACGTCTATTCATTGATACAAGACCCAAACTAATAAGTTTCATTCATTCATTGAATACCCAGGAAAGCCGACTCAACCGTAAGGTTTTAGAGTGCAGAAACTAATAAGTTTATTATTATTTTTTTTATTTAGTAGCCATGCCGGCCCGGCCTACCCGCAAGGGTGTAAGGCCCTGAGCGGGCCGGCAGGGAAGGAACAATCCTGGCACTAGATAGAAGCGCACCCTCATCCCAAGCGGGCACGAGGGGCACATGAAAAAACAAACAAATAAATATTTACAGACTGCACCCAAACAGGGGTGGAACCCAATCACAGAGTCAGTATAAAATACAGGAAAATGACAATTACAACTGCTCATCCAGCCCCGGCCAGACTAGAACCAACACAATTCCAACAGAATAAAACACTTAAAACATTACAAACATTAAAATGTACCGGTCGCAGGACTGGGGAGGCATCCGACAATCAATAAAGTATATTATTACCCCCGAAAGGGCGCAGTGACCCAAATCCAAAGACATTTGCAAACAGTGGCGAATCCAGGGGAGGGGCTATCGAGCTGCAGCCCCCCCCCCACAGCTAAACCAGAATTCTTGATTTTATTTAAAATCACTACAACTGTTTGATCTTAATTTTCATTTTAAAAGAATAGTAATAAAATCATGACAACAGTGCTTTCTCACTTGACAGGCTCGAACATTTTCCTACTTTTTTAGACATTCCACTTGCACTTGTAGCGTTGGCGCGGTCGAAAACATTTTTTGGCCAGCTATTTCATTGTATTTTTTATTAAATTATCGAAAGTATTGTAGTGTTCTTTATTATTCTTATTGTCAGGCGAGGAAAGTCTGTAAAGTTAAAGTGTTTTGGTTTACATAAGCCGTGAAGTTTGACATTCGTCACGACGATACAAAATTTTTATGACCTCAGCACCCCCCAGACCAGAATTCTGGATTCGCCACTGTTTGCAAACATTGAAAGATAATATCATTCCAAAATAACAATGAATGAAAACACACACAAAATGAGCAACGCGATCCATAAAACAAAAACTCAAAAGCATCACTTCTCGATCAACCATCATAGCATTTTCTTATCGAAAACGTTTAATAGCATTTTATAACCCTGGCCCACACGATGCCGCCTCCACCATGGATAAACCCGGGGGGGGGTGAGATCCCATGCAGCCCTCAAAGTTTTATAGTTTCATATTGCACGGCAGAGAGAGACACTATAATATCCATTAACTAAAAAAATTTTAAGCTAAAATCCAGTGTTCAATTTTTTTAAAAAGCGAGCATTTAGGCGAGCATCGAACCAATCGTTGACTTTCTTTCGAAACTAATAAGTTGCTTGGATGTAAAGTTTACCCTAATAAAAATAAGGGGAAGAATCTGCTTCTCGGGATTGACAATTTAAGCCAAATAAATGATGATGACGCCAGAAACAGGTAACATTTAAAAAACTTAAGCATATATTTTTTATCTTGTAAAAATTGAAGTTTAGAATAATCTTTCAGCTTATAAGGTAATAATTATAAATATAGAAAACTGAGTACACTCACTTATGGAATCAGGTTTGGGAGCAAACTGGAATGGATTTCCTGTCAGAAATCTGGAAAAGAATCGAACTTGTATGAAAATTTATAGCTCACAAAATGCGTAGATTGAGAAAGTGAATAAGAATGCTCAGATAAACAAATCATGGATTTAGTAAAAATAAGTCTAATTCTTTAATTGCTTTCCAGAAGAGTATCTTTAAATCCGTAATGACTCAAAAAAGAAGTGCATTAAACAATGCCAGCAATGCAATTGTATTAAATGAAAAGCTTTCCAAGAAACGGTAAGTCATTATTTTCGGTTATTATAATATCTGAAGAAATTGTATCGAACGATTCAGGATTTATCATTAATGATCTATTATTGTAAATAATCTTTAATTTATAAGGTAATATTATAAATATAGAAAACTAAGTACACTCACCTATGGAATCAGATTTGGGGGCAAACTGGAAAGGATTTCCTGTCAGAAATCTGGAAAAGAATCGAACTTTTATCAAAATTTATAGCTCACAAAATGCGTAGATTGAGAAAGTGAATAAGAATGCTCAGATAAACAAATCATGGATTTAGCAAAAATAAGTCTAGTTCTTTAATTGCTTTCCAGAAGAGTATTTTTAAATGCGTAATGACTCAAAAAAGAAGTGCATTAAAGAATGCCAGCAATGCAATCGTATTAAATGAAAGGCTTTCAAAGACACGGTAAGTCATTAATTTCGGTTATTATAACATCAGAAGAAATTGTATCGAACGATTCAGTATTTATCATTAATGATCTATTATTGTCGAAAATAGACGAATTCAACTAAACATTAAGACTAATTGGGCAATGTGTGTTCTTCTAGAAATTTAATTTTATAACTGAATCATTGATTGCAGAAACCACTTGGGTCATTAACATCAAAATACCGGAAGTTTTAAAAAACTAATTATTTTTTAAATCATTGATTACATCATTTTAATTGGTAGATTTTATATACTTATAATGTGACTTTACTTGACTATTGCCATTTCTTCACTCATTATGAAAATGCAATTCAAGAATGGGAAAACATCACGAACGTAATTTTGGAAAAAGAAATTACTCATGTGGTTTCTGCAGTCAACGATTCAATTAGTAGGAACTTTTCGACATTTATTTGGTCATTAAAATAATTGTGAAAACAATTGTGAAAATATAAAAATTGATGGAAGAGATTGACGACATACAGTCTTGTTGCATATTGTGTTTACATAAATATGTCTTACTCTGCGTAAAAATTGAAATTTTAAGATAAATGAAAAGGATCTCTTAATTAACTTGCAAACGTAAAAGCCTCGAGCTATAGTACTAAAAGACGATTTGCATGTCTTTGTACTGTAGAGCAGAGGCGAAGAGATACCGAATTCGTTACAAGATTAATTTAAAGCGATATTCTTTAAAATTGGGCGAGGGTGCTCCACCAAGAAATATTACAGTCCCGAAAGCTTTCACAGCGCCAAATATTTCCAGAATATTCAACATTCGTAAGCAGAAAGAGTCATGCTATTTTTCGTGACTTAAAAGATTTTATTGAAATTTTGTAAGTAATCATTTTTAATAGAATTTCTTTTCATTTATTTTTAATGAATGCTTCATATTCTTAAGTATTTTCAAATTTTAGGTCGCAACAAAACATCAGACGCAAAGGAAATTTCGAAGTTTTCCCCCCAGCAAACAGGGGACGCAAATAAAAAGAACATTAGAAGCCTAATTTCTTCTTCATTTCTTTTTGAATGATTCTAAGTGTTTAATCATAAGTTAAAGGAATATTTGGAAGTCTTTCACGGCTTTCATTGATTTACTGAAATTAACGTACGAAATCGATATTTAAGTCAGTTTAAAGCTGAAAAAATACTACCTTGATTTCCATAACCGGCTTACTCTGCTTTTGTAAAATTAGAAAAAAAAATGTTTTTTGAAATTATTCTAATTGTAATTAATAATTAATTGGGTTTCGAGCCTGGAACAATCCGGCTCGGAGGCCGACACTCTACTACTAGGTAACCGCAGAATCCACTTAATTCCCGAACCATCCCTTTTAACTTATGAACGGCGACAGATATAGTCATAATAGTGGTGTTTAGGTATTTTAAAGTTGCTATGCGCTACGCGATGAGACCAGTTACATCGTTACTTAGCGGTAAAATGCAGAATTAGTGTTCCTATCTCGAAAGAGGTGTGAGATACACGAAAATGTGTATTACAAATTTTTAGAGATCCATCTATTTAGTATTTAAAGGTGCCTTGCGCATATTAATGCTTAGAAGAGAACGCATGAATGTGTTGTTTCATGATTTCCAATTTTCGAGAGATTTCGGGATTGCTTCAACACTTGAATGTTATTAATTGTTAGTTATTAAAGTACTTTCAGCAAGAATAATAAATAAGCCTAGTAACTAGTAAGTGCTCTTCTCTTCTATGTTTAGCGACGTCAAATTCTGGAGTTCGTGACTAAATACACGTTTCATGTGTTCTTATCTAGACATAAATGTGAACAAGGTGTTTTTTCTTTCAAAATCGATGATGTTTTACAACTTTGTGCAATAGCCATTTTTACAACCCGTATCACTTATTTTTTCCGCGATAAGAACGCTAACTTCGAATTTCGTCACAAGGTGGCGCTATATGTGGTCGTAACGCGCAACTCATAACCACTTTACTATACCTAGACGACACTTTTATAACTGTAGCTGTCGCTGTTATGAAGTAAAGGAGGGAGAATAGGATTTTAATGGAAGCCTGCATAGCATCTAACATTTAAAATCATTTAACACATTTTTTTCAGCGGAAAACGAATATCTAATGCTTCAGTGTAAGATTCTCTTTCATATTTTCTCTGAAAAATACAATAATACAGAACAGTAAGAAATGAGCGATCTCAAGAACCGATTTCTTTCTAATTTCCACAAATTTAATGACGGCGCAATAATTGCGCAACGGAATTAACATTATATGCATTGTGAGGCAAAACTATATCTTATATTATATTCTAAGAAAAAGTTTGGCTCTTAAACTAGAGATCCCGAAATCAAATGCTGCAATGAAAACTTTGGCAATGTATTTCTCTGTTGATTGCTAAATATTGATAAAAATGATTTAAAAAAGTTGCAGAGAGAGAAAACGATTTAAAATTTGCTAAATATCAGCATTTAACTATATTGATTGTTCGCGTGAGGTTGCAGTCACAAGACGTATGCAATTGTGCATGAAATCTAACATCTAATTATATGTTGGCTTACGATTCGATTAGAAGCAACACTTTTTCTTCTGCAAAATGCACAATGGATTCCAAAATTAAATTGGCGTTGCACAATTGGCATGTATCCCTTGAGAATGAATTAATTCCATAGCTTTATTGATTTTTTTGTTTCATATACTTATATGTAAAATTTCAACGAAAAAAGGATCGTGTACAAATGAAAGATTAAATAATCCCAGATTGTGAGCAAAAAAGTTTAAAGCTGTCAAGTTGTGGTAAAGAGGAACAAATTTCGGCAACAAATTTTCAATATTTAGTAATGATTTACTCTACTATACAGGGTGGTCAGTTAGTGGATCCATTAATTAGTGGACCCATTTTAAAAATTAATAAAAAAAACTAATAATGTCACAACTGGGCAGTTTTTTTGAATGAGAGAGCAAATAAAAAAGTTTTTTTTAGATAGGTGGCGTACCATCAGTGGCGTAGCGAGACAAGTGGCGTCCGGGGCGAAATGCGTATTTTTCGCCCCTCATCCGTGACTTAGAAAGGGTAAATGGAGCCCGGGCTTAGTATCATTTTTTTGCCCCTTCATCAGATTTTACTTTAAAAGAGTGTGCGAAACACACTAATAGTTTGTCCCCATGCCCCCCCCCCAAGACTGTCGCACGGGGCATCTATACCCCCTTGCCCCCCGGTCGCTAGGCCTTTGCGTACCATTAAGGCGTCCTAAATTTGCTGCAACAAGAGATTTCCATACGCTATAACTACCGATCAGAAGAAGCCGATGCGCATTTTCTGGTTTCCTTTTTTAGTTTTTCTTGAATATCTCGAAAACTATTCAGTTTTCGAATTACAACTGTTTTAACAAATTAAAGAGCTTAAAATTCCCGACACAAATACATGCTTTTATATTTCTTCTAGCTCAAAAAAGAGAGATGTCTAATAATTTACGACCACCGTAACGACGCGTTACCTTTTTAAGAAAAACTTTTTAAGCTAGGTTTGCTAGATTCTAGACTTAATATCCTTTGTTTCTAATTTGCTTCGATGGTGTTGCTTTTTTGGCAGAAGGTAATGTTAATATATCTTGTACACCTGTACCTCTTATACACCTGTTTCACTTTTATTTCTCATTAGAAGTGAAAACAGAGCTAATTATCATTTTCGGCTTGTGGAAGACATAAAAAAAGCTGCCGTCACAAAAGCGCTAAATTTTTTTTACGGTTTCAAAAATTTTTAAGATAATTTGGTGTGGCTTTTTAGGTATAATGACATATTTAAATGAATTCGAAAATTTGCTTGAATCTTCTGGCAACTCAATACTAGACAGAATTCAGGAAATATGGTAGCGCTAACCTTAAATTTATTCAAACAATTATAAATAATCGTTTACTAATGGTTTTAACGGTAAGTTTCCGTTACTTTTTAAAAATATGTATCCATTTTTGAGATTTTGTAATACACCTTCAGAAAAAATAAGGATGTTTAAACATTATGTTTTAATTATAAAACCTTTTCTAAAGCAGATTTAATTTAAATCCACATTGTTTTTTTTATTTTTTTCTGGTATGGTAGAATGGTATAAGATATTTCTTTTTGAAATTCATTTATTTTTTACCATTATTATTACTTCCCAATGCAATATGAGTGTCTCAAAAAGACCTATTCGTAAAAATTCATGAAAAATTTTAATTTGAAAGTTTTGTAAAACTATTGATTAAATTTTAGTAATTTTGAAGTTACAATAAAACTTTTCTAAGCAGCCACCCCTGTATAGCAGTCACCCCTTTCCATGGTCACTTTTATTTGACAAGGAATTTTTAGCCCATAGATATAATATAAAATAACTCATAGGAATAGCTCCTCAAACCCTTCTGAGAGGTCAGGTTTGTATCCCTTTTAACTTCATTGAATATATTCTTTTTGTCACTCTGATATTGGACATTTTATCAAGAGAAGAAGGAGGAAAGGAAGAACAAAAAATCCATACGTTCAAAAACAACACCAAGAATCAGATCGAAAATTTATCATTCCTTTCCCAATGTGAAGAGAAAAGTGAACTTGTGAAAAGTGAAGTGGGGTTGGGAATTTACTTTTAGGCTCCGATTCGGACTCTGACAAAGAATCTACTGACATGATTCGCGTCCATCAATAAATGAAATTGCAGCTCAAGAGACTTTAGGAAAAATAAATGATATTATTGCCCATTCCTCAACAACTACCGACGAAACGACTAGTGATTTATCTTTCGAATTAAAAAAGAAAATTTAAAACCTTTTCTTCCCAAAATGTTGAATGAGATCCAGGCAAATGCAGATTGTATTTTTTCTTCAAAGATAAGAAATCTTCGAAGTACTTTTTTACTTTAGATGATTCTTGAAACTCGCTTTATCAGAATTAAGGCTTGTTTAACTGCGTATTTTACTACCAAACATGAAAACCTTTTGGAGCGGCCAGTTTTCCTTAGAACGGAGGGTGGCCACTGTAAAGAGGTTTCACTGTATAATAGCTACGTTTAAAACATTAGCAAAGCACATAATAAAAATATATGCATTTAGATCTCTAAATGTAAAATTTTATATGTTATTAAATGTAAAGTATACAATTATCTTCAATTGAAGGATGCTTTAAACATTATTATTGTCTTTCTCGAAATTTACCATACGTTGAAACTAAGCTCAATAGTTAGCTTTGCTTTAAGTTTATGACTTCCATTTCTTATAATGTAAAATATAATTATATCAATCAGATACAGAATAACAATCTTTATATAACAACTTTCGCTCGTGCGTTATCTAATTGTCGTAATACAGGTATTTAAATCATCTTTTTATACTTTATATTTGTATTCCTGTGAGAATATTAGAGAAGAATGACCATTCTTTCGGAAGTTTTCATAATTTTATGCCCTCTCTTTCTTATTATTCAATATGATACACATATCTCAATGCAGTGTCATGCAATGACGATACATTAGAAAGTCATTAAATCCAAACGAGAAATTCTGAAGCAACATCATTAGATTATAATACTATCATGCTAGTCTTGCATTAAAGATGATATAAACATAATTTTACAGTCAGTGACAGATCAAATTGGTTACGGCAAATCCTATTGCTTTTAGTGAATAAAGCCTTCCTTAAAACTAAATTACAGAGAAATGAGCATTTTAAGTATCTAGTCACACATTCAAAACCAAGGAACCAGACAACGACAAATTAAATACTGCAAGCGTAACAAAGATAATAAGTAAAGCTGGTAAAGATAATAAAAAGATAACAGCATCAAAACATCGAGAGAAATCTGCCCTTTGAAAACGAAGTTGTTTCTTGAGCACATATTCATACATTCTTTCTTATATAATTATTTCATTTTTTTCTGATGAAAAATTAAAAATTCTTTGAACTGATGAAAAGAGGATAATTGTAATAGTTCCTTATTTATTATAGGTAAATGTGCATTTGGTCACCTTTATGCATTTATTGTTTGAAGCGAAACAAGAAATTAAACAAAATATTTATTTTCAGAACCAAATCCTTCAACAATTTCAATCATAAGGAGCAAGAAATTTAGTACACACATATAGAAAACACATCAACACATTTCTAAGAGTTATCGACCAATACATCATTTTTAGAGTAACATATCTCATTCAAATCATTGTAAAAAAACTGAAAGTTTTACCAGAAACAAGACTGATATGAAAATGTATTTTTAGAAGCCATTATTGTCCTATTTAGACTAATAATGATAATAATGGAATTTATACATAACATAAAAGTATGTCAAGTAAACTTTAAAAAACTTATTATTTTTAATAATAAGTGACTGGTAAGCTCAATTAAACCTCACAGTACATTTCTAGAACATGATTATAAAATAAGAAACTTCATAATGAAGGAACAAAAGAATGGGAGTAAAAATATACTTCGCTGCTAAATTTTCAAACTGAAAGCAAACGAAGACCATTTTAAATGAACACCATTATCTAAATCTGTTAATAAGTAATTAATAATTTTAACATTCATGAAAACGAACTATCCAATTGTATGAAAAATTTAAATATAAACCTAAGAACAAGCTATTCACTTTCAATAAAGTTTTACACATTAATGTGAATATCTGTAACATAAAACACACCTTTCATAATACAGTCATTTTGGTTTTAACATCATCCAATAGAACATTACAAAACTGACAAAACATATTCAACTCACAATTTGTTATTAAAATATTACCAACCAAATGAAATTCCATTTCATCATCAAGTACATTCATCCATGGATTTGTTATCCATTGTCATAGAAAGCAATTTTATAAACTGATTTAACGCTTTCCGCCGCAACTAAAAGTCAGATTTGCTGCATGTGGCTTGAACCAAATAAGCAACCACAAGTCTGACCTATTGTTGTCTAACATGGGGAACAGCTTTTGTCAGCAAAATTTGCCTCATTCCTTGAAACTACAAGGATAGGTATACACGATAATCATTTACACTTATAGTCTACGATAACATAATAGATTCACGTCTACTCAAATACAAGGATTTTTAATAACAATTTTGCTTCAAGTTCCGATATAAGGTTTTTATCTTTTTATTTGCAAGATTTATTGCCCAAACATATTATAGCTTAAGTTTTGCGACTAAGCTTCTGTATTCCTAGGAGCTCTAAGCAGGCATATACAGGGTATCCCAAAAAGGTGGAAGAAGCGTTTATTTTCTTATATAATGATTTTAGACATATATTTCCAATTACAAAGTTTCATCAAATAAGATAAGAATTTGAATGAAATACTTTAATATCCAAGGGGATTGATAATAAAAAGTTACAAAAATTAAATTTTTATACGGCCCCCATAGAGCAAAAATGTCAATTAGTAAAATATTTCATTTACATTCATCTATTCACATACAAAGTTGCACGCTTCCAACAGCAAAATTTATAGATATATAAGAAGACAAAGTTGTTGACTTAGACCACTTTTCCATACCTCTCACTGCTGTTTGATGCAGTCTTTCGACGTACATTTTAGGGATAATATACATATTTAAAAAAATTATTTAAAGGGTGGGATCAGGAAATAACAATGTATTTGTTAACTCTTGTTAAATCTAAAAACTAGTCAAAGAATACATTAATTGAAGTATTTACAAAAATAGTTCATCTTGTGACCTTCAAAAAATATTCATGGTGACAATTCAGCAGTGAGGCTCATCTTCCAAGAAACAAGCATTGGGATAAAAATATTACCAGAATACAATTGAAAAATTTTTTTCAAAAACAGCTTCATCTTCAAATAGTTCAAACTTGCAATTATAATTGTCTGAATTGTATTCAGATAATTACAGTTCTTTTTTTCCGTGAATTTCGTTTTAATAAGAGAAATCGAATATGTAGGAACCAGCTAAGTTCCCTTTGAGGAAACATGAAAGTGAATCTGACACCTAAAAACAGCCAATGAAAAAATATCAAGAACATGAAGGCGAACCATGGGTGAGACTGAAGGGGAGAAAAAAAAGGAACATTAGTTGGTTTTTAGCGCAAAACAGGAGCATCCAAAAATCCATTTGCGGCTAAGTTCTAAGACAGAAAGAATAGCTATTCGCCTTTGTTCATATGTCCCTTAGTCGTGCGCACTGAAAGAATTTAAGAGCTTTCCAAAACTATTTCGTGTGCAGCCCAATCCTGTGTCTGTCTTACTTTTTCATTCATTTTCTGTCTTCTTTTCTTGTTTTTATCTTTTTCCGGTAATAATCAAACTCTCAGAGTGGAGAAGTAAGCAAATAAGAATAAAAACAAAGATACGAATTTTTAAAATAATTTTAGTGAGTTCTTCAACTCTGCAGACCTAAAGGACGAGTCGTCACTGCTTTTAGGTAAAGTTTAATAATACGCACAACGCTAAGAGCAAATAATTCAGTATTCTGGTTCAATAATAGGCTACTTTCCTGTTATACCTTAAATTTTCATTTTCACAGGTTGTCCTTCCATTCTTTATCAAGACGATAGTCGCAACTATCTTCAAATGAAACTGAGTAATAGTATGCGACATTGGTAATTTATTTTCAATCCTTGATGATTGGCTGATATACTACTTAAATATTTGCATTTCGCTGTTTTTATATGTTGAATAAATTTGCATTTCTGCAATAAACATCTCCATATAAATTTGTGAGCAGTCCCTGGAAATTTAAAAATTAACATGTCTCTGTAAGTATTGGAGACAAAATTGTGAAACTTAGTTTATGCATAGATGAGGATAAGAGGAACATTTCACTCATTGACATTTTTGCTCTATGGGGCACTTATAAAATTTAATTTTCTTAACTTTTTATTTGCAACTTCCACAGAAGTCAAAGTGCTTTCACACAAATTCTTACCTTATTTGATGAAACTTTGAAACTGGAAATATATGTCTAAAATCAATATTTTAGGAAATAAACACTTGTTCCACCTTTTTGGGACACCATGTATATTATGGATACGGATTGATGGATAACATAGGATGGACAATTATGTTAACAGGATGTATTTCAGAAACAATTACATTTTAAAAGATGCATGTTATAGAATCATGCTTCATCCCAGATTATTTATTTCCAGATCTTGTAACATTAGGGATATAAAACATTCCTCTGTGATTCTTAAAACTTAAACAAAAAACTAAAACCATAAATTAAAATGCTGCAATGAAATGATATAACTTTTTCTCTAAAATCATTGTCAAAATATCATTGATGAACAAAATCAATTTACGATATATTGCACCAAGACTTTTTGCTTTCAGTATTTTCTTCTTCTGCTGTTGGAAAAGTTTTTGAAGGTGAAAGTAATTCGACTTCAGTGACTTCAGAACCAATTTTATCATCTTCATACACAAAGAAAGGATCTTGTAAGTCTTTTTGAGGAGGTTTTGAAAAGTCAAAATCCCACACAACAAGCTGATGTCCACCACTGACAATACGCAGCTTTTGATTAGATTGAATCAAAGCTAAACTACAAATTTCTTGTAGATCGCCAGTTAAAGTACCAACATAAGTCATTTCAGGCAATCTCCAAACATTTATGCCACCAGTATCACTGCTTGCATCAAAAAAGGAAGTAAGCAAAATGTTGTCTTTTACTAAAACAGCTTCACAAACACCACAAGTATTTGTCTGATTCAAATATAGTCTCAAACGTCCAATTCTCCAGTTTAATGCTTTTAGGCGAGGTGTATTATCCCCAAGAAAAAGTAAGTCATTATAAACAGCTACTGCCTGCCACTGCGAGGGACCAAAGTCTGATGTATCTGGAATGATTTCTTTACGTCTTCTAGTGTATAATGGTTGAAGTTGTTCCTCATCAAACAGCCAAACTTTAACAGCTCCATCTTTTGATGAAGAATAGACATAGCAGTCATGAATCTTTAAGCTTGAAACAGATGAATCATGAGCATATACAAAATGGACTAGTTCTGCCAAATTTAAGTCCCACACCTCCAGCTTTCCACCCTGAGTGCCAACTACAATATAATTCTGGTTTTTCAAGTAGCCCATGCATATAATACTGTTAAATGCATATATGGATAAAATTTCATTACCATCTAATACCGACCAGAGTCGAATGTGACAGTCATAGGAAGCACTCACAGCAATTCTTGAAGCTTGAAAGCAGTTTAACTGAGACCTCAGAGCTTCTGATTCTTCTGCGCTTAAAAGGATCACTGAGGTCACAGCAGCATTATGACCAGCAAACTTACTGATTTCCTTCTTCTCTTCAATATTCCAAACTTTTACAGTTGTATCACCACTTGATGAAAGAAGAAATTCTTCATCTGAATCTACACAGAAAACAACATCAGCATGACCTTCTAGTTGCGTAACTTGTAATTGACATAACGTAATATTTTCCACCTCAAAAGATACCTTTGATGTAGTTGCCACCTTTTCATCCACACTTTGAGTATCTGGTTCTTCATAATTAGAAGAGGAAGATTCCTTTTGATCATCTGTAGGACTAGAAATATTATCCACAAGTTTTCCACTAGAATGAATATTTGATGCTTCTGCTAATACAGGAGAGCCTTGGGCACTTTCCTTGCTGCTTTGTTTTTCCATGACTTCAGAAGTCTGATGACTATATTCAGATTTGTCTGTATTTATTTGATTTATCTGTTTGTAATTAGTAAAACCAGAAACACTTTCTTGACACATTCCATTAGTTTCTGCTGTTTCATTTTCTAAAAGCTTTGAAATATCACTGGTAGAAACAATATTTGTGTGACTGATGACAAAAGAATTTTCTTCTATAGCAGTTTCCTCGAATCCACTGATATATGTTTTATTAGATATATCTTCTGGCATCAAAACTGGCGTTTCATTTTCTTCAAAATATTTACAATTTAAATGATTACCAGCTGTAGATGGCTCTTCAGTACTTGAATAGGCGTCATGGAAGATACTTTCATGTTTAACTTCAGTTTCAGAAAATTTTTTACTGCAAGAAGTTTCTTCGGGTGTCATGGAATATTTCATATTCTTGTCTTGGCCATCAGCATTAATGTATTCTTCAGAACTATCACTTCCAGAGCCTTCTTCTAAATCGGCATTAGGAAAATTATCTTCATCAGAATGAATAACTTTGAGGCGTTTAGTTTCATTAGCTTGAGATAGAGATTCTTCACTTCCCCTTCTGATTCCTATACTTTGACGTTCCATGCTTGTTTTTGTTTCAACCGGCGTCTGACTAAAATAAAATCGAAATTTATATTTACTTCATGCATAATATCATTTGCATTTAAAGCTCTTTTATTGCGTAGTATCTGGTTGCTTAATTGCACTATCGAAAAATAAAAGAAGGTAGATTGATGTTTTTTGCAATTTCTTTAGGAAATTTTTTTTATTTTAAGTTTATTTTGAGGAACAGAAAACTGCCTCATGTTGTGTTGACAACATTTTTATTCTGAGTAAGAAGTTTTGTGTTTAATTGTATTCAAAGTACACCCACCAAATTATGTGTGTAATTAATTTGTAATTTGTGATCCGGATTAAGGTGTATTTCCTTCGCCATTTTAGCTTCTTGTGCTTGTCTCCAAGTGGCACAATGAATACCCCATCGGATGTTTCTTGGAATTTCTTACGAGGGTTGATGAACTGAGTGGTGGGGGAGTTACAGACCTTCTTTGAACGTCATCGGTACTTTTGTACAATGGTTGGTTGTTTTAATGGTCATATGGTTCCCTGGATATTGGCGTTGCTTATCGAAGGCACGGGTTTTTAGAGAGACTCAGGTGGTGAGCAGAGAAGACGAACGAGAAAGAGAAGTTTAAAAAAATGTAGGGAACTGATTGGGAGTTTTTTTCGCTTGCCTTGGGGGGGTGGCTTGCGCGCCTCTCACGGTTAACACGAATTTGGAAGAGAGGAGACGAAGAAAGAGCCCGTCGCAGATGTGAAAAGGAGGCGGAACTCTATCAAATGATTCAATGGATCCTCATAAAAACCAGCGGGAGTGTTCTCCCCTAAACTTTCTCGTATGCTTCCCCCAAAAGGTGCCGTTTCTCCTTCCCCCGCGTGGCTAAAAAAATTCGAACCTACTGTTATCCAGAATCCAATGACTATCGGAAGGTTTTTCATTGTAGTGATTGAAAAATATCTAGGTAAAGAATTCAAAGAGATGCGTACCGATTAAAACGCATCTATCGCACACTACTAGGTTTCAATATTGCCGTCGCAAGGACAAACTGACGTAATTCGCTCCTTTCGTGAGCACAGGCGATTTCTTCCGTACGCATGCGCGTGGAGATAGCGGATTGGTTTCAATGGTAAATTATACAGACAGTCAACCCTTTGACGGATTTGGCCCAAAATTTTATACGGACCTACATTCATGACGATAAAACTGTGTACCAAATTTTATCCATCTAGCTATTCAAGTTTTTGAGTTATAGTGTTCGTATGACTTCGGACATACAGACAGACAGACTTCCAGTTGACAGATTTTGTCCAAAATTTGATAGAAACCTACAAATTATGTTTAAAGACTACGTACCAAATTTCATCCCCGTAGCTCTCATAGTTTTCGAGTTATCGTGTTCACAGACACACAGACAGACATAATTCCAAAATTGTGTTTATCGGACTCAGGGAAGTCTAAAACGTGGAGATCGTCAAAATCTCGAGTTGGAATTTTTTGACGATTACAATACTTTCTCTTTGTATACTTCGTATACGATAAAGTAAAAATGTCTTGACCGTGTGCTGAGATACGCGACCTGTGCGAAGTGTCATATTGTGCTTTGCCTATTTCTCCTCCATGAGAGCGATCCTATGGAGTGTTTTAGGGGTGCACTAAGAAAAATAGTATCAGACATATCCCTCTGAGTCCATGCCCAGCCACCGGTGAATAATGTGGCCTGCCTGTCCATGCTTACTTGTTTCCATGACAGCAATCCCACGAAGTATTTAGGGGCACTACAATAAATAATGTCAGATGGACCCCTTTGTGTGCGTGCCAAACCACAGGATCTTTTAGAGTGATTGTGCAAAATCACCCACCACAGTTATAGGTCCCTTTCTTTTAATCTAAAATATATTTCTGGGGGAAAAATGGGTAGCAAGTGATCACCACAGCTTTTCCTTTATAAACACCTGATGTGTTAGTTATAATGCTGAAGATCTTTATTCTATTGATCTCTATTCTTTGAAGTTTTTTGTTTTGTTTTGGCCCTGTGTGCGGATACATTCAAATGATGTTCTAGGAAAAGAAATCATCCAGAGATTTCTGTATAATCGAGAGGGTTTTTTTAGTATTCTTGTGAGATAGAAAAAAATTAAAAATTAATTAATTAATTAATTTTATAAAATTCATTTTACATAATAAATATTTATATATTTATCCATTTTGACCTATATTATTTTCATAGTAGGTACTTCTCTCTCAGTGCTGGAAATTATGAGAAATTTTCTATGTTGTTGTTGGTTTTCAGAAAACTGGTATATTCCTTGAAATGTAACAAATTCCTGGTTTTCTAATGCAAAATTATCATGCATATTTTTCGTATTTGATGAATTGCTTTTGTTATTTTTAATCTAGATATGAAGTTAATTATGCTTTTGTGCTATCTCATGTATACTGCGTTTGAAACAGCTGACATTACCTTTTCTTTTTTCAAAATTTTTGCAAATACTGTTTCGTTTCATGTTTTCCAGCTTCGAAGAAATTTCTTCGTTTTGGTATTAGTAATTGTGATTGGTGCGTAATGGTAGATTTCTCGCATTATGTGTTTTCTCTGACTTTGTAATTTAATCCTTTTCTCAACCTTCTTGGTTTATTTTACTTTAGTTACACGAAGGAAAAAAATTATTTATAATAAAAAAATTTTCACGGAGGGTTAGTATGTCGAGCAACACCACCTATATCAATTTTTTGAAATTTCAAAGAGTAAGAACAACCAATAACGAACATTTCTGATTTTTTTAAACATCTGACATGAACATGAAAGCGTATATTACTACCGGATGAGAAAAAAAATTCAGAAATATTCGTTATTGCTTCCGAAAAAATCAGTTTTTTCTTCCTCTTTGAAATTTAAAAAAATTGAGATAGGTGGTGTTGCTTGTTAAGCGACGATGTGTTGTGTTGACAATATTTTTATTCTAAGTAAAAAGTTATGTGTTTAATTTTATTCAAAAAAAATCCCGTGACTTCGATAAGCAACTCAAATAGCCAGGGCAACAAAATATGACAACAAAACGCCCACCCATTGGACGAAAGTCCCGATGACGCTCAAAGAAGGTCTGTAACTCCCCACTACTCAGTTCATCAAGCCCCACACTGTAAAAAATATCCGTTTTTTTCCCGGACTTTTTCCGTATATTTGACGGTTTAAAGCTGTTTTGTTAACAAAATGGTTTTTCACCGTTTTCCGCTCCAGTCATAAACGGTTTAAAACCGTCAGTTCAAATTCTATTTGTCGTCATACGGTATTGCTTTCCGTACGATAACTTCCCTTTTCTTAAATGTAATTTTATTGCATTCATTTCATGTTTTTAATAGGGTTCCATCTCCGCTGTTGTTTACACATGTTGCAGTAACCTGTTGTCACTCATGAAAGCTAACCTTAAAACACGTGTTCTGGCAATAGTTGATTTTTACACCACTAGGTGGCGCCACTAGAGCTATAGTGACTTTAAAACTCAAATAGATTATTTTTTCTTTATTTTATGAAGTCTCCGGTGGTCTAGTGGTTAGAGCGACTGCCTTTTATTTCTAAGAACGCGGTTTCGATCCCCGGCTCAGAGGAGTTAGAAGTTTTGTCACCATCTTGCATCGAAATCGTCCAAGTAAGTTCAATTAAAAATGACATTAATTAAACTAATTGAAATTAATAATTAAGCCTTGATTAATTAATATTCCTAATTGATAATACACATCAGCACATTTCAACTCAACTCGAACAGAGGGAGAAAAACAACTCAACTCAGTCGATGACGTCTCTTACTTCGATGACTTAATTTTTACGGAGGAAACTTGATTTTATACGGTAAAAAACCGTTGTGACTACGGATTTACTTCCTAACTTTTACGGGGAAAACTTGTTCCTGTATGGTAAAAAACCGTTGTGCCTACGGATTTACTTCGTAACTTTTACGGTTTTGCACAACCAACCCAGCTGCCAGTTTAAAACCGTAAATTTTACGGGATTTTTTTTACAGTGCATAAGAAATTCCAAGAAACACATCCGATGGGGTATTCATTGTGCCACTTGTAGACAAGCACAAGAAGCTAAAAAGGCGTAGCAAATATACCTTAACACGGATCAATAATTACAAATAAGTTACACATATAATTTGGTGGGGTTTTTTGAATAAAATTAAACACATAACTTTTTACTTGTAATGAAAATGTAGTCAACGCAAAACGGTTTTTATAATAAATGGCCGAAGTTCAAGGACAGTTGGTGTAGCCTTTCCGGAGAAAATCTAAAAAATGTGAAAATCTGAAAGTGTCCGAATACTTTTGATAATAAAGTGTATTTTCAGACTATTTAACATGACACAATGATTTACTGCGCAACTTTCTCTGCAATTCGAGTTGTTGCTAACGACTTTAATGCTACGAAAAGGAGAAGAATCAGATTACTTATTGAAAAAGAAGCTTCTAAACTAGTCTGACATAAGTACAAATATATTAAAAGAATTTCCGAGCTTTTACTTTATGCTTTAAAAAAATAATCGTAACTTTTTTAGTGTTTAACACTATGAACTTTATTTTAGATATCATATGTTTTCATAAATCAGAACAAGTCATACTTGAGTTTGCAACAATTCCTGGGTTCCTAATTATATATTATATAATATATTTATTTATTTATTAAACAGTTTTATTTGTTAACCAGAAAAGTGAAAAAGCGACTAAATTTTTACAATAAACTAATAAGTCTTTTTGAAAAACCGTCACCCACCCAGCCTACCCAGAGGTTGTATGGTATGAGACTGGCCGGCTAGGCAAAATAGCCAAACAGGTCTAGAATAATAAAATAAGAGTAAAATTGCATTCAAATAAGTCTTTTGGAAAAACCCTCGCCCACCCAGCCTACCTAGAGGTTGTATGGTATGAGACTGGTCGGCGAGGCAGAACAGCCAAACAGGTCTAGAACTAATAAAATAGGAGTAAAATTGCGTTCAAAAAGCACTGAACATAACAAACACAATAAGAGTCCAAAAGAAATAGAATAAATTAAAGGTAATCACATCTATTCATTGATACAAGACGCAAAGTAATAAGTTGCTTCGCTGTAAAATTTACCCTAATAAAAATAAGGGAAGAAGCTGCTTGTTTGGATTGACAACTTAAGTCAAATAAATGATAACGCCAAAAAGATGTAATACTTAAAAAAACGCATGCATATATTTTTTATTACGTAAAATTGAAGTTTAGAATAATCTTTCAGTTTATAAGGTAATAATTATAAATATAGAAAACTGAGCGCACTCACTTATGGAATCAGGTTTGGCAGCAAACTGGAAAGGATTTCCTGTTAGGAATCTGGAAAAGAATCGAACTTGTATGAAAATTTATAGCTCACAAAATGCGTAGATTGAGAAAGTGAATAAGAATGCTAAGATAAACAAATCATGGATTTAACAAAAGTAAGTCTAGTTCCTTAATTGCTTCCAGAACAGTATTTTTAAATCCGTAATAACTCAAAAAACAAGTGCATTAAACAATGCCAGCAATGCAACGAATAGTAATGCAATCGTATTAAATGAAAGGCTTTCCAAGAAACGGTAAGTCATTATTTTCGGTTATTATAAACATTGTTTTTTTAAAAATCTGATGAAATTGTATCGAATGATTCAACATCTACCATTACTGATCTGTTATTGTAGAAAATAGACGAATTCAAATAAACATCTAGACTAGTTGCGCAATGTGTGTTCTTACAGAAATTTAATTTTATAACTGAATCGTTGATTGCAGAAACTACATGAGCTATTAATATCAAAATATTGGGAGCTTTAACAACTAAT
This sequence comes from Araneus ventricosus, assembly GCA_013235015.1. Lineage (NCBI taxonomy): Eukaryota > Metazoa > Arthropoda > Arachnida > Araneae > Araneidae > Araneus > Araneus ventricosus. Next base: position 2,247,284 of record BGPR01000007.1, on the reverse strand, counting down.
TATTATTTTAAATTATTGATTAATTTTTTTTTACCTGGCAGAGTTTATAAACCTACAATTGACTTTAATTGTCACTTGCCATTTCTTCCCTCTTTATGAAAATACTCCTTCAGAATGGGAAAACAGCATGAACGCAATTTTGAAAAAAAAAAAAATTACTGATGTGGTTTCTGCAATTTGTAGGAGCTTCTCGACATTTACTTTGGTCTTTAAAGACAATTGTGAAACCAACTGAGAAAATGCAAAAATGGATGTAATAGATTGATGACATTCAGTTTTAATGCATATTGTGTTTACATAAATATGCCTTACTCTGCGTAAAAATTTAAATTTTCAGATAAATGCAAAGAAGTTCTTAATTAACTTGCAAACGTAAAAGCCTGATCTATTGTAATAAAAGACGATTTGGATATCTTTGCACTGTAGAGCAGAGACTAAGATACACCGAAATTAACATACGAAAACGATATTTAAGTCAATTTAAAGTTTAAAAAAATACTACCTTGATTTCCATTACAGGCTTACTCTACTTTGATTAATTTAAAGCAAGACTCTTTAAACTTGCGGGGGGGGGGGGGCCACGAAGAAATATTGCAGTCGCAAAAACTTTCACAGGTCAAACTTATATCAGAATCTTCGATATTTGTAATCAGAAAGAGTCAGGACAACTTTCTTGAGATAAAAAAATTATTAAAATTTGATATGTAATCAATTTTAATCTAATTTATTTTTAATGAATACTTCATTTTCTTATGTATTTTCAAATTTTAGGTCGCAACAAAACATCAGACGCAAAGGAAATTTCAAAGTTTTTCCCCCAGCAAACAGGGGACGCAAATAGAAAGAACATTAGAAGCATATTTTTCTTTTCTTTTTGAATGATTCTAAGTGTTTAATCATAAGTTAAAGGAATATTTGGAAGTCTTTCACGGCTTTCATTCATTTATCGCAATGAACGTACGAAATCGATATTTAAGTCAGTTTAAAGCTGAAAAAATACTACCTTGATTTCCATAACCGGCTTGCTCTACTTTTGGAAAATTAGAATTTTTTTTTGAAATTATTCTAATTGTAATTAATAATTAATTGGGTTTCTAGCCTGGAACAATCCGGCTCGAAACCCCTCCGGCTTTTTTTTTTAAATTAATCTGTAACTGCACTTTTTAATGTTAGTATAGAATGCAAATATATTCACTGTTTTGACTTTTCTTACGGCATGTGGTACCTACCTGAGCGATTCTCATCCTTTTAGTCTCGGGATCTAATTTTTCATTTGATCAATCAGTATGTTGCAAATTGTAATTTTACAACAATAAAAGAACTTATCAACTGCGATAATATGTCATTTATACAGCGTATTACTTTTTACAAACCTTTTTGAATAAATTGGTTTTTTCTGTTATGTCATTACATAGCGATTAGCGTTATTCACCGATAAATCTTGGAATAACTTAATCTATTTGATTAGGAGAGTCAAAAATAGCAAAAAAGTTCCTCACTTAATTCCCGAGTTTAGTTATATTAACGTCCCGTTCTGAAGCAACATGAGAGAGATTTTGGGACGGACCTCGTAATTTTGAACCGCAGCCAGATAACGAGGGTGACGCCCGAGATAGCACCCCCTCTCCAAGCTTCCGCGCCGGACAAGCGAGGAGGTGCCTTTGGCCCCTTCGTATGATTTGGCGTGCAACAGGCTCAATATTCGGCGGGTTTCAGTGGAATTGGCTTTTGAACCTGGAGCTCTCCGGCTTCAAGGCCGATACCTTATCACTAGGCCACCGCGGCCGCCACTTAATTTCCAATCCCTCCCTTTTAACTTAAGAACGGCGACAGATATAGTCATAAAAGTGGTGTTTAGGTATAGTAAAGTGGCTATACGTTACGCAATGAAACCACTTACATCGCTACCTAGAGGTAAAATGCAGTTTAGGTTAGTTATATTAATGGCATCTTTTGAAGCAACGCGAGAACTATTTTGGGACGGACTTCGTAATATTGAACCGCCTTCGACGACGAGGGCGGCACACGAGCTGGTATCCCTCTCTCCAAGATTCCGCACCACACCAGAGGGAGGTGTGAGACCTCCTACTTATGATTTAACAACAGGCCCAATACATGACGAATATTCAATGGAATCGGGTTTCGAACCTGGAAACCCTCTGGCTGTGAGGCCGACAACTTACAAGACCACCACGGCCTAGCGGTAAAATGCAGAGTTAGCGTTCCTATATTCAAAGAGGTGTAAGATACGCTAAAATATCTACTACAAATTTGTAGAGATTAATCTATTTAGTTTTTAAAGGTGCCTTCCGCATATTAATACTTAGAAGAGAACACATGAATTTGTTTGGTCGTGATTTCTAATTTTTGAGAGATTTTGCCGTTGCTTCAACTCTGAAATGTTATTTAGTGTTGCTGACTGAAAGCACTTTCAGCTAGAATTATAAATAAACCTAGTAACAGGTAAGTGCTATTTTCTTCTGTGTTTAGTGACGTCAAATTCTGGAATTCGCGATTAAACAAATACACGTTTTATGTATTCGAACCTAGACATAAATGCGCGCAAGGTGATTTTCTTTCAAAATCGATGATGTTCTAGAACTTTGCAATCGCCTTTTCCTCCTGTGTCTTTTATTGTTTCCGAGATAAGAACACTAACTCCGAATTTTGTCACAAGGTGGGGCTATATTTGGGCTTATCGCGCAACTCATGACCTAACACTTTTATAGCTGTAGCTGTCGCCGTTATAAATTAAGGAGGAAGGGATAGGATTTTAGTGGGAGCCTGTATACCAACTAGCATTCGATTTCAAAATCATTTAACGACTTTTTTCAGCGGGAAACGAATATCAAATATTTAATATAAGAGCCTCTTTCCTATTCTCCCTGAAAAATACAATAATACGACTGTAAGAAATGAACGATCTCAAGAACCAATTTCTTTTTAATTTCAACAAATTTAATGATGTCTCAATAATTGCGCAACGTAATTATCATTATATGCATTGTAAGGCATAACTATATCTTATATTATATTCTAAGAAAAAGCTTAATTTTTAAACTAAGGATTCCGAAATCAAATGCTGATATGAAAACTTTTGCAACGCACTCCTCTATCAATGGTTGGATATAAATAAAAATATTTTTAGAAAGTTGCAATAAGAGAAAAAGATTTAAAATCTGCTGAATAATAGCATTTAACTATATTGACAATTCATGTGACGGAAGAATCTATGAATCATCAGTTATTCAGTCATAAGACGAATGTAATTGTGCGTGAAATCTAGCTTCTAATTACACGTTGGCTTACGATTTGATACGAAGCAACACTTTTTCCTCCTGCAAAATGCAGAATGGACTCCAAAATTAAATTGGTGCTGCACATTTGGCATGTATCACTTGAGCATGAATTAATTCCATAGCTTTATTGATTTTTTTGTTTTATCTTATATGTAAAATTTCAACAAAAGAAGTATCGCGTACAAATAAAAGATTAAATAATCCCAGATTGTGAACAAAAGTAGTTTAAAGCTGTCGGATTTTAATGTAAGTTGTGGTAAAGAGGGTGATTTCGGCGACAAATTTCCGATATTCAGTAATACTTTACTCTCATGTGTAATTCTCTCTCCTTCGGATTACACACCTTCTTCCCTTTTATTTCTTACTAGGAGTGAAAACAGAGCTATTTAAATATCATTTTCGTCTTGTGGAAGACATAAAAAGAAGTGACTTCACAAAAGCGCTTAAATACTTTTTAACGGTTTCAAAAATTCATGCGACAATTCAGTGTGACTTTTTAAGCAATATAGAATATTTAAAAGAATTCAGAAAATTTGCTTGAATGACCTAGCAACTGAATACTAGACAAAATTCAGGAAATGAAAATAATTGTAAAGAATTTTAAATAGTGTGGTAGTGCTAGCGTTAAATTTATTTAAACAGTTTTTAAAAAATCATTAATTTTTAGTAATTTTCTTTTACTTTTTAAAAATATGTATTCCTTTTGTGATTTTGTATTACCCCTTCAGAAAAAATAAGGATGTTTAAACAATATGTTATAATTATTAGACTTTTTCAAAAGCAGATTTAATTCAAAACCTCAATGATTCTCATTTTTCCGGTAAGCACGAGTAGAATAAGAGATTTATTTTTGAAATACATTTATTTTTGACCATTATTATTTGCACAATGCAATGTGACTATCTCAAAAGACTTATTAGTAAAAATTTATATAAAAAAATTAATTTAAAATGTTTGTAATTTACACTTGAAATGTTTGTATTTACATTTGAAATGTTTGTATTTACATTTGAAATGCTATTGATTAAATCTTTGTAAAATTACAGTAAAACTTTTCTAAGCAGCCACCCCTGTATATAAGTCCTCCTTTCCACGACCACTTTTGCTTGCCAAGGAATTTTTGGCCCATAGATATAATATGAAATCGCCTATAGGAATGGCCCCTCAAACCCCTCTGAGTGGTCAGGTTGGTGGACCGTTCAACTTCAGTCTAATTTTCACCAATCCGTTTTGGTCTCTGACCTTGGACCTTTTATCAAGAGAAAAGGGTGGAAAGGAAGAACAAATAACACTGTACAACAAATTTGAACTTTTTTCCTGTTCTTTATGTGAAACTATGTGATTCTGTGTGAACAAAAGGTGCTTGATTCATATATCAAAACCAAAATAGTCCATCACGTACCGTTTTTGTTGGAGACATACTTCTTATATTTATACAAATTGGTTACAGAAAAATATAACAGAGGCTTGATTATAGAAAATACAAACACTAAAATGATTTTTTTGGCCGTTTCCTCTTGTAGGCATCTGATTGTGTGTCCCTGATAACAGACCAGCAATATTCAGCTAGCATACTTCGATTTCATCGTCCAATGAAAAGTGTTTCAAACATAAAAATGTCCTGGTGAAATCTTTCCCCATGCTCATCACTAATTGCGCCAAGGTTTTGAGGAAAGAAGTTCAGATGTGAGTCCAAAACATGTAGTTTTAAATTACAACCTATAACACGAAAGCATTTCACCATGTCACCAACAAGATCTTCATAGTTTTCAGCTTTCTTATCCCCAAGGAAATGTGTGCACACTGATTTGAATGTTTTCTGCTTCTGACAGTTTTTTTTTCAAACTCTTCCCGAAAGACTGCTTTAATTTGTGGGCCAATAAACATCCCTTCTTTTACCTTTGCATCACTTAAATGTTTGAATTTGTTTCTGAGATGCAAGAAAACCACTCCTTCTCTGTCCAGAGCTTTTACAAATATTTCCATCAAACAGAGTTTAATGTGCAATGGTGGAAGAAAGACACATTACGGATTCACAAGTGGTTCATGTGATATGTTTTTGGTGTCAGGAATGAATTTTTTTTCTTGGAGCTACTTTTTACGGATGTGGCTTTTTGTGGATTTTTGGAAAAATGGTACGTGGTAAACAGAAAATAATTACAGATTCGTTATTTTCAGCCAAAAATATACAAGAAACACATATTTTCATCTAAAGGACATTTTTCATGTTGTACAGTGTAATCCTTACATTCAAAGACAACACCTCAGAATAAGATCAAAATTAATCTTTCCTTTCCCGATGTGGGAAAAAAAGTGAACTTCAGCCTCTTTCGGGGTTCGGGATTTAAGTGTTCTTTTGTATTTTTCAGGCTCTGATTCGGACTCTGACAAAGAAGCTACTGACATGAGTTGAGGTAATCTGTAAATGAAACTTTCATCTCTAGAGACTTTAGGAAAAATAGATGATACTATTGCCCATTCCTTAGCAACTACCGACGAAACGATTAGTGATTTATCTTTCCAACTAAAAAAGCAAAATTGAAAAAAGTTTCTTCCGATAAAACTGAATGAGATCCACGTAAATGCAAATTGTATCTTTTTTTAAAAGAAATCGAAATTTTCGAAGTAATTTTTACTTTAAATGATTCTTAAAATTCGCTTCATCAGAAATAACGAATTAGGGCTTGTTTAAATGCGTATTTTGTTCTTTCAAACATAAAACCCTTTTAGAGCGGACAGTTTTCCTTGGAACGGAGGTTGGCCGCTATGAAGAGGTTTCACTGTATAATAATAATTATGTTAAAACATTAGTAAATCATAATAAAAATATCTGTATTTGGATCTTTAAATATCAAGTTTATAAGTTATTAAATGTCAAGTAGGGGAAAGTCGGGAAAAACGACAAAGAGGGTAAGATGACAAATTGGATTTTTCTCGAAAATTACCTAGATGAATGCCCCGATTCTGCATCATCAGAGACCTCTAGCGAGCAGCTACCCGTGGCATGCGAAAATATTCCACTCCGTTATTAGTGTGATTCACAGTACGCGGTAATGTGTGTTTGAGTTGGTCTTACGCAACTTTTGGTTGCAGCTTGTTAAAGGATAGCGTTCACGGAGTAAATATTTTTGATTTATATATGAGATATTCGAAAAGAGCTAATCAAAACGTGTTCAATGATGTATTGTATCAATTTTTTCTAAAGAGATGATATCCTTCAATTTTTTTTTTGGCGAAGTCGGGTAAGATGACAAACTCCTCCACACTAATTCATGAGCTCGTCGTGCTGCCTGACTGCCACTTGCCCTTCATGAACTTTGCTGGCACTCCAGTGAAAAATGATCAGCTCATTAAAGAAGGAGGAAGAGGAAAAAGAAGATAAATGAAAACTGTGACAGATAAAGAAGGCTGAAGTTAATAAGACTAAGCGCAACAAACCTACTAAAAATTCGACAAAAACGAAGACTGTAGCTAAGCGACACCTTGACTCTAATGTTCTGAAATGAAGACTCGACTCATTCATTTGAATTTCCTTACGTTGTCGCTAATGACAATCTGGACACAGAGGACCTCGATAATGAAGAATGCATAATTTGCAGTGAGCAAGGAAAACGGAATTGGGATTCCAATGTTTTATGTGAAAAAGCTCTGGCCCCATTCCACCTGTACTGGCTGGGACAAAATCGAAGTCCATGGCGATGCGATTTTTGTAATTGATTTTATTTCTTAAGGTTTGAATCTAAAATTCCGATTGATAATATTTCAATTGTTTTATACTATTACTTTAGTCCGATTATGTTTGTTTTCTGTTATGTGCAATTTTTTGTGATCAAAATGTGATCTCAACAGTTTTAAATAGTTTTTTGATAGCATACTGTGTTGAATTAAATTGTTATCTCAGTTCGACATCTTACCCGCACAATCGGGTAAGATGACGAAAATTACTTTTTTTTCTAAATTGAGATTTTGGGGTCTTAGAAAATATTTTTTTATAAAAAATATCACTTTGCCTTTCTCGCAATTTACAAACTTGCGTTGAAATTAAGCGCAATAGTTAGCTTTGCTTCAAGTACACAAGTTTATGACTTGTCTTATAATGTGAAAAAAAATAATAATCTTTATGCAACAACTTTCTCTCGTGTTTTATCTTATGCAGATGCTTTTGTCTTATGCTTATTGTCGTAATGCAGGTATTTAAATCGTGTTTTTGTCCTATGTATTTGTATTCTTGTGAGAATTTTACAGAAGGACAACCATTCTTTCAGAAGTTTTCATGATTTATACCATCTCTTTCTGGTTATTCAATATGATGTACACATCTCACTGCAGTGCCATCCAATGACGATATATTAAAGAGCCATTAAATCCAACCGAGAAATTCAAAAACAACATCATTAGATATAATACTCTTATGCTAGCCTTGCATTAAAAATGAAATAACCCCAAAAAAGTATTTTTTATAGTCATTGACAGATCAAATTGACAGCATTTACGAAGCTACGACCAACCCTATTGCAGGTTAATGACGTTATTTGTATTTCTAAGCACCTGCTGTAGATAAAAGTGAACGAAATCAAACAAGTTTTAATTTAAATATATAGTTTCATTCCACAGGATGGCGATTATTGGCATTTAAAACTAAATAATCTTTGAATATCTTTTGTATATTTATAAATTCTATAAGTTTATAAACCATATTTTAATACACAAATATATATAACTATATATAGAGATATTTATATCATTTAATAAATAAATCCTATCTCTAAGTTAAAAATCTATCTAAATCTATCCTTAAATTCTGTTTCGCATTAGGATAACATATCTAGATTATATAAGTTGGAGCAATGATACACTGTGGAGTCTGAGTTATCACTGACAACATAACTTACGAAGAATTACATTCTCATTGAAGAAAAAGCTTTTAAACTAATTTAATTCATTAGTTCAGTTACTTTTATGGAATTTACGAATTTTAATTTTATGCCTTTATAAGAAATAATCGTAGCATTTTCAAGTGTCTCATGATATGACCTTTATTTCAGACTAGCCGCCTACGGCGACCAGCTGGTTCGCCAATCTTGTATTAATAGTAATAAGGCAATTAATTTTGTAAGATGAAAGCAATAATTGCAATAAGGACACAGAAATGAATTTAAAAACACAAACAGTGAATAGATAATTAGTATAACTGAATTTAAATTCTTTATACACAAAACGAAAATGTACAGGGTATTTTTGAATGTAATGAACTTTGAGTTAATCATTTATATTAAACGGTTAAAAAATGATTCTTTAAAAAATGGAAAAGATTTTAAATTTGAAGAATTAAATTTGAAGGGCAATAATAACATTTCTCAACTAAAAATAATTTACATATTAAAATTAATTAAAACTCAAAATAACTAAATAAAGATTTTTCTGTAAAAAAAAAGAGAATTGACTACATTTTATGAAACGTAAAATTAAATTCATGATAACAATTTAAATCTAGTCAATAAAAACGATCATTTATAAATAAAAAAATATTGATTTGATATACTTGAAAAAAATCTTGAATAATAATTTTACATATAACAAAACAACAAACACGCACTAGGAAATTGTATATCTATAAACTATAAAAACACAAAATGCCAAATAATAGCTAATAATAGCAAATAATAAAAAATGAACTAAAACAGGCATACGTTTGGATAATAGTTATTCTCTCTGTAGAACAAAGTGAAATATAAAAACACACATCACCAATCAACAATGCACAGCCAAGATAGTAAAAATGTGCATTTCGAGTGGATAGAAATAAAGCATTTAAATGAGGAGAGAATTTTAAAACTCAAAAGAGATGCTTAAAAATTACTGAGAAAATAGTATAAAATAAAATAAGCAAAAGTTAAATGTAAGTATTGGAAGAATTTAAATGTTTCCTTTTAGGTATGCATAAAAAGAGGAAGAGAAGCTGACGAAGTATTTGGTGAAACTGACGAAGCCAAAACTCAGGCGAGATTTGAACCCAGGGTTGAAAAGATGGGAGGAGCGTTTAACCTCTTGCTCTATCGGAACTCCTACAGGGAACGTTTGAAGCAGTTTTAATGGAATATAGGAAAAAAAGGGGGCAAAGAATGCTGAAGAAAGAGGAAATTTAGTATCTATAAACTGTAAAGAGACGATTACTAATAATATGATTCTAACAAAAATTGAACTAATTATTATTTAGCTAATTTACCATTCTTATCTATTAGGCTTAAGCTTGTTTTGCCGCGCACGCACGTGACGTTGACAAACATCTCTTAGCCCCGCCTACTATACGCCAATCTGTACTCTCGCACCCACGACTGTAATATTCTGGCGACTTTAAAAAATTATAAAAAATAGATAAAATTTTGTACTATAATAAAACTTATACGATTGGAAAGATAATTGTTTGCTCTTTTAAATGACATAAAATGCTTTTCTCTGCATCAATTCATTCAGAAGTTATTGGCAGAAAACGAACAAATTTGGTTTAATTTTTAAATTATTTAAATTTGAATCAAAATGAGAAAAACGGCTCCGAGGTGCACATCTTCAGCATCCAAAGTATATCTGTGCCAAATTTGGTAACTCTACGGTCTGTTCTGTACACCGCCAACAGACAGACATTCATCTTTATTAGTATTAGAGATACCATCAAGTATGTCTTAGCATATCCGAACGAGTCATTCTTTGAATCTGTAACAATTCAAATGTTCCTAAAACAGAAATAAATTAATAGAAAAATTGAATAACGTTTAAACTATATTTGCAAACCGGAAAAGGGCAAAAACCACAAACCGATTGTCAAAATAAACTAATCAGCTGTTTCACTGTAAAATTTAATCATATAAAAGTATAGGAAAGAAGCCGAAAATTTAAATTAACAACAGCAACTAAATAAATGGTTAAGACAAAAGCAGATGCCACTAAAAAATTCCAAGAGATGCTTTTATTCTGTAAAAATTTAAATTTAGTATAAACATCCTGTATATAATTCAATAATTCTAAAATCGAAATATTTATCTAAAGATTCTTACCTACTGAATCAGGCCTGAGAGCAAAATCTCAATGAAGGATTTCCTTACATTTCATGAAAATTTATAGCGCAAATAATGCGCAGATGGACACAACGAACATAATGCGCAGATTAACAAATCGCACGTTTAACAAAAATAATTCAAAATCCTTGATTACATTCCTGAAGAGAATTTCTAAATCTATAATGACTTAAAAAAGAAGTAGATTGAACAATGCAAGGATTGCAACAAACAGAGAGGTATAAAATAAAAGATTTTCTAAGAAACAATGAGCAATTATTTTCGGTCCTTAAAAAAAAAACTGTCTTCCTGATCTGATGAAATTCTATCAAACGATTCAAAACTATTTCTAATAACCTATTATTGTAAAACATAGATGATTTCAATAAAACCTTAAAACATATTGAGAAATGTAAATTCATCCAGAAATATGATAAATTCAATGAAATAATTAAACTAGTTGGGAATGTAAGTTCATCCATAAGTTTAATTTCATAATTAAAAGAAACTTTTTCTCATTGATTTTGAGTATTAAAAACAAACGTGAAACCTACTAAAAAAACTAAAATGGATGGAACATACTGGAAACATTCAATCATAAAGGAAATTAATGATTGCATAAATATATTTTGCTCTGCCTAAAAACAGCATTTTTAAGATAAAAAGCAATTAAATATTTCACATTATTCAAAAATATAAAAAAAACCTGGATCGATAATAATAAAAGACAATATTTATACTCTTTGCGCTGTTAAGCAGAGGCTAAGAGGTACGAAGTTAGTTATAAGAATACTCTGAAGCAGAGTTACATTACAGAGTTGCGGATTACATTTAAAAACCAGCGGGAGTGGCCTCCCCTAAACTTTCTCGTATACTTTTCAAATATTTGTCATTTCCCTTCCCCTGCGTTGATAAAAAGTTCGAACCAACTGTAACCCAGAATGCAATGACTATCTGAAGGTTTTTCATTGTTGATTATAGTGATAGTAAAATATTAAGGTGAAGAATCATATTCAAATATTTATTTTTTTATCAAACTCTAGCAATGCAAGTTCCGCGTGCGGAGAAGAAAACAGGAGAATAGCTTGCGCATGCGCAGAGATTGCTTCCAATACGCAAGTAAAACGAGGCGCCCTAAATGTTTGCTTCCTTACAAAATCTCGCTGCCAGAATTGGTTTTTGGCAAACTGCCAAGTTTTCGGAGTATCCCTTCTTTGCACAGGCATTTACGCATGCGCATGTAGTTGAAAAGTATGCTATTATACAGACCGACAGACAGTCAGCCCGTTGACGGATTTGGCCTAACATTTTATACGGACCTACATTCATGACGATAAAACAGTGTACCAAATTTTATCCATCTAGCTATTCAAGTTTTTGAGTTATAGCGTTCGCATGACTTCGGACATACAGACAGACAGACTTACCGTTGACGGATTTTGTCCAAAATTTGATAGAAACCTACAAATTATGTTTAAAGACCACATACCAAATTTCATCCCCGTAGCTCTAATTGTTTTCGAGTTATCGTATTCACAGACAGACATAATTCCAAAATTGTGTTTTTCGGACTCGGGGAGGTCTAAAACGTGGAGATCCGTCAAAATCTAAAGTTCGAATTATTTGAGTATTACAATACTTTCTCTTTGTATACTTCGTATAGGAGAAAGTAATGAATCGCTGAGTGCAGAAACCGCATGAGTCAATTACATCAAAATGCTGAGAATTAAAAAAAAAACTGATTATTTTTTTAAATCATTGATTAATTTTTTTTTATCAGGTAGATTTTAGATACCTATAATGTGACTTTACTTGACTCTTATCATTTCATCATTGATAGTATAAATATCCCTCTACAACGTGAAAACTGCATTAACGAAGTTTTGAAAAAAAATTAACTCACATGGTTTCTGCAATCAAAGATTCAAAAATATTGGATTTAGTTTTATTATGTCCCGTTTTCTGAAGCAACACGAGGGCCATTTTGGGATGGACCTCATAATTTTGAATCTCGGTCAGATAACGAGGACGACAACTGGCGCACCCCTCTCCAAAATTCCGCACCACACCGTTGTTTCTTTTACGATACTTATGTATTTTTACTGTTCTCTGCTTGCCCAAGCAGTTTTTAAATTTATTGCGTTAGGGATGTTTTTATATTTTATATGAAATGAAAGAGCCTTCATTTTGTTAGTATCATTCGCCACACTTCGTGGATGAGTACATGCAAAAAAACCATTTCAAACCACTGCCCCTGTTCGGGCAATGCCTGTAGCATTTTATTGTACCTAATAAGCCCCGTCCTCCACTTGTTAGTGGGACGGCTCTCCCCCTCTGGGCCTCTCACGGCCTTGCAGGGTTCTTGGGTGGGCCGGGCCGCATATAGGCATACTGTACCCGAGCAGAGCACCATTGTAACTTTGGAGTGGTCTGATTGGACAAGCGAATCTGACGTAACTATGCTTTGTTGTTTGTTTACCTTTGACCACGCTCTGACTGATTCTTTCAACTAGCGATAGCGAAATGTTCTTTGTGCAACGCGCCATGGCTATTCAGAATTCCAATCTTCCCCCTTCTTCTGTAAACGAAGTTGTTAAAATCGTTGAAGATGAAACCATCTTTCGAAGCAACCTTAAAAGTGTTTCCGATGTGTATTCATGGATGGAAGAATAGGGAAGAACTTTAAACAAGATACGCGTGTCTCACTGTAGATGCGATGTGCAGAAGAGTGATGTCAGATTCGTTTGTCCAATCAGAGCCCTCCAAAGTTACAATGGTGCTCTGCTCGAGTACAGAATGCCTATATGCGGCCGGGCCGGTGTGGGCGCATTTGCACCGCACCGACGGGAGGGTGTTTGATACCCTACGTATGATTTGGCGTGCAACAGGCTCAATACACGGCGGATCTTCAGTGGTATTGGGTTTCGAACCTGGAACCCTCCGGTCACAAGGCCGAGACCTCACCACGAGGCCACCCCAGCCTCTCAAAAACATTGGAGGTTTGTTAATTCTTAACTGAGGGACAACAATAAAAATTCGCTTTATCCAATAATTCGAAGCAAGAAAAACTGGCTTTAAAAAGGAGTACATATCAAGAGAAAACTACATTTTCGAAGTTAAAAATTCAACAACATTAATAAATAATACATTGTAAAAAATAAAGACTAAGAAATATCCATAAATAAAGCGAGAATAATTATAATTTGAGAACATTAAAAATATAAAAAATAATAAATTTAATAAATAATTGTAATAAATAAGCTGTATATAGCACTTTGAATATACAACATTTGTACAACTAAACTTCAAAATAAACAATACAATTTGCATCTAACGTGTTCAAAGCTTTTTAACAAAAAATGAGAATTTTTTTATTACTTTCTTTAAAGAATGCAATGCCAAGTAATGATACGAATGTACTTCACTAACAAGAACAATTCAGGAATTAAAAAAAAAAACCTTTTTATAATTTTCCGCTTCGATTTCGAATTTACTAAAATAAATTTGAATTACATACGATATTTTAACATTATGTCAATAAGAAATTCAAAAAACTTAAAATGCCAAGGAATCCGAATTAAAAATTTTGGTAATTAGCGAAGTTCTTCTGAATTTGTGTTACGAAAACTTTCTTCTGCTGAAAAGCCGTCTTCTTTCAGATTCTTCAATATTTGTAAGCAAAAAGAGTCAAGAAAATTTTCTTGGCTTAAAAAGATTTGATTGAGACTTTCAATGCAACAATTTTTTAAATGGACTTTCTTTTAGTTTTCTTATTTCCTTAAATATTTTAGCGTAATTACAAAATTTTCCAGACGAAATTGGGATTGCGAAGATTTATTCCGCAATGACAAAAGGCAAGAGAGGAAACAGTTTAAGAAGTCTTGTTCTATAGAATAACAAAGACATCGAAGAATTTTTTATTTGCTTTTTTTTTAATTCTAAATATTTAATCTTAAATAAAGCGGATATTTCGGGATATCTCATAGTTTTTTAATGATTTACGGAGAATTAGCATATAAAAACAATTTTTACGCCGATTTCAGGCTGAGAAAAAAAAATTCTATATTATTTTGATTTCCATTGCAGGATTATTCTATTTTTGGAAAATTTTTAAAAATTAGTTTAAAACTAATCCTTTCAATTTTATTATAAAATAGAAATATTTTCATTCCTTTGTTGACTGTTGTTATGCCATGTACCTAACTCAACAATTATCGCCCTTTTAGCTTTGGAGTTCAATTTTTGACGTTCCCTCCTTTCAGTGATTTTTGTTTAATTTTGTTTTCTATTAATTTTAGAATTTAAGTCGTTAATCGCCACAATAAAAAATTGTTTAGACCTGCTGGGCCAAGGGAAACAACTGTATCATTATATATACACAATCATGAAAATATTAACATAATTATTTTTTCACAAAAACTGTCAAAAATAAAGTTTTTGAACTTAGTCAAGAAACGAAGCAAATTTGTCTCACGTGTCCTCCTAGATCAAAATTGGCGGTCTTTACGTGGGTCAACCAGCTAAATTTATTTGGTAGGCCACGCTTTAACTCTCATTATGTATTTATTTGGCCAGTGTGGATCCACGCTGAGCTACGGATAAAAAAGCAAAAGATTTCAAGTGAAGCATGCGTGATTCATACGGCCCGAACAAATAAATAACCTGTGAGACACACTTGCTTCACGTGGCGATTAACGTGTTAAAATATTTAATATCAAAATGCCTTTTGTATTATTTACTTATCTTTAACTTTTTTTAGGGATGATATACTATTTTTCTCTTACCGAAATATGTCTTTTCTTATTTTGGTTCCCATAATAAGAGTTTTATTTTTTAAATCCTTTTTTTTATCATGCTTTCGAGTTCCCTTATGGGATTTGAGCTACCATATAAAAGTTCTGATGGTATATTTTTTTACTCATCGATTTCAAAAAAAATTATGTTCATCCTAACTTTGAAATATTTTCTTTTTATTCATTTTTATTTAGCTTGACTTGTTTCATGTTTGTGGGTACAACTGTTCATATTGTAAGCATGTTTTGGTATTTTGAATCCCCCTCCCCCTTGTCAGCAAAAAATAACAAATCGCAAACCCCCTCTTATAATTACGTAAGCAAACTGCCCCCCCCAAACGTTCTTTTGTAAAATGTAGTAATAATCTAATTTTCAAAAGTTTAGGACTTATTCAAATAAAAAACTCCAACTAGAGGCTTAAAATGAATTTTAAAAAATGTAAGTTTAATTTCCTTATAATTTCAAGTTTAAGCTTACAAAAATCAAGTTTAATTTTCTTTTGTCAAATTTAACTTTTTTTTCAAATTTAATTTTTTTAATTAAATTATTTGTGCAAGTTACAAGAGATTTTAGAAAATAAAGTGATTTTAATGTCTTACGTAAGCATCGCTCATACTCCCCCTGCCCCCGTGGGGGGGAAAATAAGCAAATCCCAAATCCCGCCCCCCCCCCCTTGGGTGCTTACGTAATATTTGAACGGCCCCTAAAGATAGAATTTTGTAATTGCTTTTCTATTCAAGTTCTGATGTGTTAGAGTTTTAAAATTTTGTACACTTATGTATTCTTGATGATAATATGCCATTTTAGTATTTTCAAAACTTAAATATCAGTTAATCGATCAAGTTAATTAAATTTTGATTCCGTACGAGTGGTGTTACCGGGTAGCAAATTTGAGAAAAAATTGAATTCAAGATACCATAATGTGTATAATGATGAATTATAAATTAAAGCGTAGAAAGTAAAAATTAAAATGAGAAATCTACCTGTTAGTACAATAATAAAAGTGCGTTTTTAAAATTGTTTTTATTGAATTTATAGCATATATATTAAATTAAAATAAAATCTAAGGAAATAATTTTTTTATTAATCATAAAATTTTACTGACAGATCCTTAATTTTGTCTTTTAAGAGTATTTGTTGCTTTAATTTTTGCTCCTACAGCTTTCTACCAGATTTTTTGTTTTTCATTTCATTTTATTAAGGATTGTTTCTATTTCAACGAAGTGTTTTTAATGTATTTATACAGCATACACAATTTATATAATCATTGATTATAAAATTTTATTAATTGGCAGATTCTTAATTGTGGCTTTCAATATAATTTGTTGCTTTATGTTTTTTTTTTCTATAACTTTTTGTCAGAATTTTTGTTTTTCAGTTGCTTTTATTAAACATTTTTTTAATTTAATTGAAGTGTTTTAAACGCTTTTATGCAAGACAAGACAACAGAAAATATAAGTGCTCCTGAAATCGGTTATAAATCAATGCTAATTAGTGTTATTTTAGAGGTTTTTGGGTAAAAATATGCTTGCTTTTCCAAGCATGGCAGAGGCCATAGGCCACGGTGGCCTAGTGGTAAGGTCTCGGCTTTGTGGTCGAAACGTTCCAGGTTCAAAACCCGATTCCACTGAAGATCCGCCGTGTATGGGACCTGTTGTACGCTAAATCGTTCGTAGTGGCCAAACGTCCGCCGTTGGTGTGGCGTGGAAATTTGGAGATAGGTGCCATCTCAGGTGTCGTCCTCGTCATTTGACCGCGGTTCAAAACTACGAGGTCCGTCCCAAAATAGCCCTCGTGATGCTTCAAAGCGGGACGTTAATATATAACCAGCTAGCTAACCAAGCATGGCCCAGGTGCAAAAAGGACTGATCGATATTAAGAAACTATTCCAAGTCTTTAGAATGTAATAATAAAGGGCATATATACAATAAAAATCAAGTACTTTAAAATAAATTAAAGGGATAAATGATAAGGAAACTTGATTTTTTTTTAAAGTAAGGTGATTTCCATTATTTAGAATAGATACTTTTACAGCATTCTCTTATTGTTTCACTAATTGTTATTTTATATTTCTTTCAGTTAAATAAATACGTATATGAAATAAATGATTTAATAATATCCAAATGACATTTTAATATTATCAAAAATTACGTTACGCGATTTGAGTTATATACCTTAATACAACCTGCTCTAAAGTGATGAGGTCAATGGCGTAACTAAACATTATGGGGTTGCCGTGAAACTTTCACGGAAGTTCTAACTCTTCACTGTCATTAATTATAAAAGTACCTCATTTTTTGAGATGTTTAATCACGTTAGATATAATACCGTTAGTTAACTTTAAAGGATTTTGTATTTTAAAAGGAGAAAGAAGATAATAATTTATTTATTTTTATTTGACACAACATTTATTTTTATTTTTGTAAATGAACAATATTTTACTATTAACTTAAATTTCTCTAATTTGTGCTCACATTTCTGTAAAGCATCTATTACTTCTTCAAAAACCACATTTTGGCAAAAGGATGTTAAATTGAAAGTCTAGATTACCCAGTCTCTTTTGTCTGACGGAATTCCTCAAGTAGGATTTTATTAATATTAATTTCAGAAATTAACGCTCGTAACTAGCCTTGGTGAGAGAAATGATTAAAATTAGAGTCAAAGAAGTAATACTCCAGGCAAACTTGTTGACACAAAATAATTTTTTTTAAATTTGTAGATATGTAAACTCCCTAGTAGACGAAAAAAATTTCTATTTCGTGTTTAAAAGTTGAACGAAAACTAATAATCTGTTTTATTAAAAAAAAAAAAACCCAGATATATCTTTCGTATAAAAAACTCTGGGTATTAAGAGACATTTTAACAGTTCTGCCATCTAGTTACGCCACTGAATAAAATATTGAGCAAGCAGCTACACACCTCTGACCCAAAATGTTCTTCAGTAAATAAAAATTTCGTTAAGATCCATTAAATGAAAATTCTCCTCAACTTGAATCATTGCAATAACGGTTATACTTCTTCGGTTGAACCATCTTGATATTTTTTTCTTTTTAGATCTTACCATGATTAGAATTTTCACAATGTTTTCATCAAATATAAGTAGATGGCGCTGCATGTACATTTGACGGCCATTTTTTATTTTCATGAATTTAAATTAAATAATAAAAACAATTTTAAAAAACGTATTCTCACTAGTGTGCAAAGAAATAGAATTTTTTTATTTATTTTAATTACTATACTTTATACTTTTACTTAATTACTAATTTTTTACTTTTTAGATTTTAATTTATTATATTCATTATTATAAATAACATGAATTCTTGAAATCAATTCTTTCTCAAATTCAAAACCTGAAAATATTAGTATAATGTTGTCATCAAGAATACATAAGCGTACAAAATTTCAAAACTCTGGCACATCAGGAAGTGAGTGTAAAATAGATTGCATAATTCCATCTTTACAAAAGTGAAACAAGTCAACATAAATAAAAGTCTATAAAAATATATATTTTTAACCTTTCGAATCAAGAAATGTCTTTGCAGAATAATTATACATATATTTTTATAAATGAAATCAAGCTATTTTTTTAAAGTATCAACTTGTTACTTTGTGTATCGCAGATCAAAAGATACGCAAGGAGAAGGACGAGAAGAGGTAAAATAATAATAATAAATAAATAATGTCTTAATAAGTAGATACACCTACCAAACCTAGCTGCACAAACCTGTTCAACCAAAGAACATTACATTGAATATATCATTTTTTTTTCCCAAATTGAAATCCTTACTTTGTAGTAAACTCAAGACTTTTTTTCCATGTAATACTCCAAAGATTATTCAGCGACGAGAATTTTTATAAATATATTCGCTAACTACGGATAGATGGCGCTACGTGTAACTTTTACTGTTACCATATCGTGGGTAGATGACGAACGCGACGTTCGACTTAAAAACAATGCACTGGATATAGCATTTATCTCGAACTGAAATCTTACATTGCAGTATTTCTCAGATTTTTTTCCCGATTAATATTCCAAAGATAATGTTTCCAAACATAATCGCTAAATTCGGATAGGGGCGCCACATGTACTTTTCACCGTCAATATATCGTGGGTTGAATGTTATAATTAGGTAACTACAAAATTGGCGAATGATAGGTAAGCGCATAAAAAGGTGCCTTTAGGCCAGGTTCACAACAAACTACGACTGGGTAACTGTTGTAGACAATGTCTAGACTTTACTAAGGCCTAGGCTTTTCATTGAGGTCCTCAAGGGTCAAATCCATTTAAAAATAAACATTAATTCACTTATTTACTCGAAACAATGATTCATCCGTTTGATCTATAAAACGAAGCAACGGGCAATGAAAGAAAATGAAATTATTTTTAGAATATTTAGGATTTTATTGTGTAATTGATAATTCGATAACCATTTAATGCGCTTTTACATATTATGTTAATCTAACAAATGAAATATTAACAGTTTTTATAGGGTTATAAAAACTGTTAATATAAATCTGGTACAAGAAATTGTGCTACCAAAAATTTTTTCTATTGAATGGTGAATTTCTAAACGAATTCTGCACACCGATGAATATTTATTGAAACTGAGTGGCAAAAGTTTAAATCGCTAACCACTTGCCAATTATTTATTCAAAAATTAACATCTATCACTGTCCATTCTCAAAATGCATAAGATTCTGCTCTGTTTCAATAAATGTGATATCTTCAAAAAAATTAGGAATATCATTCATTCTTAATTACATCCGAGCCTTTTCAGCCTAATCCCGAGACATAAAATGACTTAATAATTGATTTATATATAATAATTATTTTCTTATCATGAAAGGCTATATTAAGTTTATATACTTTTATTTATAAATGATTTTATCGAATATGATTTGTTTTTATTATAAAGAAGTGTATTAATTCATTTATAATAATAATAAATTTTAATGAGACACTAATAATTAATAACAATAACTGATTTTCATGATATTCATTATAATTTGCTTCCCCTACCTACAATCAAAAATATTACGCAATTATAAATTAACAATATTTAATTATTTTTATTTATCTCCTTTTCTTTGTGAAAATATCGAAAAAATATCAAAACACACATAAATAAAATTCAGAAATACAAATAATCTTCAATTTAAATTATAAAATCTTTGAGAAAAAAATCTCATTGATTAACGAAATTAAATATTTTTGTACTCTAAAACAAAAATATTTCACTTGCATCTAGGCTCTACTATCTAAGACAGGGCTTCCCAACGTTTTTTTCCTCCCCCTTCTTCCCCTTGATTTTTTTTATTTTCGCGTACCCCTACTGCCATATCCCCCTCCCCCCCCAACCACCCGTCCGTGCAAAGAAGTTATCTTACGAGTGAAATGACTTGATTAATAATATTTGCAGGGCTAATTTTTGATTTTACAAGTTATTCCATTTTTACAACAGTAAAAGTTCAAAGTCAAAGCAAATGAAACCATATAATAATTTCGCTTTAACTTATAAGCTTATAAACTTAGCTAGCTAAAAATAACACTTCATAATAATCAACTTTTCAAGTGTTACAGTTACTAAATGGCAAGTATTCACTTGGATAAACAAAATTCTGAAACTTTTTTTATCCCTTACGTTTTTTCGTTTCCACCATTAAGAACTTGGAATTCGAGTACCCCCAACTGGTCCTTCGCGTACCCCAGGGGTACGCGCATCACAGGTTGGGAACCTCTGATCTAAGAGATGGCTACCTCATCCCACGGTAGATAGAGGTCATAACCCGTACAAAACATTCACCAGACTTGGTTTACCAGAGCAACAGTCTACCAAACACTACGGGGAAATTTGCGCACATAAGTGCACAAAATTTCAGAACTCTAGCACATCAGGAAGTAGGTGAAAAATCAATCACAAAATTCCATTTTTGCAAATGTGAAACAAGTCGATAAATAACAATTAATTAATTAATTATAAAATTATTATAATAATTAATTAATTAATTGTAAAATTATAATAATAATTAATTAATTAATTATAAAATTATAATAATTATTAATTAATTATTATAAAATTACAATAATTATTAATTAAGTATTATAAAATTATAATAATTATTAATTTTATTATTATAATTAACTACATTATAAATAAGCATATTAATTAATTTATGATAATAATAAATTTTCATGAATCATTAATAATAACTAACAACAATAACTGATTTTCATCATAATTTGAAGGAATTTCCTTTGCCTTTAATTACGAATATTACTGACTTATAAATTAGCTATATTTAAATACTTTTATTTATCTCTATTTCTTTGTGAATGTAATAATAATAAATGTAATTTTGAGAATGAAATAATTGCAATTTTTGCAAATGCGAAAAAAGTCGATAAATAATTATAATTTATAAAATTATAATAATTATTAATTTTATGATTATAATTAATTTTCATTATAAACAAGTATATTAATTAATTTATAATAATAATAAATTTTCATGAATCATTAATAATAATTGACAATAACTGATTTTCATCATAGTTTGAAGGAATTTCCTTTGCCTTTAATAACGAATATTAAGGACTTATATATTAGCTATATTTAAATATTTTTATTTATCTCTATTTCTTTGTGAATGTAATAATAATAAAAAAATTACAGGTGAATAAAATTCAGAAATTGCAATTAACTTCAATTCACATTTCAAAACTTTTGAGAATAAAAAAACTCATTTAATAAAGAGTTTTATTTTTGCTTTCTAAAAAAAAATTGTTCGGATTTATTTAAGCAGAAATATTTCATTTTGCATGTAGGCTCGATGATCTAAGCGACAGCTACCTAACCCAATCGCAGCACCCAGTAGATAGGCCAGATCCCGGACAAAACCTTCATCATACATGCTCTTACACGAGTAAGAGTCTAATAAACACTACTGGAAAATTTTCGTTTTCAACATAATGAGACTTTAAGCTTTAGCATTTTGAAAAATGAAACTGCAATAATCTTCAGAAAAAACTAAGAGAAAGAATAAGAAAAACTATATTCTACCTTACAAAACTGCAGTAATCATACTTTGATAGAGCGGCCAAAATCTACCACACCTTACCACTGACCCGTCTTTAAATAAAATAGTTCCCGGATTCTCACTGACTATACATATGTAGTAGATGCAGTTATGTAAGAATCAGACAACGCAAATGATGAATTCCGGGAACTGCGTTTTCAAATGCCATGTCTGATCCAACAGAAATGACTAATCTATTATTACTTATCTTTATCTGTTTTCCATTTTTGAATAAAACCAGCAACTGCACGTTTCTCTTTCATAAGCAATTTTTATTTAGTCTCAAAATTTAAGCATAGCAAGTGAGATTTTTGAGACTGACTTTCCGCATATGGATTTGTTTTATTTGATTAGCGTTCTGTTTTGAAGCTACATGACGGATATTTCGTGATCGTAATATCGAACCGTTATCACATGACGATGGCGATATTTTTTAATCTATATAAATAAAACTGAAATGTCAGTTTGTTTTGTAAGCTAAAACTACTTAATTCATTATCTTCAAATTTTACTCACAAATATTATGAAGTGTAAGGAAGGTTTTAGTGAAAGTTTCGAACAATTAATTAAATAGTTAATTTTTTATTCATTAATAACTGTGTTACCATTGAGCAAACAAAGTCCAATCTCGTCTGCTGACTCACCTAGAAGGCTAAACAAAACCAAGAACTTATGGAGAAAATTAACTTTCGGCGGTTTTTAAAAATCTTTTGGTTCACGAAAATGATTATGCGCATTATAATATTTATATGAAAACTATTTTTTCATTAAAAATATCAGACATGAAAGTATTTTTTCCCCGAGCAACGCTGAGTATATCAGCTAGTTATAAATGAACTTGCTAAAAGCAAATTTTAACAACGCACTTTTATTAATTATTTAATAAGTAAATATTTTTTTAATTTTAATAATTTCTACTTTTTAGTCTTTAGTTTATAATTCATTATCATAAATAATTTTGAATCCTGAATTTTTTTCTCAAATTCTCTAACAGATGGCGCAACTTGTATGGAATTAAGTTAATTTTAATTAATTGATTAACTGATAATTAAATTCTGAAAATATTAAAATGATGTACTGTCATCGAGAATAAATAAGTGCGCATAATTTCAAAACTCTAGCACATCAAGCAGTAAGTGGAAAATCGATCACAAAATTGCATTTTTGTGATCGATTATCCAGGTCATCATTTAAAGTGATCAGGACATTAGGAAGTGAGTGGAAAATTGTTCACAAAATTCCATTTTTACACCCATGAAACAAGGAAAGTTAAATAAAAGTAAATAATAATTTTATTGATTATAATAAATTTTCATTATAAGTAAGTATATTAATTCATTTATATTAACAATTTTCATGAATCATTAATAATTCGATCATGACAATAAATGATTTTCGTTATAATTCATTGTTAATTCTCTGAGCCTTAATTTTCAAATATTGCATAAATTAGCTACATTTAATTATTTTACTCATTTTCTTTGTGAAAATAATGAAAAAAAAATATTGAAACAAGCCTGAATAAAATTCAGAAATTGCAATTATCTTCAAGTTACATTACAAAACCTTTGAGGAGAAAAATATCTTTGTTTAAAAGAGTTTCAAGTTTTTTATTCTAAAAAACTTTTGTAGATATTTATTTTAACAGAAATATTTCATTTTTTATTTAGTCTCTAAGATCTAAGAGATAGCTGCCTGACACAACTTGAAATCTTTGTAGATAGGTCAGAATCCAGACAAAACTTTCACGAGATATGCGTTTAGTAGTTTATCACATGATGATAGCGATGTTTTTAATTATAGGTAAATTTAATAAAAACAGTTTTTACCAATTTATTAATGAACAAAAAAGTAGATTTTTCATTTTAATTATTTCTACTTTTTAGTCTTTTGTGTGCATTTCATTATCATAAATACAATGGAATTTTGAAATCATTTTTCTCAAATTCGCTAACAGATGGCGCCACCCATATTCTAAAATATTAAAATGGTGTACTGTCAACGAGAATAAATAAGTGTGCAAAATTTCAAAACTCGAGCACATGAGAAAGGGAGTGAAAAATAGATTACAAAATTCCATTTTTACAAAAACGAAACAAGTCAATTTAAATAAAGGTAAATAATAATTTTGTCGATTATAATTCATTTTTATTAAAACAAGTATATAACTCTTTTATAATATTAATAAATTTTCAAGAATCATAACTAATTAATGACAATAACTGATTTTCACGATAATTCATTGTTAATTTCCTTCACCTTCAATTACAAGTATTAAATAAAGTAGCTATATTTAATTATTTTAATTTAACTCATTTTCTTTGTGAAAATAAAGAAAACTATCAAAATACACGTGAATGAAATTCAGAAATTGCAATAAATATGATATAAGCTATATTTAATCATTTTTATTTATCTCTATTTCTTTGTGAAAATAATGAAGAAATAACAAAATGCTCTCGATTAAAATTCAAAAATTGTAATGAACTTCAGTTCAAATTGCAAAAGTTTTGAGATTAAAAAACTCATTTTTTCCAAGAGGGTTTCTTTTGTATTCTAAAATAAATTTGTACGCATTTATTTGAACAGAAAGATTTCATTTTGCATTTAAGCACGATTATCTAAGACATGGCTACCTAACCCAACCGCAGCTTACGGTAGATAGGCCAGAACCCGACTAAAACTTTCACCAGACTTCAGTTTATTCGAGTAAGGAACTAATAAAGACTATTCGGAAATTTCCGTTTTTTAACTTTTTCAGAAGTTTACAAAAATATTGGCTGTTTGATTATTAAAATATGAAAAAGGTACTTACCAACCACCCTTTTTCTACTGTTAGTGGAATTTTTCACAGGGTTCTGAAGCCCTGGATATCGTCAAAAGCGTCAGAAAATCAACAAGGTAAGGCTGAAGTTAAGCAATCACTTCAATTGCGCTCCTGATACTAAAAAAACAGAAAAAAACATAACCATATATTTTAGCCACTGAATACAAGAAACAAAAAGACATGAAACGGAACCTAAATTTTTTCATATGTTTTAACCACTGAATACAAGAAACAAAAGGACAGAAAACGAAATCCAATTTAAAAAAAAAATATTTAAGCAAATGATTCTGAGACATATCCTGACATTTAAGTCAGAAACGGAACAATTGATTTATTCGAGTAAGGAACTAATAAAGACTATTAGGAAATTTCCGTTTTTAACTTTTTCAGAAGTTTACAAAAATATTGGCTGTTTGATTATTAAAATATGAAAAAGGTACTTACCAACCACCCTTTGTCTACTGTTAGTGGAATTTTTCACAGGGTTCAGAAGCCCGAAGTGGATATCGTCAAAAGCGTCAGAAAATCAACAAGGTAAGGCTGAAGTTAAGCAATCACTTCAATTGCGCTCCTGATACTAAAAAAACAGAAAAAAACATAACCATATATTTTAGCCACTGAATACAAGAAACAAAAAGACATGAAACGGAACCTAATTTTTTTCATATGTTTTAACCACTGAATACTAGAAACCAAAGGACAGAAAACGAAATCCAATTTTTTTAAAAAAATATTTAAGCAAATGATTCTGAGATATATCCCGACATTTAAGTCAGAAACAGAACAATTGAGCTAATAAGTAACGCAAAACGAAATATTACTTTAACCCAAAAGAGAAAAACACAGTTGTAACTGTTTGCGGCTCAAAAGCTTGAGATATTACTAAGAACCATCTAAGAACCATCCCAAAATGAAATGATTCCCTATCTCTTCAAGATACTAACGGAAAGAAGGCAAAAATAAATAAATGAATACTTACCAAAGCATCAACTTTCAATAGTTGACGGAGTTTAAACCATCGAGTAGCTGAAGAGCCAGATTTTCAACACCCCAGATACCGTCAGAAAAACAACAGATTTCGATCTTTTGCTACTACTAAACCTATAAGAAACAAACAAACATATAACATACTTTTAACACTGAGCAACGGTTGCAAAAAAGATTAATAAATAAATCTGAGTTCAGCTAAAAATCTCTTCTAGCATTTAAGGCTTAAGTCGAACGACCTTACTGAGCAGTTACACATTCCAGCATCACTTGTAGTTTCATTACCCGCATTAAATCCATTTCGATTAGCGCATTGATTAATTAAAAATAAATTAACTTATTACATTTTTGACTTGAAGTGCACAAGTTTTTTACTTCATATTTTGAATAACTCAAGGATTAATTAAAAATAAACTAACTTGTAACATTTTTGACTTGAAGTGCAAAAGTTTTAATATAGAATAAGAGTTTTCAATTAATTCAAGTTCAATAAGTTTACAATTAAAATTTTTGCTCAAAAGTAACTTCTTTAATAGTTTTTTCAGCATTCCTCATACTCATTTACAGAACTTTGAAAAACGAAATATTGAAAACTCGTGCATGCAGTGCAGGGCTAATCGAGCAGAGTTCAACGAAATACTTACCCAATCCTCAACCATAAAGCCCAGCTGCAGCTGTTCGCAAGACAAAACTGCTCGTATAAGCTCTCCAAGCGACAAGCTCGAAATGAAACTACCCTCTTTCCCTCATACGCTATCGCAAGCCAAACATTGCATGACGCAAGGGGCTGGAAACGGGTATCACGCAGAATTTCTTCAATGGCGGATCTACTAGATGGGAAGGTCCATTTTTTCTGATGTATTGACTAATGAATTACAGCAACTGAATTTCTGAGAAATTTCCAATTTTGGTGTTTCATTAGCCATTGTATTTTGAGGATATTGATTTAAGGGGCACTGAAAATATTGTTTTTGCTTTAACTTTACATTTTAAATGTAATACAAAATCAACGAACTAATCACATTTTCGTAAGTTATCATTAAAAATCTTACCAAAGGTTAAAAATTTAATCACATTTTTTGCATGTTATCAAAAATAAATAAATAGAATGAAAATGATTTTGTGGTATATTTTTTTTACGAGATTCGGAGTTAGTGTTAGCAACCTTACAAAAAACAAAAAACGTTATTATTCATTAAAATGTGTTATATTTCATTACGATGCTAATTTGTGTAAATGCTTCATACTATCTCTTGAATTAATTAAAATATTCAAAACAATGGAGGCAGACAAAATCGTATTTTACAATTCTGTGCAAAACTGAGATAAAATCAAAGACATAAAGCTTAAATTTAAGTATCTAATAGTAATAGAATTTCAATAATGTTTTCAATATTAGTAAGAAATTTCAGTTAACTAACAGCTAAAGTTCTGAAGCTGACTCTCCGTGCAGGTAACCCGAAAAAAATATAATTAAATAAATAAAAATTTAAAAAGTGCACTTTAACTTGGCACTTCCAGTATTATTTTTCAGAGGACATTATATTGAACTCAGTAACACTTCATAACTTTAAAAGTGTTTAACCAAAGTATGTGCAGACCTTGTGGCACAGTGTTACACTTTGAAGCTGATAAAAATGTATAGTTCGGATTTTCACATTTGGAAAAGAATCTATGGCTCCTATTGGTTTATCATAAATTTTACTGTAGTTCCATAGAATCAAGAACTTGAAATTAAGCAATGTTGCTTTTTAGGATGTGCTAAAAAGTCTCAATGTTGTTATATAACTTTAAAATACGATGCAGAAATATACTAAAGTATAGCAAACAAAACAAAAATATTTCCTTAAATTAATATTATATTCAAATATTATTGTTCTCAAAAGTTTAAAAGAGTTAAATATGCAAAAATAGGATTTCTTCTTACTATATACACTGTAATACACAATAAATTTCACACCTGATGGAAGCTGAGGATACTTGAATTTGTGGTACATGGTTTTTCTTTCAAATTTAAAATGAGAAGCCTATAATGTAATTTATATGCATATTCGAAAAATAACAGAATCTATACTGAGGTAATTTTTGCCTATGAGAAACGTTAAAAGTTTGTGTTCGAGCCTGATTTTTTAACAGATCGACAGAAAATTCCCTATTCATTTTGGTTGAAATCGCAAAAATTGTTTGCTTGAACGCAGCACGTTTCTTTCTTTTCAATAATTTCGTTGAAAACAGTGAAAGATACGAAACTAAAAGCGAGCAAAATATAAAAAAATGCTATTTTCTATTTATCCAAAAGAATTTAAGAGTACTGCAGATTTCTGTTTATTTAAGTATTAAATCATTTTGCAGCTGCATAAAGTGCCCGGTTACTGGCAAACATTAGTAATCATTCCGATCAGGGCACGTGAGTTTCTGGGAATTGAAGATGCAAATTAAGTACACATGCATTAAAAATAAAATCTTAATAGCTGAATATTAATGTTATTGATTTTTATTATTTTAATAGTGTAATGAAAAATAATGCAATGACACTTACTGCGTCATTTTATCTAACGGCGTAAACGAAAAGGTAAACAAATGTCACAACAAAAGTTACAAAGCAAAAACCTATCATGTTAAATACAAATATATCGCTTTAATTCTCGGTACAGTCCCTGCTTGAAATATTCAACTTTAATACTTCCCGTCTGGGACCAAACATAAGTCTGTTATGTCTGATCCCATCCTGTACTGATATTCAAAAGTGCACGGAATTGTTACATATAAAATTTACGCTTTTAGTCTTTAGAGTTACATAACTAAGTTGAACAGACTTCCTGGATTAACCCGGAACAGTCCTTACTTTTGATAGAATTAATCCGATTTGTGCAGAATATCCTAGTGAATATTCTTGATCATCCCGTATTTTACTTCAGACTCAATAGCTCATAATGAAAACTAAACTAAATTTATTTTTTTTAAATGGTAGATAAAATTTAGTTCCAAATTCCCAACTTTTGCTTTATGGTTAAAAACGTATCTAGACACCCCGGATAATCTGTCACAATTCCAATTTACGACTTTTAGCCCATAATCGAAAAAGTGTCAAGAATTTGAATAAAATGGGACGATTTGTACCGTTTTTAACATAAATAAATAGCTCATATTAGAAAAGGATTAACGAGATCTAACGACGAGATTTTTTGAAGAATTCTTCTTCCCAATTTTTTCCTTTACATAAAAAATGGTCACCTGAATATGACCAATGTTCTTGAATTAGCCTAAAGGAAAAATAAAAAAAGTAATAAAAATATATTATTTAGCCTTTATTTTTTTACCTGCTTTTTTAGATAGTTAACTATTTCATTGCTTCTTATTTTTATTTTTTTTATATTTATTTACTTATTTCTTGGATTTTCTCCAATACCGCTTCACTTCTCCCTAGCCAGCGTCCCGGATTGGAAGTCAAGGTTCTAGAACAGAGGTTCTCAACCTGTGGTACGCGTACCCTGGGGGTACGCGAACTCAAAGTTGGTAATGGCGGATACAAGGAAACATAAGGAAGTAAAAATGTTACAGAATTTTGTTTGCTCAAGTTCGTGCAAAAAGTGAAACTTAAGTCCTAAACCTACTCTCAAAATAAGTAAAAAAGAAAGCAAAAGGAAGTATAATTTTTAGTTTTCCTAATAAGTTAATTCGAAATTATTACATGCTAATTTCATCTGTTTTACGTTGAACTAATACTATAATAAAAATGAAATAAAATGCAAAATCAAAAATAAGTCCTGCAAATGTTATAAATTCCAGTCACTTGACTCTCAATCTTACGTAGGCCCTTAACATTATTGATAAAAATTTCTTTGTATAAACGGATGGTTGGAGGGGGTATTTAAAAATAAAAAAGACTAATCAAGGGGTACGCGAGGGAAAAAAGGTTGGGAACCCCTGTTCTAGAACATCCCGGATTGAAGTTTAGAAAATATGGTCTATTTAATATAACCCATATCAAATTTTAAAAGTGATTTCAGTCACAACTTTTAGCAATACATGAATTTTTCAAGCATAATTTGAATAAAATTAATACATAAAAAAGTATCTAATTGCTTGATTTGCAATGATAGATTAATGTTTTATTTTGAAAGAAAACATGATTAACAAACTCTCAGTCGAAATTCTTGAATCATGTCTAAGAATTGCATATGTGTTTGAAGAACAACGATACGTCAGAAGAAATTTTCGAACATTTATTACAACTTTATTTATTTTTTTCATTATGTAGGTACGAATAAATGAGT
This sequence comes from Araneus ventricosus, assembly GCA_013235015.1. Taxonomy (NCBI): domain Eukaryota; kingdom Metazoa; phylum Arthropoda; class Arachnida; order Araneae; family Araneidae; genus Araneus; species Araneus ventricosus. Next base: position 2,216,971 of record BGPR01000007.1, on the reverse strand, counting down.
CTGTAAATACCTCTCATTAAATTAAGATTAATATCTCTTACTTTAATCATAACACAATCTGTATTTTAGAATAAACATTAGAATAATAAATTTTAATGAGTCATTAAATATGTTCTTGAAGAGTAAAAATAATTGCAACCATACCTTGATGTACGTTTCCGTCTTCACAGAATTTGCATGAAATGATAACGGATCTTCACAGACTTATATAGACGCAGTTTCTACAGTTGCAGTTACGCACAGGGTTGCCAGATCAAAATAGAAAAATAAGGCCAAACCGTCTTTAAAATAAGGCCAAAAAAGGGCAAATTTGAAAATTGATAATTGCACTCATTTCCCCCTTATTTGATTTCAGAAAATGGCGACCTTTCGTTAAAAGGAATCCCACTAAACTGACATATGCATAATACTCTTTTACTAAACTAAAATTTAAAGAATTTTTTTAAAAAACATCTACATACACGGCTTTGCAAAAAAAAAAAGAAAGAAGAAGAAATGTTCGATCGAAATATATCAACTCCTGTTAACAACAATGTTCCATATTATTTTTCAATGTGATTATAATAAAATATCCGTAATGAAATGCCCTCTCTCTCTCTCAACTTATAACAATAATTTTAATATTTCACCCTTTTGTGTTGAAGTTTTCGTAAAAGAATTCGACCATGAAAAGAAACAAATAAAAACTGAGAAAATGGTTCTTATATGCTGCACAGAGGACAAGCATAGCTTCTTCTAGAGGCATTATGAGTAAAATAGTTTGAAGAAAGGGCACAGAAACCTTTCTTTTCCTGGAACTACTTCGTTTGACAGCTCACGGTAGGCCATTTGAAAAGTGTCATATCAAAAGTTTATTGAAAAAATAGTAGAATTATGTATTAAGAATCGTTTTAAAAGTAAGCATAAGCAAAAATAAAGCCAATAAAAGGCCAAAAATGAATTTAAGGCCAAATGAAAGTTTCTAAGGCCAAGGGCTTTGAAAGAAGACCAAATTTCCAGAATTTGGCCTTAAAAGGCCAATATGGCAACCCTGGTTACGCACAAATCAATCTGCATAAATGAATCATTCCGGATATGGAAATTTGGTGTATTTTCAGATTTGACTTTGACCGAAAAAATTCCCACTGATCAACCAACCTTTTTTTAAAATTTCCATTTCTTTTTTAAGCAAAAATGGATTCATCGTGGATCTTTCTATTTTTTAAAAAATAGGCTTTGTCTTTCAGTTTGATTTTTAGAAATTAATGCACATTAACGTCCAGATTTCAGAAATATTTTATTAGATTAGAAAAATTTATTTATTATAATTATTATTTAATATATATATACAGTAGGATCCCGCTAATCCGAACCCCTCTAATCCGAAATTCCGGTTAATCCGAATCGATTTTATTTCCGAAAATTATATGTAACTGAAAAGATTATATGAAAAGATTTAAATATACATACTAAAAACAAAAAAGTACTTTTTCAGCATGCATAATTTTGTACACATGGAAGAAAGTAGTGCAATTCGCCGTAAGATAAGGTCACTTCATACAGGAGCACATCCATTATTCTAATGAAAAGGAGAGACATATTCTCTTTCTACTGCTTTTGAATAAAAGAATTCAAGAGATAGTAATACTGAGTACTTATAACTTACATTTTTTTAGCAAACAACTTTTTCTTTTCTATTTTTATCGGAATTTCGGGTAATCCGAACAGGCACCGGTCCCAATTAGTTCGGATTAGCGAGGTTCTACTGTATATATATCTCAAAAAATATTAATGTCTTAGAAAAATCATATTTTTCTACTTAAAGTTATTAAAATTCATATTTTAGTTGTTTTTTGGAAATTAAAAAAATATTATTGTCATTCATAAACAGACTTATTATAGCTTACACTTCAAAATAATCTTATAAATTCTTACAGAGAAATTTAATCTATTAAATAGTTCCAAAATAACTTATGACTTGGTATCTTCTTAACAAAGGATTAGAGTTAGTTATGCTTTATGCAAAGAAGTCAAATGAATGAATATTTTATAGATTAGAATTTATATAATGACTTGCTTGACACCATTTTCCCGATGAGTCATTTGCTCGCCAATGATGGATATATTTGTCATTGGTGCTAATAACACAATTTACTTTGAATAAAGTAACATTTAATGATCATAATAATTGTAAATGGAGTCCATTTATACTCTCGTGATGCAGGTCAAATACTCTACGCCAATTTAATTTTGAAACACATAGCAGGAAAAAAGCATATGATATCACAGCACGATGTAAAACAGCGTGTAATTAGATATTAAATGTAAAAATACGCAGTTACGGACGTTAGATGACTGTGATTTCACACTCAGTGGCGTTGCTAAAGGGGTGGGGGAGGAGGCGTCCCCCCCCCCGGCTGCATTTCGAAAGGGGTGGTAAACAATATTATAACTAAGAAGAGAAGCGGCACTAGCCCAGTCATCGTGTGCATAAAAAAATAACATAAGTAATCAATTCGTATTTTTCGTCTTCAGTCGGTAAATTCTCGATATGTGAAGGAAATACTGGTGGTGGACGCTGGATTTCTTCTCAACTAAATCTAAATATTTGCCTTTTTCAAAAAATAGTGTGTCACAATGTTTTTAGTGCAGCTTAAGATGATATAAATCATTCTTTGATTATTTTTAATCGACTAGGTTGGCATTAAATAATTCCGCATTTCACACATAAATGAGATTATTGTTGTTTTAGGTATCTCTACAAATCCGATAAATCAAATATGTATAGTTGCTCCATAGTCAGAACAGCAACTGACATTCAGAAAAAAAAATCTTATGTTGTTTGGAGAAGATTAAAACATGGAAAAGCAATATGAGCATTTGCGTCATGTTTTACTTTGTGGCTTCTGCAAAAAGAAAAAAAAAACCCACAGCATAAGCGCACAAAACGTTGTGTGTACCGAACTTAGAAAGCCCAACGTTACTGTGTTCCAATGCCGAACTTTAATAGAAAGGCATTGTCAAAATTGGTTTGCGAAATTTCTTGCATGTGATTTTCCTCACAAATATGAGCAAGGCCATGGTTGTCCATTTAGAGTAAATTACAACTAAATCAAGGCAATAATCGATTTGCATCAATTATTACCTTGATTAGTGCAACACATTAGATTGCGCAGAATTTCTATGATTCCCAAACATGCGCTGTAAAACGTTTGAAACAACTTGCCTATGACAAAAATAATAATAATAAACGCCTCAATTTATAGATTCCTCAAGAAATGAAAGGAGTTCTATTAACAAAACGCACTGACGTCTGCGATTTGGCCCTTAAAGACAATGAAATGGATCAATTTTTGAAACTCTTGATAAATGGGAATGTAAAATGATTTGTTTACAGCAACGCCAATAAAAAAAGACCTTGAAACAAGCATGGGGAACAAGCATAAAAAACATTCAAATCTGATCGTCATCAACAGAAGATTATATTATTAGTTTGGTGGAATTACGAAGAAACTCTCTTCTTTGAAATGTTACCTCGTAACCAGACGATATCTTCTGATATATACAAACATTCAATAACTAACCAAACTGAACATTTCATCTAAAGGAAAGTCACCAAAATTAGCAAGTCGAAGGAATATTGTGTTCCTTCGTGACAGTCCGAAACTACACACGTCTTTGGTCAGTTGGCAATAATTATTGGAATTTGGTTGGGATGAGTTGTCCCACCCACCGTATAGTCCTGACCTTGCTTCGTCAGTTTACCATTTACAGTCGAATGTCGCAAATCCGGAATCGTCGGGACTTCGGTAGTTCCGGATTTGGGATAATTCCGGATCTTAGATCATTTCAATATTAAGAAGTGATTTTAACATCATAAAACACATAATTCAATTTAAATTTTAAAAAACTTATTTATTACTTGTTTTCTTTGATATATAAACATAATTAATATTATTTTTTTTAATTTTAACATTTTTGGAAAACATTTCACTTAAAGGGAGTTGCTTCATTAGTTTTAGTTTTTGATTAAGTAACTTCTCTTTTATTTTATGTATCGCCATTATGTCCGACTCCGAAATAAAGTCTCTTTGCAAATCCTCTGCGAGCCAGAAGGGGATAGGAAGTTGCGCGCGCATCTTATTTGTTAACATTTCTTATATTGTGGACTAGTTCATTTTGCGTGCTAGAGAGGGGAAGGAGGAAGGTATTGTAACTCCGCGATTTGTTACCCCCCGCGATACCTTCGTCACACATCGTTGTACAGGTGGTTAAATCCTTTCCCTCCCCAGATGGTTATGACAGGTTTCTGCTGATTCTGGGCGCCGATTTGTTAGATAAAAGTTAGGATTTTTTGGGGGGGAGGGGGGTGATACGGAATGAAAAAGGTCCAGATTTTAGATCATTCCCGATTTTGGACGTCCGGATTTGCGACGTTTGACTGTACTTTGTTCTTTACAAGATTTCTTGAATGGTAGAAATCTCAGTAATGATAATGATGTCAAATCGCACCTTCGTTAAGTGTTTGCCAATAAAAGCCTGAAGTTTATGAACTCAAAATTATGATGCTGTTTGAAAGACGACAAAAGGTTATAGACAAACTGGACAATATGATAATGAAAAAAGTTATTTCGTATTTTCATTTTCTTCTATTTTCTTTAAGAAATTGCAGTTACTTTGTCGTCAATCAACAATAAAAGATGAATATCTTTAATTTTTGACATGTGGTTTCATCATAATCGAATAATTTCTAATTTAATTAACAAGACCTTTGGAGTTTCTACTATAAAAATTTTAAAATAACTTCATTTGCATTTTGAACGTATATAGATGATACACATGAATTTAGTCTCAGATAAAACTTTGAAGCATAATTGAAAAAAATTAATGCTCTAATAAGTAAATGATTTGATTTGCCTTATTAGATTACAGTCCCAATTCGAAGCTATGCCTAATAAGTTATTAGATTGGATTTGAGCTGTTAGGTAATTTGTGAAAATTAAATGCGGTTTTACAGATCTCAACATATTGATGTGTCCAGCAAACGCCCACTGTCTATAAAGCAACAAAAAGAATATTATTTATTCTCCTCACAATATAAATGATGATAAAAAAAAACAAGAATCGTATTTGTTATTCTCATAAGATGATTTTAATAAAACAGCAACAAGAATCGTATTTGTTATTCTCATAAGGTGATGTTAATAAAACAGCAACAAGAATCTTATTTGTTATTCTCATTACATTAATGGTAATTTAATGATTTTGGGAAGAGACAAGCAATAGAGCACGTAGATTCAACAGTCTTCCACACCAAAACATAACTGGAAAAAAAACACTGCAAGTGACATGAGAACAATGCTTTACTACCAATTGGAGCCGTGCCATATCAGAATTTAATTTAATTATATGAATATCAGATTGGAGAGCTTTTATTTTGATTTAGCTAATGAAAAAGAAAGAAATTAATTAAAAAATTTAATTAAGATTAAAATTTTATCATATTGGGGTGGAAATAAAAAATATATGATACATGGTCGAGGGCAACTTGTTAATTGGTGAATTGTAATTAAGAGACTACAACTAGTAGCAACGCATTGTTGTTTCTCTTGTTGCAACTGTTTATTTCAGCTAAGTTTTGGACGTGGAAGACTGTTCAGTCTTTAGCTGATGATATTAATGAGACTTGAAAAGCTATAGTCCGAATAACCGACAAATCTGCAATATCATACTTATTTAGAGCATTAGGAAAATGAAATGAAATGAATAAGGACGAATAGTTTTTTGAGAAAATATGATAACCTTACCTTGAAGGAGAGAGAGGCTATAATGTGCCTAATATTTCTTCAAGTGGACAACCCGGACGTGCAATGTTTCCTGATCAATACTGCCCTGCGATACTCAGTTTCCACAGCTGCGGGAGATTCAAGCTGCGTAGATGACTCATTCCGGGAATTGCTTTTTTGATATATGTTTACGTATTCGCGATGATCGATAAAACAGCCCAGCCACCCACATGGTTATTGTTTTGTTTTTTTTGTTACATTCCATTTTCATGCAACGCACGAAGAACTATAATTGTTATAGGCAGATTCATTTTTTATAGAAAAGGTGACCGTTTTTTACTTTCTCGTACACGAAGTATACAATTTCTCGTATACGAAGTATACAAAGAGTACTGTAATCGCCAAAAAAATTCGAACTCGAGATTTTGAGAATCTCCACTTTTTAGACCTCCCTGAGTCCGAAAAACACAATTTTGGAATTGTGTCTGCCTGTGAACACGATAACTCGAAAACTATTAGAGTTACAGGGATGAAATTTGGTATGTAATCTTTACACATAATTTGTAGGTTTCTGTCGAATTTTGGACAAAATCCGTCTAGGGGAAGTTTGTGTGTCCGCGTTCATGTGAATACTATAACTCAAAAACTTCAATAGCTAGATGGATAAAATTTGGTACACAGTATCATCAGGAATGTAGGTCCGTATAAAATTTTGAACCAAATCCGTCAAAGGGTTGACTGTCTGTCGGTCTGTATAATACTTTTGAACGCAATAATTTCTTAACAAAATTACTCAGATAAATGAAATTTTGTATGTGGCCTTCTAACCTTATTTGTAGATTTGTGTCCAATTTTTTCGTAAGTATCTTAAACTCAGATTTTTTTTAAATTGATAGATTTGTCTTTTTCACTTTCTAGAGACGTTGTTAGCATATTATGTCGTTGATAAAGAGGTAGCTTTTCATTACAAATACATACATCACAATAATTACAGTTCTTTATTTAAAAATAATTAATAATCAATACTTCTGACGTATTTTCAGAAATAAAAATGATAATAATAATAATTGATAATTTGACATGTTCTTACGGACATAGAAATTTCGACCACTAGCAATTCCGAAGAACGACAGCAAAGTCGCTATTCGTGCACAACAATTCGATACAAAGTACGCTGCTTCATACGATGTAGGCTAAAATTAAGCAATCCTAGTTACGAAAGTTCTGAAGTTGAAAATCATTATTCACACTCCTATACATAATTTCTTGATTAAGAACTAAATAACATTAAAATAAAATAATGATAAAAATAATAATAAAAATATTTATAAAAAAGAAAACAGGAGACCACAAATTAACACGACGCACAAGATATTTTACAATATCTCTAAGATGCTCCTATGATATTCTGAATGCCTCGGAACAACGTAAAGATATCGAATGAATATTGTAGAGCATCTTGTGCTAAAAGGTATTACAACAAAAACAAAATCATAAAACAAACAACACAGCTTCAACCAGCATACAGGAACGAGTATGCATAATAAATAGCAAAAATAACATTTTAGAATGTTTATCATTAAATTTAGATAGAATTTGTTTAATATTAATGGACTCAAAAACAAAACTTTTATTAATGACTTTGGCAATAGTTCACTCTCCAGTTCAAAACTCCTTTCCAGTTAGTTTCAAAGAAATAGATAGCAATTTCTTTGAAATTCTTGAATATGTATAAATTATTATGAAAGCTATGTTATATTAACATCTTATTTTAGAGACAGATCTAACAAAGAAAAGAAATTAAAGCGAGAGTTCTCTCCTCGACTTGTTAGTAGAAAGAGTTTCTCGTACTTGAGAAAAAAAAGTATGTATTTCGGAGGTCTTCCAGTTGACTAACTAGATACAAAATTTGATGCAAATTTACAAGTTTGGTATTAAGGCCACATATCAAATTTTTTGAGTTATCGTGTTTACATATGCACTAATTGATAGAGCGACAGACAGTCAATCCTGTGATATATTTGGCCCCAAATTTGATACAAATATACAATTCTGATAGCAAAACCATGAGTCAAATTTCATCCATCGACTTCATTGAGTTTTTGGATTATCTTGTTCTCTAGTAAGCGGACGGACAGAGAGACAGACTTCCCTTTGACTTCGTCCAAAATTTGATACAGATCTACACATTCGATGCATAGACCACATAGCAACTTTCAATTGTCTTGTTAGTCGAGTTTTTGAGTTATCGCGTTTATATGTGCACGAATTGATAGACCGACAGACGGTCAATCCTGTGATATATTTGATCCAAAATTTGATACAAATATACAATTCTGATAATAATACCATATGTCAAATTTCATCCATCGACTTCATTAAGTTTTTAGATTATCCTGTTCACATGTAAGCGGACGGACAGAGAGACAGACTTCCCTTTGACTTCGTCCAAAATTTGATACAGATCTACACATTCGATGTATAGACTACATACCAACTGTCATTTGTCTTGTTCGTCGAGTTTTTGAGTTATCGTGTTCACAGACAGATAGACATACATAGTTCCCAACATCGTTAGACTCAGAAAGCTCTAAAGCGAAAAGATTCATCAAAATCCAGATATCGAATTTTCCATGAGCATTCCAGGCCTTCAGACGCAAAATCCAAAGGCCTTCGTATACGAATAAGTGAAAAACGGATTTAGAACCATAAATTTATTGATTCAAGTTGCAAGCTGCTTTTTAGTGGAAATCGCAATGTCTTCTAGTCTCAGACACATATATTATATTACTGCTTTTTCACTAGAAGTAAACCATAATCAGTTTATATCATTAATACATGCATCGCCATCAATACATCAGTAACATACTGAAGTGCAAAGTGATATATATATATATATATATATATATATATATATATATATATATATATATATATATATATATATATATTATGTTGAGCATGTACCGTTCGTTTTATATAGTCTCAGATTGAGCTAGAAACTACGATGAATAGCAATTTTATTATGCTAAAAAGCATATAATTGTTTATATTAGTAATAAAATGCCGTATATATTGTCTATTGATTTTAATTTGTCTGATATTTGTTCACTATATCAGTAAATTTATACTCTGAATATATGACGCATTGTTAATAATTTATTTAATCCTCATTATAGGAATGATGATTAATCAGACTGCAAATATCTCTTACATTAATCAAATTAGATAATTAATTCGCAATATATCTTAATAAAAACGATTCCCGTTAATTAATACTTTAACCCTTTCGGCCCGACTTTTGCATGATTAAAATTTAACTATGAAAAAATAGTTTACTTTAATGTTGACATACTAAAAGAAGTATACTATGAGTTTAAAGTTTTTCACTTTTCCCGTTTCACAGAAATCTCCTGTGAGAATATATCCCAATTGTAGAGTCGACTGGGGCTATTCCAGTAAAATATATGTCAAACTCTCTATCCTGCTATAGGATTAGGAAGTCAGGGAAACAACTTTACAAGTTCGTAACAGTAATCTTGTTACGAAGACAACACAAACATAAGCCGGCATTTGCAATCTGAGAGTACTTCCAAGTTTCTTTAATCATAATTTGATTCCCTAATTTCTTAAGAACACTGAAAACATAAGAACCCATGTAAAAACGGGATTTATTTACCAATAGGGAATGAAGTCTAATCTTCGGGACTATATGTCTATTAGGACCGAAAGGATTAAAGAAAACATTAGGATGACGGATTGCAATGAAAAACGAATATTGCTGTAAAAGTAGTATAATAAAAAAGAGTTACAAATAAAAGTGACAGCAGTCATATTTTGTAAGAGAAGAGATCTAAATGAATGAAAAATTTCCAACCAACCTGCATGTTTGCAACAGAGGATTTCATTCAAAATGGATTGAATACTGCTTATCACTGTGCAATTTCTACAGCTATGCAAGAAGAATCATTCCAGGAACTGTGTTTCGGGATATTTTCAAACATCACCCTCTACCCCAAACAATATCAAGGAACCGGATCTACCATATTTTAATTTACGTTTTATTTTTAAAATAAGTGAATGTATTTGTGTATATAGATTTGTTGGGCACTGAACATTGAGATTGCGGAGTCACGCTTGCTTCCTATCATCTTGCACATCCTTGTCGTAATTAAACTGAATTTAGAACATAATCTTTAAGGTTATACGGTCTAGAAAAGAAAATATTTAATTATCGTACGTTATGAGGGGAATTCCCTCGTTATTTAGAAATCGAGAGAGGAATTAGAAAGATTCAAGAAATGCAGAGACTTGATAGTCTGAAAAGGTGAGGACGATATCTCCAAATAGGAAAGAAAAGTTTAGACATGATGCAATTAACTGAAATGAAGATCTATGTCACGATGCCAAAAATAATTTCTTTTGTAGGGGGGAGGAGAGGGAAAGAATAGGGAAATATATTTAAAAAAATAGAATTGGGGCTGCCATCTATTGTCGTTATTAGATACTAAAAACGCGTTATTTCTAATAAATCGTCAAAAGACTACCATCTGGATCAGGGAAAAGATCATAAAAAGTGTCTTCGACGAGAAACCACCGCTCTTTTTAAAGGGTTAAGATAAAATGACTCCCAGGTTCTTACAGACTATAGCATACGTAGATGTGCAGTTACATAAAAATCAAATCACACAGATGATAAATTCCGGGAACTGCATCTTGGTGCGTCTTCTAATGCGATGGCTGACCCAATAAAAACTGCTAATACATTATTACCTATTTTCATCTGCCTAACTTTTTTGAACAAAACTATCTACTGTGTATATTTCTCTTTTCTTAGCAATTTTACCTCAGTCTTAAAATTAAAGTGTTTTGTAAAGTGTAAGTGTGTAGTGTGGTTTTTTTTATTTCCGATGCCGACCCAGCTTACCCAAATGGTGAAAAGCTTGAAACGAGTTGACGGGAGGTAGAGAGTGTGATTTTTTATACTGATTTTCAGAATATGGATTTGATTTATTTGAATAACTTTCCTTTTTTAATATACAGCTTATTAAAATTATTAGTTATTATAATTTTAAGCTACAGTAAAACTCCTGTAAGCGACCTCTCCTGGATAGCGGTCACCCCTTCCAACAGCCACTGTTGTTTAGCACGGAATTCTTGGCCATAGACATAATGTTAAAATAACCTCTATTAAAGGCCAATCAAACCTCTCTGAGCGGCCGGGTTGGTCGCCCGTTGAACTTCAATGAAACTTCTTGAAATACATTCCTTTCGTGTTTCTCATCTTGGATCTTTTATTAAGAGAGAAGAGAAAAAGAAAGAACAAAAAATTCATACATTCAAGAACACAGCCGATAATCAGATCGAAAATAATAATTCCTTTCCCAAGAAGAGAGAAGTGAACTTAGACCTCTACCGGGATTGGACATTCAAGATTTTATTTGTGCCTTTCAGGCTCTGATTCGGACTGGGTTGCAACTATCAGCAAATGAAACTTTCAGCTCAACCAGCTTTAAGAAAAATTGATTATATTATTGTCCATCCCTAAACAAGTACCTTCGAAACGATTAGGAATTTATTTTCCTAATTAAAATAAACCTTCGGAAAAGCTGAAAGATCTAAACAAGCACAAATTGTAACATTTTTTTAAAATCTTTTTATGTACATGACTTTTAAAATTTGCTTTTTCAGAAATAACTAAATTAGGTATGTCGTACTTCGAAACATGAAACCCCTTTAGAGCGGCCGATTTTCTTTGGAACGGAGGGTGGCCGCTATAGAGAGATTTCACTTTATTTTGAGAGAGCCCTCGTAATTTTGTGCCTTTTTCACACGACGATGTCAGCATCTAAGCCAGCGTCCGGCCCTTTCAGCAAATCAAATCAACCTTAAAGGATTTTTTTAAAAATAAGATAAATAATTCATAAGTGTATTTTTCCCTCTTTTTAGGCCACACCAACGCGAGGACGCTTGCCTCATGCAGATTCAGCTTCCACAAGTTACGCTACTTGCACACACACCGATTTGTGCTGCTCGACATTTTGCAGGCGATACGTTTCTTGCACACATACGGATTCGTGTCGATCAACATAAAACCTGTCGAGTTTTTTCAGGCGATTTATTGCTTGCACACCCACCGATTCATGTTGGTCGACATTATGCCAGATTTGCATCTAGTTAGAAGGAAATGAATTTTGGTCATTTAACGTAGTTAAAATGAATCCAAAACGTGTTGCTGCTATGTGGTTGCTGTACTGTCGTCTCAGGCATCGTAGGATTAAGCGTAATTACTGTTCATCCAATCCAATCAACTAGAAAAGGTAACAAACAGGAATATTCCACACACTTATGAAGGAACTTCAAAAGGATACACATACACAAACACATCGGATTTCGGTCCTTCGATCTCGAAGTGGAGACTCTGATAGCGTCCGGCCCTTTCAGCAAATCAGATCAATCTTAGAGGATTTTTAAAAAAATAAGATAAATAATTCACAAATGTAGTTTTCCGCTCCTTTGCACTTTTAAAGGTAAATGCGTTAAATGTTTTATACAATCAAATTCTCTTTTATTCTAAAATTTATATTCGAATTATAAATTCAAGCAATCCTGCAGTTAACCGCGAAAATAATCTGCAAGCGAACCGAATTGCAATAGATTAAATTATTGTAAGACTGTCATTTGTATTTAAAAATGAATTAAATAATGCAGTGCGGGATTTAATTAACCAACGAATTTGAACTGTAATGGCTTTTGAGTTGTTGCAGATATTACTACTTTTTAAAATTGAATTGGAATTTAATGAATAACTATTTCAAAATGAGAACCTTCAGAGGTAATTCAATAGCGCAACCTAGTCAAAAAGATGTCAGAAACAGATTTTGTTACTTAGTTCGGTTGTTGCTAGACTCATTTGTCGGTTCGGTGAAAACACCCATGCTTGTGCCTTATAAGGATCAGTTCAACTTGTGATTTTGGACTCCCATAATAAGCTTCTTCATGCTGGAGTTGAAACTACTTTAACTCAAATTAGAGAAAAGTTTTGGATAATAAAAGGTCGACGATGTGGTTAAAATCTACCTTGATTAGGTGCTTTATGTAAGATAAAGGTGCGTCCCGGAACACAAGAAACTGCCCCTTTACCACCTGATCGTGTTTTGATGTCACCACTATTTTCCGTGACAGGACTTGATACTGGTTCCCTTTTTCCGAAAGGTAGCAATGATAAACACTACTTACTTCTGTTCACGTTTCCTCCACGAGCTCTACATTTAGAGCTTGTTCCTTCTATGCATACAGAACAATTTGATCTTGCGTTCCAGAATTTATTTCTCGTCGTGGACTTTGCTCGACTATATACTCGGATAACGCAAAACATTCAAGTGTGCGGACGTCAATTGAGAAAACTCTGGAAATATGGACTCCAACTGTGCAAAATTTGATTTCCTCCCATGGTATAAGGTGAAATATATTGTTGAAAAGGGCATGGTGGGGAGGTTCTGGAGAGCATTTCAGAACTATCAAAACATCTCTTGAAAAAATTGTTGGCCGACTGGTCTCTCCTTGAGTGAGTTAGAAACCCTTTTATTGAAATGAGGCCATGATCAATTTCAAGACATGTATATCTGCATTGATCCTTCAGAGCCTCTCACACTCCTGACCTGTTTATTGGTAACGTTTGCTTTCTCTTCCAGTCTCAATGAGTGTCCAGAGAAGAACTAATTAGGTCTAGAATTCTTAATTAAGAGACATAAACATCAAGCAAAATTTGTTGAACCACTTTTGGTATCGGTGGAGAAAGCATTACTTGCTTTCTCTAAGATCTATGAATATATGTCCACCAACAAATGCGTCTGGTCAATTTAAAGTTGATGATATTGTGTACATTGACGATCGTTACCCCAGGAATATGGGACAATGGGTAAGATTATAGAAACTCATCCTGGGAGAGATGGCAAGATCCGTTCCTGTCTGATTAAAACTGCAAACGGTAGCTTAAGGAGACCAGTGCAGTTATTGTATAATCTTGAAGTTAATAATAATGAATAATAATTTAATGTTTGTGATAGTTTAAGTTCCTCTTGAGTAACATATTTATCGTTTATTCAGTATTCTTTTTTATGTGTAGATTTATTTGTGTGAGTTTGAAGTTGTTTATTTATATGCTTTTGGATTTTGTATAATATTTTTTGCATTTTATATTTATGTATTAATTATGTGTTACAGTTTATTTACTTTGATTGTGATTAACATTTAAATGCTATTTAGCGTTCTTTAACGAGTGTTTAAAATTTTGTGCTTCAATTGGTAATACTGATTGTTGTTACAGGTAGTAAGAGTATAATTTTAGATAATATTTGTATTTTATTTGTGTGAACTCAAAGGTTCACAGGTGGGGAAGTTTAAGAAAAGCGTGAAATAGAGGGCTATCAGCCCAAGAGAAGTAAAAGGGAGTTTGTTTACATAAAGACAGGAAAAAATGTTCCTGGTAAAAAATACGGATGGCCTCGAAACCCCACTTGTGAACTCGAGGTGTTAATGAAATTGTGTCAGTACGTTCTGGAATGGGAGTCGCCAGCCCTAATAATACTGGCAAGAACAATTCAATCTCGGTTGGAAATAACTGTTGCTATTGTTGTTTATTAAAAGTTTGTAATTGTTACCAAAATGTGAGTAATAATTGAAGAAGTACACCACTGAACATGCACAACAGTGAGCCTATCAATACTCAAATCGTTATCCTGGTACATTACATTTACCACCTTATTCACCAGATATTAATCCATGTGATTTCTATCTTTTTTGGCCATGTGAAATATTTGACTTATGAAAAGATAAGAATAGCTTCAAAATGCTATAACTGACTTATTTTCAAGCACTATTAAAAGAAACAGCTTGAG
>BGPR01000007.1:2172131-2194325 GCA_013235015.1 Araneus ventricosus | reverse complement strand
ACTATAATTGTTATGTCAAACTTTAGTGTAGGATTCACCATTTACTTGCTATCAAGCAATCACTGACCAAAAATCTGTAATTTTTACATTTTTGAGAAAAATTCTCAAACTTCAAAGAGGTCTATCTCGGGAAGTATTAGAGCTACAAATTTCATTTTTGTCTCAAATTGTAGACAATGTTCTCTAGTTTAATAAAAGTGCACCGAGTTTTTTTTGTCAGACCAATACTTTAGGAGATATTTTATAAAAACAGGGAAAAGTCCAAAAATTGAGCGGTTTTTTCAAGATGGCGGCGCCCGCGGTGGTTGGAGGAATTGGAAAACTTGGATTTTTCAACACTGTACCAAGCCATACAACACATCAAACAAATCGGAACTACCCTAATTAATGTAACCATTTATGACAATTTGACTGGACTATCCTGTACACAAGAAGAGAAGTTTACTATTGCGCTGTTCTGGTAAACAAATTCTCCCTCCCCATACTGAAGACCTACAGGCATCCATCCGAAGATAGTTCACACTGCATGGAGTTCCCTCCCCAGTTGCACATTGCTCCCTTTTACGATCTGCCAACAGTAATCGACACCTATTAGAATTCCTACTTCAGTTAGACCACTGCAACTTTCAGCGGCCAGTAACCCTAGCTTTTTCATTTGTTTATTTGTAGAACTGGAAGGGGTCGTAAGGGGAGCTGCTGTTATAACGTCCGCTACAAGGCAGCAGACCTTTATTTTGTTTTCTTGTTTTTTATCCGAAATGAAGAATTCGACAACAGGATACGAGTGGGGAGAGGCTTCGTTCATTCCGAACGAAAAAACAGAAAATCTTTCTTCTGGCACAATTTTTAAGTTCAGTTTTTTCGCCAAACTAACATGAATAAAGCTCCGCGTGGCGCCACAATCAAGAATTAAATTAGTTACCTCCGTTTTATCTTTACAATAGGCTAATACTGAGCATGTTTGCAATAAAGTATTTTTCTTACAAGAAATGTAATTACATGGAGTAACAGAAATCGTTTTTTCGTTAGGAGAGTTTTGTTTCTCATCTTCTGAAGTTTCTTGCGCGTTTTCAGATGACTCATTTTTGTTTTGACTTGAAACCGCTCGCGTTTTGTTTCGGTTGTAGTTGTTTGTACATACTGACTCATGATGCGATTTCAGACCGCATTTCGAACAATTACTTTTATACCTGCAATTTCTACCAACATGAAATTTCCGGAAACACACATAGCAGCGGTTGTCATTACGCAATTTATACAATTTTTCGCTAACACTTTTATCACAAGAAACTGAATTATGATATTTATTGCAAAAGATGCATGTATGATTATCAACAGCATTAAAACTAGCAGCCGTGGGTACATTTCTAGAAAATTTCTTATTATCAAATTTTGCATGTTCAAAGCGTGGAGGCAAGGTGACCTTTTTCTCTTGATACAGTAAATAGGTCGATTCGCGGCACTCAATTTCATTTTTTAGAAAATCTAATAAATCGGATACACATATTTCTTCTTTTGATTTTTTCTTCCGATTAAATTCCAGAACAAATTCTTCCGGAATGGATTTTAACAACACAGGTATTAATAACTGACCAAATGAACCTTTTGTTACACCTTGTGCCTCCAAATTCCGAACAGCAATTTCGATTTCATCATATAATCTTCGCAATGCTTTAACATTGCTTGCACTCTTTACCGATTCTAAATTCAACAATTTATTCATAAATTGACTCACAATTATGTCCTTTTTAACAAATCTCTCTTTTAAAGTTTTTATACACTCATCATAGTTTTTTTCATTTAATTCTAATGAAGCTATTACATTGCTTGCTGCACCTATGAGTAATGTTTTCAGATACGCAAATTTTTCTACCTTATTAAGATTTTCATTTTTATCTATAGTACTTTCATAACTGTTCCAAAACTCCGTGAATTTTTTAGGGTCGCCTGAATATTTTTCTGGCACTAGTTTTGGCAGTTTTACTGAATTTTGAGGTTTCACCCTGCTTTCATCTAATTTTTTATTACTAGTTTTCTCCTTTCTTAACACTCGATTAATTCTTTTTATGAAGCGGGAGCACTTTTCTTGGTATTCCTCGGACGTAACAACATCCGCTTCCACGGACTCTGCATCAATTAATTTGTGAATACCCTCGTCTAATTTTTTTAGATCTGTTTTCTTTTTTACTAATATTTCACATGATTCCTCTAAATCATCACTATCTTCCAATTTTAAACTATCATCTATTTTATTTAATAATTTAGAGATTAAAATTCTTAAAGTAGTTCGCTTCTTTTTTAATTTTTCCAAACGTCTGCCATTCTTTGCATAAATGTACCCGAGACTGTTCTTTATTAAATCAAATACTTTAAAAATCAAACTAAGTTATTTCGAATTTCTTACCTTTTTGTCTTTTAAAGTGCGGGCATGGCCTGGATCCTCAATTACTCATTGGAATCCGTTTCCCGGCAATATGCACCATGTTGTGCATGTTCAATGGTGGTTCAGTGGTGTACTTCTTCAATTATTACGCAAATTTTGGTAACAATTACAAACTTTAATAAACAACAATAGCAACAGTTTAATTTCCAACCGAGATTGAATCTCGGTTCTTGCCAGTATTATTAGGGCTGGCGACTCCCTTCATTCCAGAACGTTGTCTGACACAATTTCATTAACACCCCCGAGTTCACAGCTGGGGTTTCAGAGGCCATCTAATTTTTATTACCAGGGAAATTTTTTCCTGTCTTACGTGTAAACAAACTCCCTTTCACTTTCTTGGGCTGCATAGCCCTCTATTTCACGCTTTTCAAAATTCACTGTTAGAATAGATAGAAATTCACCGTTAATGTTGTCAAAAATATTGCCTGTTCTACGCGGATGGGCAATGTCCTGCATGGATCGAAATTCCTATGTGTTCGTACTTAGATTGCGAATTTGAAGAAAAACCGATTTTTTTTTTTCAATATTACCTTATAGGTGTCAGCTATAAAATTTTTATATCATATCCTTTACCATTGCTTTAGTTCCCACAGGGGAGGGGCACCTCAAATATGGGTATGAGAAGTTACTGTATAAGTAAGCAGGTGCACGCTTCCCTGGTGGGTATAATATTGATGTGGGATTGAATTGCCTCCACACCGATGACGGGTCGTACCTCTGTCTGAGGGGTCGTCGCATGTGCCTCCCATAATGAGAGTTTTAATGCGTTCGCCACTTGGCGGCCGAGGCATGCAGTTCATCCCGGACGCTACGGCAGGACGGGGAGGGGGGATTCCTCCTGGTTACCATTGCTCTAGAAGGCTAAGGTAGGTTTTTAAATGTTGAAGGCAACTTCAATAGGTATAGTTTTCAGTGCCTAGGTAGGTTGTGTAGGGGGCAAATAAATAACTACATGGATAGAGTATTGTATTTGCATCACAAGCATAAATACCAATTTTTAACAATAAAACAGGGTATTTGGTTTAAAAGGACGTTTTAAAAGATATTTTGAAAAAGAGTGTGAGTGTCGTTAGATAATTTCATTTTATGCTCTCTCTAATTGCACGCATTTGTAGAGACATCTATTGAGACTCTGAGAAGTTATTTTAGTTCTAGGTTGTAGGTTAATTAAAGCTCGCTCTATACATGTCCGTTATTGAGAAACAGGGCCAGATTTCCCAAAGGATCAACCTAGGCCATGGCCTAGGGCCGTCAGTAGGCGCATATAGAGAAGAAATAATAACCAAATATTTTCAAACTTTTCAGTATTATTTTGAAAGGGCCATATAAAATGTTGTTTTTGAAATTTACTTTCGTTACATTAAATATATTGAAAGATACATTCTGTGGACCTTACTGTCTCTTGCCCTCTCATTTCTGTGAATTGAAATCGATTTAATGAGATCAATTACCTTTCAAGCCGATTGACGGACAAAAGCGCAAACAAAGAAGTTCTAGTAGGTATTTCACACAATTTCAAGAAATTCGATGAAGTATTTTCGCAGGTCTTAATGTTGTTTTATTTCATAAGTAATGTAATTTTGCATTAAAAATTTAATGCGGTTCAAGGATTATAAACATTGTATTAAATAATTATATGCTTCATAGATAAACTATTGTGTATTAAATTGAAAATTATGTATAAACTTTTTTCAGAGGGGCGCAGAATATGCTTTGGCTTTGGGCGCAGAATATGTTTTGGCATAGGGCGTAGGAATATGTAAATCCGGCAGTGTTGAGAAAGCAATAAAAATCTATTAAAAGAAAAAACACAAATCAGCTTCCTTTAAGGAAATTTTAAAGTTACTATTTTTCATAAATATGAATCAGAAATATTATCAGAAATCGATTTAGGAAAATTCTTGTTTTAATCGTCAATAACAGAAAAAAAATTAAGATACCGATTCAAATGGTTTTTAATCAAAGGTTAATCTGTTGAAACCAAGCTGTGGAATTACATTAAATTTTACGGAAAATAATGATTATATATTTCCATCAATAAACTTTTAAAACTTATTGCAATTAATTGAATTCGTTAATTAATGAAATTTTATTAACCTGTTGAAAGAAAACTAAAAATATTCACGTAACTTAACTACACAAGTGCTTACTTAAATTCAATTGAAAATGTTAACAAAACGGAAGCTGATGCCCCTTTTGAATCAAGCATTAAACTTTTGAAAAGGATATCTATAATATAGCCGAATTTATTGGATCTTTGTTACCAATATTTCTTTAAAATAACTTTCAATTGTTTGCAAGCAATCTATGCAGTATACGGAAATAAAACTGAAGGCTGATATCTGCCACAAAGATTTTACGACATTCATACGTATACACCAAATCAAAAAAATTTATTTTTCTGCATTTTATGCACAAACAACTTTATCATGATGATATAGATCAATATGTATGTTTAGTTCTATATTCAGCAAAAATCAAAATCAGCCAATATATCTTTCTATTAAAAGTTCTGTTAAAATTCATACACATTTCACATTTGTACTAATGAATTTAGAAGTAATTTTTTGCGTTAAGAATTTCTTCAAACTAAACACAATCTAAAGCAAAACATATATAAATAGTTTAAATAACACAACTTTCATCACGAGTTTAACCCTTCACATAACTTTATCAAGAAATAGTTCATTTTGATGCATTTCGAGAAAAATATCTTATCATAGTAATATAGATCAATATTTATGCTTAGTTACAATATTTATCTATAATTATCATAAATCAAAATGAGCCAAAGTATCTTCCTATTAAAAGTCAAAAAAAAAAAAAAATTAGAAGCAATTTTTTTGTGTTAAAGATTCCTTCAAACGAAACACAATCAAAGGCAGAATATCTATAAATATCTTAAATAATACAACTTTAAACACGAGTTTAACCCTTTACATAACATTATCAAGTAATCAATGTTCAAATATGCCTTTTTATTACTATTTTATTTTGTGCTTATATCCAGTAAAGATTGAATTGAACAAAACCATGAGTTCATTACGGCAAGTTATATACTTTTTCCATTATAGAACTAGTTATAACTGATTATAAACACCTTCCACACCTAATATGGTGTTAACAGTAATGTTTATACATTTATAATATATATGTTGATTTTATGAATAAAAGGAAATATACCTTATTAAGCGAAGTTAAGGATTAATTCTTAATTACATTAATGTAAACAATTTATCCTGTTCAGAGACTATATCGCATAAAACTTCTCTACAGATTTGGGAAAAAAAATATATAATTGAAAAATGCGAATAATAAGACATTTCATCATTACAAACAGTAGCAACCATACCTTGAAAGAGCTAAGATAATTTAAAATCATCCCATCATTTCCTACTTGCTTTTAAACACAAGATTTAACTCATAATTAAACGGTTATTTACACTCACAGATGAAGATTCAGCAGTTACGCAAAAATCAGATTGCGTAGATGATTCATTCAGGGAACTAATATGTACTCTCTACTCAGGCATTTGACGCAATCAGAAAGTTTCTCCATCAGGATCTTCATTATTTTCATTATTATTCCAATTATGAGCAAGTCAGACAGATACCAGACAAGGTTTATTAGAAAATCAATAAATTCCTGTCTGCTAGCATTTGTACATCATTTACGTTAAAATCAATCCTTTACAAGCGTAATTTTTTAGACAATCTAGTAATGAAACTGCTTTATTATTAATTATTAAGTTATTGAAAATTAATTAAAAGAATACAAAAATGTTCCTCGCAGTGTACTTTCAAACACTGCAACTGTTCAAAAGATATAATTTTCCATTTGTAACTAATTTAATCTTTAGTTTACAACATTTAATATTAAAATATTATTATAGGCGAATACATTTCCGGCAATATTTAGTATATGATCAAATCAATTATCAAGCAAGTCTTAACATTGTTTTTTTCCTGGAAAGACGAACTAAATTTCCTCCGTGCCACTAAAAAGCCCTCTTTTGACAAAGACAAAGTTGCATTACCAAGAAAAAGGATTTGATTTAAAACGATCGTTCCTTTCAAACCTTCTGAAAATCAAGGATTTCCTGCGTATATAAGATGGTATGTCATTATAAAGAAGCATCCATATTGACATTTTTGTCACTAATCTTTCAACTTAGGGGAAATATTTGTAAGACATGCTGAATCTCTCACAAGAATGTTATTACGGTGGTTCTAATCCTAGTTGATTTAGCCAAGTTCATGGTTCAAAAACTCATAATAAAGGAAAATTCTCACCAAGGGGCACCACTAGTACGTGGATGAGAAGCAGCCTTATAAGTAATCGGGTTCTCGCTCCTGGACGTGGGTATATTAATGGTTGTGGGGCTCGTAGGGCACATCTCCGAAAACGGGTCGTATCCCCACAAAATGGAGAGATGTCGCATGAGCCGCTCGTAATAAGAGCTATTTTGCGGTCGACTTCCATGCCCTATTTTCTGTCGCAGCGACCGGTCTTTCAGATTCACCGGACGGCCAAGTGGCCAGGGCGGAATGTTTATGCTTAATAAAGGAAAAGTCTGCAAACTTATGTTAGTCAAAGCGATCCGGAGCACCTTAGGCAAAACCTTAAATAGAAGTCCGACCTTAGCTCCTATTCATGGCCCACACTTGTGTTTACAACAACCACTCGGACCACAGCTAGCAATTTGTGGTAAAATTCACATCATTGTACCACGTTTTGGCTAAGAGCACAGTCAGAGGATAGAAACCATAAACAATGACCTTTTTCTCTCGATTTATGTTCTTAAGCCATGGCATACCATAACCTATTAGACCACTGGTGCGTGCACACAGCAGTTCACCCTTTGAATAGTTTAAGAGCAGATGAACGTTTTTACTTGCATCTTGTTGAAGGATCTGAAAAAAAAGCATCGAATTGTATAAAGAAAGTTCTTTAATTTATGTTTAATAAAAAAGATCTAGTTAATATGTAGAAAACCCTCCATCACACACACATACACACAAACACACACACACAGCCAGATCTTCTGCAAATAGCATTTCGTTGCTAAAGCGCACATCGGTCTACCAGTTTTTGAATAGTGTTGTTTAAAAGCAATATGATATCATGTTACCAACGTAAGGAAACAAAATTTAAATGTATGGAAAAAGGATGGCATTCAGGTAACTAATTAGAAAATTGTTATTAACCAGAATATAGAACCCATAACCTTCTACCTCTGGTTCACTTTTTTCAGCTATGTTATGCCATGCCTTAACCTGCAAGACATGACTGGCGGGCTATAATGTAATTCTCCGTTGACTACTCCGTAATATAGTTTTTATTGAGCATGTGACTTGAATGTGAATTTTGTGATATCTGTCGCGATGTCGATCATCACCGAACTCTCACAATAGGCTTCATAGCTCCGTGAAACAGGCAGTGGCAGAATTTTGGGACTGGGGGGGCAAGGAAGTACTGTCATGTTAGTCGCCGCGTATACAAAACAACAGGGCGTATATTTCACTTTATGCCAAATATGATGAGATAGGATGAAAAAAAAAAAAATACAAAGCCATAACCATGTGCCTTTTCTACGGCACTGAAAGCAGGTACTTGTCAGTAAACATTTACGCCACCTTTTATGAATGGACCTTAATTTTTAAAAAACATTTTCAGTTCATTGTTTTCAGTTCACTCTTTGAAAAACATTTTCAGTTTCATTTTTTAAAAAAAAACATTTAAACAGTAATTATTTTCGTCACCTTTTATGAATGGACATTGGTTTTTGTCGATCAAACTATTTTCAAGATGTGACCAGTGGCGTAGCAAGGGTAAGTGGCGGAAGAAACATAATAATATGATTTTTTTTGCTTCCTAGCGATATTTGGCTTTATAAATTGACATTAACGCACTAATGTTTAGACTCCATGACATCCCCTAAAACTGTAAACCAGGGCAACTGTACGCTCTTTGCCCCCGTCCACGCCTCTACGCCACTGGATGTAGCAATAATGCACAGTGTGGTCACAAAGTCTTTCCCTGATTACAAAAAGTTATTATAAAAAAACTATTATAATTTGGCATATGGTTCTTTCGATATATTGTAAAGACGTTTATAAAGTTTTTAATAAAACCTCGTCAGTTTTTACATTTGATTGTTATCAAAATGGCGTAGGAAAAAGCTCAGTGTGTTCTTTGGTTCCATGAATCCAAATCGCCCATTGCTGTTCAACGTCAATTTCGACAGTGTTATGGACGAAAACTTCCAGACGTGAAGTCAATAAAAGAATGGTATGCAAAACTTAAAGAAACTGGCAGCATCTGCGACCTTCCAAGAATTGGTACGCTTACTGTAACTGAATCAAAAGTAGATCTCGTTCGTCGTGCATATCAGCGTCTTGACATTCTTCGAGCTACCAAGGGAAATATACCCTACCACATAGAAATACCACACCTCGAGCTACCACATAGAAATATCACACCTCGAGCTACCACATAGAAATTTACTGACGTAAGTGGTTTTATTGAAAGCTTTATAAACGTCTTTAAAATATATCGGAACACCCATATGCCAAATTATAATAGTTTTTTACAATAACTTTTTGTAATCAGGGAAAGACTTTGTGATCACTCCGTATTTCATGGTCTCTTAGTCGGCAGTTATAACTTTACCTTGATCCTGAGACGTACGCTTGGCCACCAGAAGCAGCAAGCCGCTCTCACAGGAATACTTCCGTTATAAAGACTAACAGTTCATTCTGTTTCTTAACATTAAATATCCGATAAATTTCTGAACTAATCATTACGAGTATTCAATTTATGATTCTGTGTCACAAATCTGGAAAACAGCTACAGGTTTTTAATGTATTCTGGCATAAAAATCCTCCTGGTAGTTCTGGATTCCACTAAATCTGTTCAAATATCCTAGATGAGTTAGCTAAATGGTGGCTATTATACAACAGCAGAAGTTTTTACAGAAGAATCTCTCTTAACTGGCAACAATGGGACCTCGCCGATGCTGCAAATGAAGATATTGAATTTCGAATAACTGAATATAAAGGGTTGTTATAATGAAAGTTCGTCTATTCGGAAGGCTGTACAAATGGTTGTATGGCTCCAAACGAAATAAAATTGCACTGGAATGTAGTGCAAGTGATGTTCTCTATGAAAACAAGAAAAAGTAGTGTTAGATTGCGCTCTGTTCTGCATGTGTGTGTGTTTGAAAATGGCATCTTGGATTTCATCTACGTTCAGAAGTGAATTTAGGCACCGATTTTAGACTTAAAAAAACAACCATCAAATAAGCTATAAAATTTTGTTTCGGTAATAAAAAAAATAGATGCAAAAATCGCCTCAGATATTGGCGCAGCGCCACCTATAGAGAAAATACTGTTTTCTTTTCTTTTTCTTTCTTTCTTTCTTTTTTCTTTTATTTTTTTGGTTTTCATAGAGCGTATCACTTGTACTACATCCTAGTGAAATTTGTTTCGTTTGGAGAACTAGAACCGGCTTTAGGGCCTTCTCAATAGGCTAAATTTGATTGTAACAATCCTGTATGTTTCTAGAACTGATCTGTTCATGTTTTGCGATACCACCTGCAGAAATTAAAGGAAGTGAAGTCCGCTGGTAATGTTTCTCTATCTGTCGTTCACAATTAAATAAATTATTCGGAAAATCGTACAGATTATTAAATATTAAAACACATACAGGTAATTTTATATTTCAGAAACACAAAATTAAACAACATTTTAAAATTACCATACATATTATCAGAGGAAAGTTACCCATATCTTCATGTGATGACATATAACTTAGAATGTCTGCCTGCTTATAAGAATGGCATTAAAGTTTTAAATATTTACTGAATATATACATTGAGGATTCATAGTTTCATGTGCTGACGTAGATAAATATTGCTCAGCAAATTTTATGAAAGTCTGCAATCGTTCCTCTTAACTTTCTTGGTATGCCTGTTATCTTCATTTTCATCATCTCCCTCTTCTTCATCATCTTCATTCTTTCCCAATACTTGTTCGATTATTTCGTCGTCATCAAGAGAGAGAGAGAGAGTGTAATGGGAACATAATTATACACCCAAGCTTGCACCTCCTCTTCACAAATCCATTGCTTACATTTGTTCCTTCAAGGGTTTAAACTTCGAATTTAAATCCTAACTTTTAAACGTGTCTTTATTTTGATGTTGTCGGAATTGGAATGCTGGTAACGAGAGATTTTACTGTATATTGTTTTGCAGTCAACACTCATCGAGACCACTCTAGATTGAAGCTTCATAATCAAGAATATGTTTCGATTTAATAATATTCTTTACTGTATTCTTTCAGTAAGTAAATATACAAACCTCAATTATTCTCTTTAAATCCTTTCCCATGGTAATCCTAGAATATCTTTAATCTGTTAAGTCTGTTTGTATATCTTAGGTCAGGATTAAACTTTATCCATTCCCGATTATTTTTTCAATGGGAAAATTTTCACGGCCCCATTTTCGTCCAAACAATGCTTCCATGACCCCAAAAATTGAAAAATAAGTAAAAGAATGAAACACTAATTCCTGTAAAGTAAGATGAAATTCAATTTAAAACTTTTATACAGTAAGTTTCAATAAAAGTATTGAATCAAGTCACCATTTTTGCTTATAATATGCTTGAATGTTTTATGTGTTTGAATTAACCCTACTCGGAGTTGTTACCCGCAGTTTAAGAAGCGCTGTTCTAATCAAATTAGACAAATTATCTCTAGATAGATTATTTAACAGCCAGGATTTTTAAATTGTCTTGCAAGTACCACATTTCGAGATAATTGAAACTTCACATCTAAGAGATATTTTCTTAATTAATAATATTCTCCCTAATTAGTGTTGTGATAATAATTTTACCGAACAGCTTGAATAACACGCAACTTTAGAGGCGAAATGATCAAAACGAAAATAGTTATTATCTGGTTAAATTAGTTGTCGATGAAAATATAATTATTTGGAGTATTCTGTAGAACTCTAATGTCTAGAGATAGTTAAATAAAATGGGAGTTGCATACAAAGACATTGGAAGACAAAATTTGAAGGATTTTATTATTGTTCGCAAAAGACAGGGAAATAATATTTAGACTTACATTCCGACTATAAAAATGATAATTAAAGAAACAATGTGAGGATCTCAAAGGGTTTTTAGTTTAGTTATATTTACGCTCCGTTTTGCAGCAACACGGGGGCTGTTTTGGGACGGACCTCGTAATTTTGAACCGCGGTCAGATGGCGAGGGCGACAACTGAGCTGGCACCCCCTCTCCAAGTTTCTGCACCACACTAATGGGGGGGCATTGGGACCCGACGGATTTAATGCTCACCAGGCCCGCTTACGCGGCGGTTCTGTTGAATCGGGCTTCAAACCTGGAACCCTCCGGCCTTGAGGTCGAGACCTTACCAACAGGCCACCACGGCCCAAATGAAAGGGAAACGACCTCGTTTGTAATTTTTCGCAGTACTAAGATTTTGCATATGTAAATATTACTTTAACTTTACCACTGACTTTAGATACCCCAAGCCGGAAAAAAAAAGAATTTAAAACTTTGCAGTGAATGAGTGTCGTTAATCAAATTACTAGGAAAAACGACTTGAAATAAATGCAGCCATATCTATTGCTTAAACATAAACATTGCCTTAATGGAAGTACGAAAACTGGGTATGACAAAGTTTTTTTCCGTAGACTGAAATCGTTCTTTTTTTTCTAATTTTTATCAAAAATGTCTACACATTTCAAGCAGAAAATGGAAATTCTCTAAGAACATTTTAATTTTGATTGTATGGATAGGGATGAAGTATGTACACAATTTTTGTTAACAATAAGGTTTAAAAATCTGGCATCAAAAGTCCAGATTGAGGCCCGCAAGCACTGTGGCATTCAGCGAAAGACTGGCGCAAGCCTTACAACCATGATTTGGAATCGGGTCAATCAAGCATATATTGAGTAATAGAGAATTGAATTTCAAAATTTTCATTGGGGATTGAGTAGTGGCGTAGCTGCGACTTTTGCCACAGGGGGCAAACTTGCAGCATGCCGCCCTTCCATTACAAATTATATAGGCTATATGCACCCAGTGGCGGACTGGCCAGCTTGCCCAATGGCAAGTGGGCCCCCTTACACATAAGTCAATGTGGGCCCCTAGGATCTTGCGTGTTTAAGAGAGAGAAAGGGCAGAGCTCTTTTTCAAGCAAATTTCCTGTGCCTTTTCTAAGGAAAATATCAAGCAGTTTCATGCTAAACCCCGCAACATTTTCTATGCAAGGCCGGAAAGCAATAGCCACACGATTTTTATTCTTCTAGGAGGCCCCCGGCAGAAAGCGATGTTAACCCCTCTGTGCAAGAAGGGTGCGGTCCTTGGAGATGGCTAAACGACGTGCTTTTTGTTTGTGTATTTTGTTGTCGTAAAACTGACAGACAAGCGAACTGGCCTAAAGTAAAAGACGGAGAAAAATCTTCTTCGGGGAGCTAAAACTTTTTTTGGGGGGAGAAGAAAAATCATGTAATTTCAGGACCAAAGGACGTTTCTGAAAAGGGGACGCTCGCGTTTTTCTTAAATTTATGGTTTTTTTTTTCAGGGGTGGGGATTATTTGGTCATGTTTACAGCGTTGTGAAAAGGGTAAAGGAACCTCAATCCATTGGACAAATTTTTGGTACTTCTTTCTTGGCAAATAACTGGGGAGAAAAGAGGTATTCCAGTTTCCAATCATCAGAGAGTAAGGCATACATGTCTTACAAAAGGAGAAAAAATTATTATTTCTCTAATTTTTACATTGCTTTTGTAGTATTAAATACTAGCTGCTTTCGACAACCAGCTTATTGATTGTAATAATTTAATTATATCAACCAATTTTAAATTCACCAACTTATTTAACTTTTGGTAGGCTGAAAGTATTAGTAGTTATAAAAAAAACCAGAAATGAATTAGTTGTAAAAAAAAGAGGGACAGGAAATTAGTATTTGAACCAAATTTTGATGCAGTATGTTTTGCGTCTAATGGAATTATTGATTAAGTCTTTAAATTCAACTGCTAAAGAGTATAAAAAATTTTGAGAATCGATGAAGATTTTTTTTTTTATTTTGAGCATGCATAATTCTAATTTAAATTACAATTATTACACATTATTAATCTAATCGTTTAGTAAATATTTTACCTAATTATAACGAAGAAATAAATAACATTATATCAAAGGAAAAATGATCTTGCCGTCATTTGAAAGAGTGGTTTCAGTGGTAAATCTATGAAAATAATGTAGTAAATATATCTAAAAAGTAAATTTATTTGAAGTAACAAAGAAAGAAAAAAATTGTAGTAAAAAAAAAACTGGCGAAATAACGGAAATGTTATCGCTGAAAAATTTCCAATTCTTGTTTAACTTTTCATTAATTAAAATTATTAAAAATTCTCCGAAGTGTACATTTTCAACTTCCATAGTATATTTGCACCAAATTTTACAATTATAGACCCAACAGTTAATTAAAAATTGAACACCATTCTGACTTTTTTTCGCGATATCTCCGAAAATATTATTTCACAAAAATGATTTTTGAACTATTTAAAAAATTATATTTTTAATGACATCAATTCAATGACAAATTGCTGAAATATTACTTGTAAAATTACTCCAATTTCAAAATTCCAAATCATTCAAAGAATTTTCTTTCGTATCTTTTATAATGGATGGCCTACTATAGGATGGCATTTCTCTTTCAGCCTCTGTCGCTAAAACCGTATAAGAAATATTTAACTTACGGAATTTAAAATGAAATAAATTTTATCATATTTTTGTTATTTTAATCGTGAAATTGCGTTATTATTACTGCGGAAGAGAAATTTATTCACTTAGATCAAATTATGAGGTATACATCCATGGATCCAGACTTGCTTACAATGGTGAATTCTTGTGTGAATCTTTAAAAATAATATATATTTACTCGTTTAATTCTTCTTTGTAAATCAAATTATTAGCAGTTAAGTTTGGGGTGGGTCTTCAGAGGGTAAGTTTGGGGTCAGTCAGAA
This sequence comes from Araneus ventricosus, assembly GCA_013235015.1. Taxonomy (NCBI): domain Eukaryota; kingdom Metazoa; phylum Arthropoda; class Arachnida; order Araneae; family Araneidae; genus Araneus; species Araneus ventricosus. Next base: position 2,179,827 of record BGPR01000007.1, on the reverse strand, counting down.
CAAAAAATCTTCTCTGAGAGTTCGTTTTGAGTAGTGAACATTAAAAATGTACTAAAATGAAATACAAATTTGTAGGATGCAGATGTGAAAAATAAAATTTATGGATTCTAAGTCGTGTCAGTCTCTCCTCTGTTAAAATATATGCTAGAAAGCCAAGGAATTGCAGACCGTTTGCTAAGATCGCCATAGAATGTAATTAAATATTTATAATTCCAGTCTCTTATTTTTTATCAAAGGGATTTCTAAACAACACAGTTGCCTAAAATTCAGTGAATTTCGGAAACGTTCTTCATCCGCCAAGCGTGTGAGGATTTAAATAATCAATGCTATAAATAGCGGATAAATAACTAATAAAAATTTAATTATGCATGGTCCTTTCTCTTCATATTTATTTAGAGTTAATTTCTCTAACAGTAATAATTACGTTTGAGGTGGTTTCTGTGTAATGCCGACCATTATGCTTTTTTCCTACTTCTTTACTCAGGATTTTCATTTTCCTGTTATAGTTTGTATCCTAATGGAGCTGCGTCAATTGAAAATATTTTAAAAAAACTTTGTCTTTAAGAAGTTTGAAATATGTTTTTGAGGGATGAATTATGTATTCATAGTAGTGAAATTTCGAAGCTAAAGATCATAAAGACCATAGTAAGAAACTCATTGTCTAAGGAGAACTTGGAATCCTATATGCTGCTATCTATTGAAAAAGGATTGTTCGATGATTTGGATGCAGAATAATTATTGACAGATTTGCATAGTCATCTAGTGAACTGATTTGCCCTTAATGAAGTGGACAACATGCAATACATTTCTTAACTTTTGAGTTGTTAATATTTGATAGAAAGAAGTATTCTTTTAAAAAAATTAGAAATAGTAAATAGTTTGTACTTTATTTACAGTTTGGTTAAAAAATTCTCAAAATAAGAGTTTAGGTCCAAAATTATATTTGGAAGATATATATTATACTTGGGGCTTGTAAATTATGTTATACAACCTCCAAAATATTCAATAATAAACTAGTATTTAAAATTGGTATTTATTACTTCCAATAATATGTATAATACGTGTATACTGTAATATTAAATTAGGAATAGATTATATCAACTTATTTATTTTAATCCATTCTATTTGTAATAAATAAAATTAAAAAAATATATTTAAGAGGGCATTCTAAATGTGATAGGGCAAGGGCCCCCCATCCGCTCATGGCAAACACTATTTTCAGGCCCAGTCCGCCACTGCGTGCACCTCAAAATAAAAATAATCAATTTCAGGGAAAGATAGCATTTTATTAATAACGCAATTCGTCAGTTGACTCACTCGATCTCTGCAGATAAGTTGTAACATCGCACGTCCACCACCAGTCTTTCTTTGACATGTCGGCATTAAATGAACAAAAGTAGAAAAATAGAAATGAATCACATTAGTGATTTTTTTTTATGTACGCAATGATTGATCTTATGCCGTTGCTTCTTAGTTATAAAATTGTTTTTCCGCATGCCTGCTTTTTCCGCCCCTTTCGAAGTGCCCCCCGGGATGGACCGCCCCCCCTCTAGCTACGCCACTGGAGTTGAGTTGAGAATTAAGATATTATAAAGCAAGAGACAGGTATGGCTATGCTACACCAAATATATTTATTTATGTTGAACTAAGTTATACAAAATATTTCAGATCAGACAGAGAGTCTGCACACTCTCAGACACTTAGTACACCATCGCTCCGTGGGATACCGTTTTCGACAGCAAGACAGGATTGCCAATCTCAAAAAAGATTATAGTAACGTTGCTTCAATATTGTGAGCTTCCAAGCTCCATTGCACTCTGGTAACCACAAACGACAACTGCATTTTTATGTTTATTTTATCGCTCTTTTTTAACAATTTCTCACTTGGAGGGTGGTTGTTTATTTCTTCTCTCGCTTTTTCGCTGTTTTATTTAAAGCTACGGACAGGAGCGGATAAAGTTTATCGGGAGACGCTTGTGCTGAATTTCTTGGGGACCCTCTGAAAGTATCACGCATAATATGAGTGATACTTTCACACTTATTATGCCACGCCTATTATGCGTATCGAAATGTACAATCACATATTTTATGCTTATACATTTCAACTTCTCTGCCATCACGCTTTAAAGTAGTTTAATATCGAATAATTTTAATTATAATTGCATTTTTGTTAATAGTAACTGTTATATTAATTAACTTTTATGATTAGTTAATTATTCCTTGCTGATAATTAAGGCGCTTTGTGTTCAGAAATTTCATTTCACATCTTATCTATACGTACATAAATATTATCGAAGGAAGTTAAGGATTCGTGACATGAAAGAAAATGTAATTGGCAGCCCTCCCCCCAAGGGGGAAGCAAAATCCCCGGGTCCCGGACATGGGAGAGTGCACCAGGTCAGGTTAGGGTGGGGCAGGGGTTATTGGGGAAGTGTTGATGTATGGATGGCCCGCATGCCAGTACTTTGCCCTGGGGTCAGGCTCGGTTATCGGAAGCCCAGATAATTGGCTCTTTCTTGGCAGAATTAGTTATCTATTCACTAGTCATACGAAATTATTTCCTTCGTAACATTTAATGAGCCATGAAGCTCAAAAAGAGTAAACGTAAAACTAAATATTTAAGTATTATAAACTATGAATGATGAAAATACGATAAATATTGCTTCAAAAATTCTACATTTCGGGGGCCCCTTTCAGCAGTTCAGGGCCTCTTCGGCACGCCTACTGAGCCTTGCCTTTAAATCGTTGCTAGAAATGGAACCCGGATACAGCTTTAGGTTATGTTGATGAAACTCATTTTCCGTTCATATAGTGACTATGCCGTGTTGAAATTTTTGGAGAATGAAGATATAAATTTCTCGGTAAATTCTGCAAATATTGGAATCGTCCGAGTACATGTGAAAATGATAATTCAGAAACTCATCGAGATAGATGGGCTAATTTTGGCATCTGGCCCTTGCACCAGAATTTTAGATCTATAGCAAATTTCAGATCAAATCTGTCAACGGAAGGAGAAACTTTAACCAAAGACATACTTGATTTTTTTTTCCACTTTGAAAATATTATTCAAAAGAGAATCGCATTTACTGAGATTTTATTTATTCTCTCCCACAATCTCGTTGAACGGAAACATTATATAACTTTTTTCAAAAGTTACGTTTATTATAAACTCATGTAAAATATTCTAAGTAATTTTTAAAAAAATATTCTAATTAATTATTTAAATGTACATTGCTACTCCATACAGTGGAAATATCAGATATTATTATTAGTGCGTAAGTTAGCGTTACTATAATTTTTTAAAAAGCCCTAAGAAATAAGAAATTTAATCCTAGTATAACTCGGCGATCAAATCGATATCATTCAACTCTTTAAATTTTAAGATGGTATCCAAATCGTTTTCTTCTAATAGCAAATTCCACAATTTTTGTGTCTTCTCACTGGTGTGGTGCATAAGTTTGGAGAAGGGCTGTCGGCTCAGGTTTTGTCTTGGTCCACGGTTCAAAATTACGACGCCTGTCGCAAAATAACCTTCGTGTTGCTTCGAAATGGGGCGTTAATATAACTAAATTAAACATCCACATTTATTGTCTTGTAAATTGAAATTTGAGGATTCAGAAAACAACATTTACAAATGATCATTGGAAGAAGTCCTTTTGAATCCTTTTAATGGATTTTTATTAATCCTGGACTCAGGGCCATATAAGTAATGCAAGCTTCGGGACTCATTCTTTCCTCCCTAATTTTCAAAACCAAATATTTTTGAAATCTATTTTCATTTAATTTCTATGCAAGCAGTATTTAAGTAAAAAATACTAAGAAAATCTTAAATAACAAATTATTGACTTGCGGGTTACATTCAGCAGAGTTGGTTTTAGAATCTCACAAATAATAATTTTAAGAAATCAAATCTCTTTTTATACAATCTTAATTCTCCAATACAAAGTTTGTCAGAATTATTGTCAGTCAGCCAGCAGCAAAACAAACTAGGTCACAGTGATCTGCAAGCAAATTTGAAAACAAGAAGAAATTCCGAAGAATAATGTTCTGAAATTTAAGAAGTACTTGATTTTAATTTAAAGAATTTCGAATATACGGTTCTTGTAAATTAAATGAACGTAATAAATTAAATTACCGTAGAAAATAATGCAAAAAAAAACCGAGGCATCGGAGGGCCCCGAAATTGCTTGTCCCCTAGGTAGTTGCTAACTTTGCCTATTTGATAAACTTGCACAGCCCGGAATGGAAAGGTGGAGTCATGATAACTCCATCCCCTAGTCCACTGAGATACCGCAGCTTCAAGATGATGGAAAAACCACTCCTTCTCTTCCTAGCTATGGTACGTGCAGATCAGGGGTGTAGTGGAGCCGGAACTTCAAGAGAAATAAATACGAAAAAATTGTAAAAACGTCCTTAAAATAGCGCGATTTTTGTCATCCAGGTTAGAGAGTTCCGGCACTGCTTTTAGAACGTCCCGGCACTGCTTTTAGAACGTTCTGGCACTGCTTTTAGAACGTTCCGGCACTGATAATTTTGCGACTAAACCACTCGTATAGACGTTGAACCAGTTCGGGAGAAGGCGCCGCCCGTGTGAGGTCTGTCATTTCAAGTACCGCGTTTAGTTTTTAAAACTCTACGAATCAATTTGATCGAAAGAGAAAGGGGCAACATCTTAAGTATCGTCAGCAGAATTATTTTTTCACAAATTAGTGAAGACACTAAATAATTCAAACAGGAATGTCACGTTTCATCAACTTTTTCACTTGTATTCCTCTCATCTTTTATTTCGACAATGATAAACATAAATATAGCTTAATAGCGTAATAAATAAACAAAAACATGTGAAATTTACGTAAAAAGCATTTTAATACTTGATTTTTTGTTATGTTTCTGAGCTTATAAGAATTAAGTTACTGTCCACTTTAAAAATAGACTAATCTTAGTGCAAGAATAGAGCAGCAAGCTTTAGCAGCAAGAATAGAGCTTTAGCAAGAATGTCAACATTTTGGCCAATTACATAAACTTGTTTCTTAATCTTCTCATATGTCTCTGTACCGATCTTCACAATATGTACTTTAGCATCATCTGTTGCTACAAACGTGCCTATGCATACGTTCTCCAAGTGGGTAGCAAGTTTGCGAATTGAAACGCTCCTTATTTGCAAGATTGCTTAGAAATTATCTCTGAGGGTCAAGGAGAACTGTGCTTTCATTAAAAATTATTTCTCTTGAGGTACGCTTCATCCTTCGCCTTTGGCGTTCAATAACCTTTGTGTTAACACTGCTTTCGGTATATCCGTCAAAAACAACTGTTACTTCATCGCCGTAATATCTCTTGATATAAGACATATATGTGGTGTTAACATCACCGAAAGTCTCTTGCTTTGGCCATACTACACGATGAATAAGAGAGCCTCCATCAAGAACGAAATAAAGGTTGTCAGTGTTACCAACTGGTCGCTCTGGAACTGTACCAAAGATATTATAAAACATGGCCAGCAAGAGGCTACATATAATTAGAATATTTATGAAAATAATTTATTGCAGTTAAAAAAATAAGCAATGTTAATTATTGTTTTATAAGCTGGATACGATCATTTTGTGCTTCGATGGTTTTGCAAGTTCGAGGGGGGTTTTTTGGGGGGGAAGTTCCCCCTCAGGGATGAAAACTTTACGTTTTCCGTTTCCTTGATGTCAGAAGAGTATTTGACCAAAGTTTCAAAACTTTATAAAATTTTCTCCTATTTGTCGTTTCTCGGTCTCATTGCAATGGACTAGTTGTACTCTCTCTCCTAACTTCCACACCACACTAGCGCTCTGGTATTGGTGCTCTGACATATACATGTGCTCACAAAAGTGAATACTTATACATACAAAATTTATTTAGATAGAATATTTGATTGCATGCGTCGTCTTTTGTAAGAATAATGATTTTGTTTTTGAAAATTGAAAAATCATTGCATCTTTGATAAAAGTTTGTAATCGTACTACTGCAACAAAATATCTAGTGTTGGTACTCATTCGACGCAGAATTTTATGCTCTACGACTTTCATCTAAACCATTTCTAACATTAAATGTGTAGGGTTGAAGAAATCTAGGAAAAACTGACCTAACACTTCATTCACTCCAGTTTTTCCCCCCTAGGAGCGGAAGCTCCCCCCGGAGAGGTGGAAACTTTTCGGTTCTGATATCCTTGAGGTCAAAGAAGTATTTGACCAAAGTTTCAAAATTATATAAATTTTTTCCCCTATTTTACCTAATTGCAACGGGCTATACCCCGAAGGTAGAATATTAGCGAATTTATTTCGCTTTTTAACCTTAATGGTGGTCTATCAAGATTTACCTGACATCTAATTCGCATCAAATTTTTTGTCCTTGTGTCCAAAGGTGTAGCGATCGAAGAGTTGCAGAATAAGAGAGGTATAGAGGCTCTAAGAGACAGTCTTGGGAGTGCCCCAAAGGTAAAATATTATAGGGTTTATTTCTTTTTAAAAAGCGAAATATGACGACTGGAAAAAAAATCTGTATTCTTGGGGGTATTTACCTTTTCTTTGCCAGTTCTTGCGAACCTTTGCTACAAAAGAAATAAAAAACATTGTGACATTAAAATAGGGAAATCACTTTTATATTTGTTTATAAATTTAATCACCTTTATATTCGTTTATTCGTAATGCTTGATTAAGGATTCTTTTCATAGATCTATTGTTATTGTATCTAACCTTCTGATTGGAATTTAAGTAAAAAGACAAAATCATTAACGGTATAATTAATATTAATAAAATTATTCTAAATATATTTCTGTGGAGTTTTAGAAAATGCAGGTAACAGTTCAGTCATAAATTCCATATTATGAATAACTGGTGTTGGAAACTATACCATAGAATAAATACAAACAGTTTTATTGAAAAAAAATGATTTTTGTGTTTATTTTTCCTTTCGGGTATTTCGCACTAAATTCTATTTCTGGGTATTTTTAACTGTATTATTTTAGCAGCTGGATTTTGACAGCAGTAAGATATTATTTTGTTTAGATACAAAATAGTATTTTAAAACAAAAATATATGTAGTTCGATGTGCTTATGCTGTAATAAATATATTTTATTTCACATGTTGAATTATTTTATAAGAGTTTTACTTATTTTTGGGTATTCCGAGAGATAAATACTAGATTATAGATGCTTCTATAGATTACTTTCTATAAATAAAATTATTTCGTCGTCTTTTAAATTATCTGCTGTAAACAATGATTAAATTATTTAGATTTGCTTTATTACACGAATCATGCAACTCCTACTTTGAATTAATAACTCCTTATTTAAAATAAAAACAATTATTTTATATAATTTTTAATTATGACCTCGAATTAACCAAAATAATTTCGAATTATAGACAATATTTTAATATCATATTAAGAAGAAATTCTGGGAACCAGAGAAGAATTCGAATTATCGATGATTTCGAATTAAAGACGTCCTAATCAGCCAAGTTCCGCTGTTTTTATAAAATAAACATAAAAAAATGAGCGAGTTCCGTGTTTCTGAATTGAGAAGCTTGGAAATAAACAATAACATAATTCAAAAACTAGTGAATTTATTGCGCTACAAGTACTTTATTGCATTACATTTTTAGTAATTTTTCTTTTTAAATTGTTTTAGCACCGCATGTGACGTTTAGATAACGGCAACTTCAATTTAAC
>BGPR01000007.1:2149289-2172121 GCA_013235015.1 Araneus ventricosus | reverse complement strand
CTCAATTGTGAAGCTTGAAAATAAATAATGACAGGATACAAAAACTAGTGAATTTATTGTACTACAAGTACTTTATTGCAGTATATTTATAATGAATATTCCTTTTAAATTGTTTTACACACCGCATGTGACGTTTAGATAATGGCAACTTCAATATAGCATTCTTCTTATCATAAGCACCATTTGAAAACTATTTCGATTGCATCATACGATTCTTTCACATGATGTTTGTAAGTGTGGAATTACATGGCATTTAACAAGATACATATCATTATTTTTTGTCTTTTGAAATGCAGCATATCCAATCTATATACATTAATGGTAAAATAGAAAACACTACAATCACATTTATAATCAGAAATTGTGGTGAATATACAATAAGATGAAATGTAGTTAATACATGGCATTTTAAACAATGGACATGAGATTACATAATTTATCAGATATGAAGATGGAAAAAATATATATAATTTTCTATTCCAGTTTTACTACCATTCCTTTGCATAACCAACCAGTGCATTATGAAAATATATTAATCAGATAATTTTATAAAAGCAGGGAAAAGTACATCATTCCAAAGTTATTTCTTTGTTATTTTTTAAGTTATTTTTTCCTTATATATCCTTTAATGCTTTAAAGTTAATTTTATAAAAAAGTTGTCTTTCGTGCAAAAATATCTTTCCGCACAATCCACTTTTTCGTGTCGAATGTCAAAGGTATTTAAACCAATAGATGAGTCTAAAAACTTTATCTTTTACATTAAAAGTGTAGAAAACATTTTCTACATTTGCAAAATACGTTATTTATTATTTTGAGGTATTCAAGTGTAGTTCTGTTTAGGTTAAAAGGAACTAACACGCTTTTATTGCTTGTATGCCAAAATTTCAAATAATTGGTGGATGTACAACATAAAATGCACTACACTAATTATTATTATATCATTTGAAGTACTTCCCATAATTCTATTTGATTCGAAAGTTCTAGAGCTTCTTAAGATGTTGGAAAACCAAATTTTTGCTTCTGCTGTCTACTTTTATTAGTACAGACAAATTGCACACGTTCTTGTCAAGGACGACTATTTTATGCGTTATTATTTACTACTGACGTACTTATACTTCTTTGTGTAAGAAAAGTTTTTCGTTCTAAATATATGATTAATTATTTTGAGCGCTAGTCTTATTTAAATTAGTAGAGCTCTTCTATTTTACATACTATTATTAAATTTTACTCTCACAACCAGATGTAAAAATATTTCTTTACCTTTTATATTCACTTAAATTTTATTCATATATTTACTACGTACTAGAGTAATTCAAATGGTATGAAATGAATTTATGATTCTTCTATAGACAAATACAATTGCAAGCACAGAATCAACACACTTAATTACAGTCGAAAAGAAATGAAATTGTAGATAATACAGTAGAATAAGAGATACATAATATGTATTTTTGATAGCAGAATATGGAGCATATAGATATATATTACATACAAAAGTTTTGGTAGACACGAGGACAAAATGAAAGAATGCATGAATCGTCAGAGATGATACTGTCTGATATGGAAGTGAAGGTAGTGGAGTCAATTCTTGTTCACGTGATACACGTCAAATGCACTGAGCCACTCTAATTTTGGAATTCTTAATGCACCTCGTTGGAAGGAAAAAGGATGTGACGTCTCAGGGTAGCATAAGACAGCGAGTAGCTAGATGTTAGATGACATGCGCAGTTACGTTTGTCATGTGACTGTGTCGTCACGTGAAGTGATTACATTGTGGGTGTACTGATTTCTAGGGGAATAGATATTCATTTTTCAGTTCAAAACCTTTCTAGAGTCGAGAATATCTATAATGAAATCAACATACAATATGGATACATTAATTTGACTACATAATAGGAATAAATTAGGCTTATCTAAGCGATGTTTCATGCTGTTGAACCATTCTTTGATCAACAATCCTGTAATCATGATAAGTGAAATCCATTGCAGAAAAAACTGGCAACTTATAAACCAAAAACTTTCGTCATTCTTTTCTTTTACAGATAATTGAAAGATGATGCTTGTAATAGCTAAATATACAAATAAACATCTTTTTTGTAAATTGGAACACACGAAGACACTGTTTTTTAAGGCGCATGAAAGCGATATTTAGATAAAAAAAGGAAAATTGTAAAACAAAGAAAACTGCATAGTGGATACGAAAAATTCAGTCTTGTGAGCATCTGGAAATCATCTTTCCGTCTCCTTTCAACTCATAAAAAAGTATCCAATGACGATTTTACTCTTGTGAGCTTTTTGCATGTTTTAAAAAGAATAATTAAGAATTTCACATTTATGACTCAAATTTAATTTTGAGTAAGTAAGAGATGCACTTCTTTGTCAGAAACAATGAGGATCACAAAATTAGTTGACAAGAAGTTATGCCACAGTTCATTGGAATGAATTTCTTTAGAGTGGGAAGAAACTGTAGGAACCATCACTCTTTATTTCCCACTCTCTTGACAATCATTACCTACAAAAGCTTTCGTCTAAAATGGTTTTCCTATGGTACTGCATAATCTTAAAATGATGCGTTCTCGCATGGATGGTACGTATCCTTGTGGGAGCACAACATTTTAGTATAAAAAGTTTTCATGTCTCCTGCTGAACGAAATTCTCGATGCCAAAGTTATGGCCAACGAAATTCTCGATGCCAAAGTTATGGCCAACGAAATTCCTGGTTTTCAGAAAGTTATTTATTGGCATTAAACTATCTGAGTTACAGATGCAGATTATCTATTTTGAGAAAAGTACCAGCATTGCAACAGGAAGTTCTGTCAGACCACTGTTATTTATACTTGGGTAACAGCCTAAGACTGACATTCAGAACAAAGCACTGAACCAGTACAGATAAGCTAAGAAGCGACACTTCCACGACAAATAATTCTGGCACTGAAAAATGCGCCCAGTAATATTATATCCCGTTCAGAGAGACCCGTGTCTTTCTCATCGATATTTACTAAGTAGGTGTCTCTTACCACATCACCACTTCACCAGAATTATATGTACTGGATAACTTGAGAGACTATTAGATTTTGAGGCGTCCAGGAATTCCTATCTGCACGAACTTTCATAACATCTTATTTCATATCGCTAATAAAGCGTCTCAAAATTTGTAAAGAAAATTTATCATGTGCATTCAATGTTAAAATTAATACATTTTGAAAGTATTTCTAAGCGAAGAAATATTTGCAAAAGATTCTGATGCTCAGTTAATATTTTGTAATAAATGATACTAAAGGGTAAGGGCATAGGGCACATTATTGGTTTTATTAAGTTGAGTATATCTTTAATAAAAGTGTAATTATTTATGAATTATTTTATGTAATGTGACAATATGCCAATAACGGAAAGAATAAAATGAAGATGAAATAATATAATACCTGTTCTTCTACCAAACCACTTTTTAAGATTTTTCTTGTAAATTTATTTATTTTTCTATTTTTAATGCTTTAAAATTGTCTAGTTTAACAAGAATTTTACAAGTGGCTACGATTTTAAATGGATTCTTGCCAAACACTTGTGTTTAAATGATCATCACTTGAGTGTTGCATAAAATAACTTTTTAATTATTTTTCACATTTTTAAAGCAATCACTAATTTTTTGTATCGATTTTAAAGGCGTTTCATTCAAGTAAATTTGATATTTGAGCAACCATTTTACGATAATGAAAAAGAAGAAAACACTTGTTGAAACGCTTTATACGTCAATGAGAGTTAATGAAATCCCTAACTGCGTGATTTTATCTGTCAAAAGCAAATACAGGAATGATTGCAAAAAATGCAATGTCAAATGCAAAAAAATGCAATGATTCATATAGCTGAAAATATTATTTAATTATTACAGAAACTAGTAATAATATAGTAACACATTTAAGTATCTTAACTGCTTTATTCTTGTATTCCATCCGTTCGATCTTTATCAAAATTCAAAACATCGGAAACGAGATAATGAACTGTAAAAGCAAATTTACTGAGTTTTTGATTTATTATTCATAATATTAATTATTTGTGTTTACATGTCCATAAATGCATAATAGTCTTAAATTCATAATTTAGGATTAATATTATTTTTAACTTCAGGCTGTTTTTTTGTTACTAGATCACCGGTTATTTTTAATCGTTATTTATATGCAACACTTGAGAATAATTCTAAAAACTTTTTCAATGAAGGGAATTGCTATTTATTTGTCACGATATAATCGCATCGCTCGCTATCTGAATGGAATAATTGAAATGCAATTTCTACATCGCTTGAAGCAACAGAATTAATTGATTTGACTTCTTAGATTATGTTCCATTTTGAAGTTAACGAGGCTTCTCAGGTCAGACCTTTTAATTCTAATCTATAGTTACACCACAAGGACTGACCCCAAGTCTTCATTCCCATATCAACGACACTGATTTGACTTCTTAGATAATGTCCCATTTTGAAGCTACACGAGGCCTCTCATGGTCAGGCCTTTTAATTCTAATCCATAGTTACACCATGAGGACTGATTCCAAGTCTTTATTCCCACATCAACGTGAGAAAGTTTAAACTTCCGCTTGTTTAAATGAACCATACACACTGCATCAATGAATCTTCAATAGAATCAAAAAAGGAACACCCAACCACAAAGCTGGGGTTTAGTTTGGTTTTGTTTAAAGGTTAATATCCCATTTTAGAAGCTACAGGAGTTCTGTTTTAAGACGGACCTTTCAATTTTGAACCGTGGTAAGATTATGAGGGCGACACCCGAGCCAACACCAAGCTGTACAAACACTCATTCTCTGGCTGTTCTCTTAACCCACATTTTTAACAGTGTGGTAGACTGGTGTACGCTTTAACAACGAATCGCTCGCTGTGGTCGAGCTGGCTGCTGGAGATCTTCCTCCGAGTGAAACTCAATTGTGAGTGAAGTTTTCTCTGAATGTCCACCAAGAAGGCAACCTTCCTCCATACATTAGAATCAAAACAAAATTCTACTTCAAGTGCCACCTAGGTTCACCAAGGTCGCTTCGATTAAAGGAAGATGCCACAATTCTATGGCTGTTCTCTTAACCAGCATTATTAAAAGTCTGGTAGACTAATGTACAGTTGAGCAACGAATCGCTAACTGTGGTCGGGCTGGCTTCTGGAGGTTTTTCTCCAAGTGAAACAGAATTATGATAGCAGTTTCCTTTGAAAGTTCAGCAGAAAGGCAACCGTTGCTCATATATTCGAGTCAAGTCAAACTTCTAATTCAGGTACTACCTAGGTGCTCCAAGGTCGCTTCGATCAACGGAAGATATCACACTTCCCCTTTAACATCAATTCTTGACTCATTGAATTGGTTAGATATGCGTGATCAAATGAAATAGGATCCACCATCACAAATTGCCATGCCACAGTAGCATGAGAAGGTTTGAACCATAATGTCAGATTTAAAGTCCAATAGGCTGGCATGCACAGCGGATCTACGACAAAACGGAGTCTCTAATATATGATGGTCTGACCCTGAGGATATACCACTAGAACTCGGAGCTCTCAGCATGAAGCTGGGTTTTTTCTGCTAGCCTACCACGGTTTATACTTTAAACAGGAGTGGTGACTCATATTTCACTTTTATTGTTCCATGACTATCATATTTGATTTTGTTTCACTTTACTTGCTAACTTGACTATTTGTCGCATATTCTTTAGCGCTTACGTCATTTCAAAGGAGATATTTATACCAACGAGTTTGAACCATTGCTCAAGATTAAAAATCCTTAATCCAAAGTATTAATGGAAATTGGACTTAAAATCAAATAGTTAGTTTTAACTCTTAATTTAACTTATGATTATTAACTGAGCATCTCAGTTGGGCCTTTTATTTTCAGAGATTTTAATGTTAAGAAAAGAATAGTATCCATTTCCTTTATCGTATTTGTGAAGGAAATTCGTTTATTCTTTATTACAGAAAATTATCAGAGAAAAGGAAGAACCATATACATCTGAAAGGTACAGCTTATCTGGTTCTTTCGCAAGGCGACCTAGTTTGCGTATCGCCTTTGTAAGGCGATACGGTCAAGCTGCTGACTTGCATCACAGCACCAAGTGAAATAAAAACAATTCGGTTACAAGTTTTGTTGAGGAAAAGAAATAAACGTCTTTGGTAATGGAGTCAATTCACGATCACTTGATACATGTTAATTGCGCTTCACTATTTAATTTCAGAATCCATTTCATCTTGAAGGAAGGAAAAAAAATAGGTAATGTCACAACACAGCGTAAGACAATGTGCAGGTACATGTTAAATGGCATGCGCAGGTACTTTTGTTATGAGATTGTGATGTCAAGTAAATTGATTCCATTACAGAAAGGGAAAAAATGATAATTATTTGTTTCAGATTGCAATCAGGAACCTTAATTTCAAACTTCACAGATTATATTTGAGGTCCCAGATTGATTATTTTCATTTAAACGTTCGAAATGATCTTTAAAATCGATTAATTAACTTTTCCTTTGTTCTGTAGTTATCAAAACAATTGAAAAATCGGGAAATGAGAGAACTGTTTAGTTCTGCAACAATTTTTACGGCAGCTGATTTGTACTTATAGTAAGAAGGATATTTTTCATGGAATATGTATCATCCGATGAACCTAACTATTCCACTATTTCTAGCAGAAAAAAAGTGTATTTTTCAGACATGAAAAACATTCAGGTCAAACTTTGAATATGTTAAAATATTCATTTGAATACTTTATAAATGGGAAATAAATTGAATACAATGTAGAAGAAATATACAAACATTAATATAATATGCAATGAGTATCTACAAGATATTACAGACATCGTGATAATGTTGATAAATTAAACGAAGAACGAAAAATAATTCGTGATGAAGTAATGACACAATCGATAGCATGAAATGTACACTAAAATATAAACAAGTAATAAAACAGGTCTCTTAAGTAATAGAGATTATTCTGTTTCATAAATTATAATGAAAAATGAATATATTTTAATGGAGGATAAAGCATTCCTTAGTTTATAAAGTGCCAATCTGTGAGTTTATGCGGACATTTGAAAAGCAATTTTCATTGCAGCTGCTTACAATGAATTTTATAAGATAATTCAGATGTTGCAACAAATGCAGTTTGTGACAAATATGTTAGCATATATTTGAAAAAGAGCTATCATATAATCAAGACTGTTTGTATGAAGAAATTACCCTAGTACTAAATTATTAAATCAAGAAAGTAACATTATCATGTGTATATTCAGAAATTAACTAAAGAAGCTTATTAATTTAGCTATTTAATACTTATTAGCCATGTATTAAAAGAAGCGTTATTAATATCAATAATTCTGAAATTCAAACAAATTTCTTTTAGTCAGAATGTGAATAATGGAAAATCCACTGAGAAAAATGTTACACTGAAAATGACTTACATATCTATTTGAGAGACATTTTTATGTCATCAAAATGAGTGGTACCTAATGTGTACTGATGGTGACACATTAGCCAATGAGTGAAACAAACATTTTTGTGAATGGGGCCCAGAACTAACCTTCTATGAAATCTACAATAGGATCTAACAATTTCTGGAATAAAAAGAAATGGAATTCATGTATATAAGATTCATGTATTATTTCTTGAATGAAACCAATGTATATGATATTCATGTATTAATTTTTGAAAAACTCATGTTTATAATATTCACCTATTAATTTCTGATTGAAACTCATGCATACAGAATTCAGGTGTTAATTTTTAATTTAAATTCATGCAAATAACACTTATATCTATTAATTTTGAATGAAATTCAGGCGTATAATATTTATGTGTTAATTTTTGAATGAAATTCACGTATATGCATTTAATATGTACATGAATATAATTTAAAAAACCTGTACATGCATTTTGAATTTGATAACATATTTAGTCACTTAAAGCATCAGAACAAATGTACGTCAAGGTTTTTATAACTACCTTGCTTCAAAAAGTGAATTTTACCTTGGGCCCCCACAAAGATATAATACATCACTAATGACAGGGATTCAACAACAAAAAGCAAAATAATACTTTGAATGAATTAGCCCAATAATAAAAGAAATTATTGATTGTAGTGATACATCGATTCATATATATTTTTTTAGTGAAAGTTTCACTATGATTGAAATAACATAAGGTGATAAGAAGACAGACTGGTGGACGTTATTCATATACATTTCACATTTAAGGTGCACAGATAGATAAATTAATTCAATGATTTGAAAAACAAAAGTTTAAAATATTAGCAATATTTCACTGGGAATATTCATCCTTTTCTAAAGTTTATTCAACAATAAATCAATAAATTACATTTAAATTGACAACATGACAATTTCAATATGACTTTGTTTGGGAATGAAAAATATATTCTTCAACAAAAAAATATGATTTCACTGTACAAGAACATGAACATGAGCAATGTTGGTGGATTCATGACTAGTATATTTAATAAATTGTAGATTATAATTTATATTGCACACAGCTTTTGTATATATATTTTCTAGCTGTTTACAATATTTGTATACAATTATTAAAGCACATTCTCCCTTGTCAATACACCGAAAGAGATAACTTGAATAAAGTCCATACACTCTTAGGTCTGTAGAAAATGTAGAGCGATGTTTCTGAAAGCTCCCTCTTATATCATATTATTTCATCTTAAGAAATCACATCATTTATTTATCTCAGAGCTTGTTATGATTTACGTCGATTTATGACATAAAAAGCAAGTTTAAAAAATTAGCATTAACGAGTAATGCAGAAAGAGATGAAAATATTTATATCAAATTTCAAACAAACTGCTTAAATTAATCAATAAATAAGTATTATTTTTCTTTTTCCTTGTGTTAGTTACTATGAAATATTCAAGTTAACATGCAAATTAAATCAGAGGAAGTATTCCTAAGGGAGAAGAAGTATTTGACCGTATCTGCTATTGAAAAAAACATGCTGTAATAAAGGTTCGGTATGAAGATGCATGAAATTGTGTGGTATTCATGTTTATTATTCATATATTTTTAACTGCAAAGAGATTCTTACAAAAGTCATCAGTATTTCCTTAATTTAAGCGGATAAATAAATGCATTGCCTATTCATGTAAGACATGAATAATGCCATGTATTGTTCTGTTTGGCTTAAGGCCATTGTATATATCCAGAGTTATATTAATTCAATAGATAGTGAATAAGCAATCCATTTGTGAAATTCTTTTAATTTCTAATCAACTTTTTTCAGTCTGTTAAAAAGCTTTGTAAATTTATTCTCAATTTTAAAAAATGGATATTTTCTTTCTAAAATGTATTTCTCCTTTTAAGGGACAAAGTTGACAAAAATATTAAAATCCAAAGATATTAAGAATAATGAAAGAACATGTTGTTATACTTGAAAGTGCTTTTTTTTGGCTGAGAACACTAAAAATAGGCTTGCAAACGTTATTTTTTCGTTACTAAATCTGAAGAAATACTTGAAAAGCAAGAAAATACAATTGTATCAATCATCGATCATGTAGAAATAATTAATTGGGGATAGCAGCGATTATGCAAAAAGCAAATTTTCGTTGTAGTGGGAATAAGGTAGGTAGTTGTGGTGTAATAAGCAGACAAATATAAAGTCGAACTGAAATATTATCTTAGTGTCACGTATTTAAAGAATTTTCTTCTCCAAAAAAGTAAACTCTTCCTTGCAAAATTTATGTCAATTGATCGAACGCATTTTCATCCAAGCTCTGTAACCAGTTAAAAATCATCATATTTCTTTCATATTTCGAGAGAGGCTTTCCTTTGTCCCGCTCTATATCTTTTACAGTTAAACTGAGTGTCTTATTGACTCCATGGAATCCTACAGCAGAAATTTGGAGCTCGTGTCTAATAGATCGACCGAGTTCAGTGGAGATGTGGAACTGTGGTAAGGGGGTGTGGACACCTGGAACATCTGAAGTTGCATAATTGGACGAATCATCAAGTGAACCTGGAGCGCCACTGGTAGATGCTGTTGGAACTGGTACAGCAATCGATGGCAAATCCAAGCTCAGTTCACTTCGGGTCAATCGCTCTAACGCCTTATAAGTGGACTCAAGACGTCTTCTGATATACATCTGGCGGACTTTTTTGTTAATGGCACGGACGAAGTCGATGGCCGTTATTTCTGGATGCTCAGTAGCATAATTAGCAAGGGTTTGGGGCGATGGCAGCTGAGATGTGGTGGACACATCACCAACAGCAACCCATGTAGAACAGGAACGAGAAGTGTACTCTAATCTACCGTATGGCATATCGTAATGCTTCCAGCTGTTAAGAACCATTTCAGATACCGAAGATCTCAGATTTTCCTTCTCGGAAGACGTTACTACATTTTGATCCAAGTCACTAGTGCTGAAACTTCGCATTAATCCTAACATGGAAGACAAAGCTCCGCAATTGCGGATGGCTTCATTTTCTTCTTCGTACAGCACGTCGTCGGTAACCCCTCGTTTTCCGTATTGTTCGGATGGAACTTGTAGCAGGCCTACGTTATTGTTTCGGGCTTTAGATTTACGGGCAACCCACCCACCAACACCTCCATCCATGATAATAGGGCTACGTCTCTCATCTCCCGATTCAGCACTATCGCCACCAGAATGGTTTTTAGATCGAAAAGCTGATCCACGCATACGGCTGATCTCGGATCCTAAACTTGATAGAGACATTAGAGATAGATCTGTGGCAAAAGACTCGTGGCTTGGGGATCTTAAAATTCCTGAATTAGTGGAATTAGCTGGCGATAAAGTGCCAAACGGAATGATAGACGACACAGCAGAGGGAGCAGTGCAGGATACCGTCTCGTTGTTACTCTCGGTTTTCACTTTATTCATGACTTAAAAACTAAATGAAAATAAAGACTCGAAAATAAAATAATAGAAAAAGTCCATTTTCCCTTCTAAAAGGCGTTGTTTTATAGTTTTTTTCTTGCACGCCTTTTTATAAAAGATCTGTTTGAGATACAGATAAAGTTTTCAAATGGTCTGTGGCTCTCGCAATTGCATCCAGACTTCACAATAGTAATATTTGTTGTTCTGGTTCCACAGTAGCTTTCATGAAAAGAAACTAAAGAAGAAAAAATATTTCAATGCCTTATTTCATAAAAAATATTAAAGATAATTAGTGGAATAAAGAGAAGAAAATGTTAACGTTTTCACTAAAAGCAATTTATGCTTCTAAATTATTCAAAACTAACAGCGACTACTGACGATGCACAGTTACCAATTTTCTAATGTGAAACTCTACTACGAGTTTAAGAAACATTTCAATGATTTATTTCATAAAAAAATTAAAATAATTAATGAAATAATAGAAGAAAATTGTAATGTTTCCACTAAAAACAAATTATGTTTCAACAAATTATCAAACAACAAACAATTCAACAATAACAAAACAAACAAATTATTCAAAACTAACTACTAACTGCATTGTTACCGATTTTCAAGTATGAAATTCTACAACATGTTGAAGAATAACATGTTTCTAATTACTGTATGGAAATATGTAAAAGATTTGTTAATTATCTGAATATTTATTACACTTACAAAAGCTTGAAGTTATTTCTAAGCAGGTTTGCAGTTACAAATATCTAAAGCAAAATTAGAAAATTTTAAATTTCATACCAATATTTAGGTAGAATCGTTTTAAGAAGACTACCTATTTTTATACCTTTTTCAGCTACGATTCTTTAACTCGCTGTTGATCCATGATTTTCATTCCCCTTCCTAGATAGTCCGAGCAATTTGCTGCTACAGTAGAACACTTGGAAATGAAAATTGGTTGATAAAATATTTTGCAAAGACGCCTTGTTAGAGTGACCTGTCTGAAAAGATAGAAAAAATTGGCGCATTAACTTTAAATATTAAATACATCAATATATTAAATAATAAATCGCTAAATTAAAAACAAGAACATCATCAAAACATATTTTTGATTTACTTTGACATTTAGAAACAGTGTACACAATGTTTAATATGACAAAGTTAAAAGCATCTTTTTTATGCAAGGTCAAAAAAGATAGAAATTCTAATAAACAAATAAAGAAATAATTATTAAAGTTAAAGTTCATGCTTAAATCATTAAATCTTTTTATAAATTTATCTCTATCATGAAATATTATTTGCAAACGTGATATACGTCTTAACCCCTTTCCTTACTTTTCTATTTAACCTCATAATTAGATGCCACCACCCATTTGATATATTTTTTATTATTTCAATTTATTTAAGATGGTAAAGGATACTTGAGACGTTTAGACGTGATCAGGAGATTTTTGTATTTAAAATTAATTGTTGCGTTAACTTAATTACGGATTTAAATAGCGTCCGGGCATAAAAGAGCCAAACGTATGACATGCGATGCCGACCAAGAAATGTTTAAAAAGCAGATGATGATATTCAAATTGAAGAGAAAATAACCAGTAACAAAATAAAATGTATTAAATTGGTAAAAAAATTAACAATAATATAAAAAGTTAGTTTAGAAACAGTTTTTTTTGTGAGAAATTTCTCATCATATTTTCTATGTTTTGAGAGCTACACTGTAAAAAATATCCGTTTTTTTCCCGGACTTTTTCCGTATATTTGACGGTTTAAAGCTGTTTTGTTGACAAAACGGTTTTTCACCGTTTTCCTCTCCAGCCATAAACGGTTTAAGACCGTCAGTTCAAATTCTATTTTTCGTCATACGGTATTGCTTTCCGTATGACAACTTTCCCTTTTCTTAAATGTAATTTTATTGCATTCATTTCATGTTTTTAATAGGGTTCCATCTCCGCTATTGTTTACACATGTTGCAGTAACCTGTTGTCACTCATGAAAGCTAACCTTAAAACACGTGTTCTGGCAATAGTTGATTTTTACACCACTAGGTGGCGCCACTAGAGCTATAGTGACTTTAAAACTCAAATAGATTATTTTTACTTCATTTTATGAAGTCTCCGGTGGTCTATTGGTTAGAGCGACTGTCTTTTATTTCTATGAACGCTGTTTCGATCCCCGGCTCGGAGGAGTTAGAAGTTTTGTCACCATCTTGCATCGAAATCGTCCAAGTAAGTTCAATTAAGAATTATATTAAGAATTATATTAAACTAACTGAAATTAATAATTAAACCTTGATTAATTAATATTCCTAATTGATAATACACATCAGAACATTTCAATTCGAACAGAAGGAGAAAAACAACTTAACTCAGTCGATGACGTCACTTACTTCGATGACTTAATTTTTACGGAGAAAACTTAATTTCATACGGTAAAAAACCGTTGTGACTACGGATTTACTTCGTAACTTTTACGGGAAAAACTTGTTCCTGTATGGTAAAAAACCGTTGTGCCTACGGATTTACTTCGTAACTTTTACGGTTTTGCACAACCAACCCAGCTGCCAGTTTAAAATCGTAAATTTTACGGGATTTTTTTTACAGTGTACTAAATGAAATATATCAAAAAGTACATGGCATCTTTTGTTTCTGAGAATAAGAAAACTTGATAGTTCATGTATTGCGAGCAATTTTTGTGGTATACCAGGGATTCTTAAACTGTGGGCCACGACTTCAAGAAGGACATAGCAGAATGAGTGTTGAACTTCATAAGTATTTTTAAATGCATTTCCGTTTTAGTGATTATTAATGGTTAATTTTCTATTTATTTTCCAACTTTGGTGTCGTGGGAAATTTTCTGATATAAATGGCGTCGCGAAAGCTTATTTCACCCAAAAAAAGTATCGCGAATGGAAAAAATTTAAGAAGCCTTGCATTATTTAATACCATGAAGGCAATTTAAAAATATTATTTTAAAGGGTCACTTAAGAATAGAAAAGAATCTCTGAGTAATTTCTTACTCTGCTTTTTAATAGTAATGCTTGATTATATGCAGGACATATACTCAAGCCACATAAAACAAATATAGAACAGAAGAAATTTTAGATGTTTTCTTAAAACTGAAAACAGCATCTTTATTAACAAGATCTTTTGAGTGTAACTTGTGTTGGACCTTGAGTTGTCAGACTACAACTAAAGTTTCAGTTTGTTATTTTTCCTAAAATCAGTACATATTCTATTAAAGTCATCTTTAATACGTTTTTATATATTTCTTTTCACATTTGCTAAATGAAATTTTTAAGGGATTTAATTCACACTTATAACGAAAGTTGCAAGCTGTTATTTTTCGAGAAATCAATAAGTCGTGTATTTATGTCATTTTGAACATTATAGTTTCTATTTATGTCCAATAAATGAATGATCATTTTAGAGCAGAGGTTCTCAACCTGTGGTACGCGTACCCCTAGGAGAACGCGAAGGACCAGTTGCGAAATCAAAGTCGGTAATGGCGGACACAAGAAAATATAAAGTATTAAAAAAGTTACAGTATTTTGTTTTTCTTTTTCTCTATGGTTTTCCTAAGTTCGTGTGAAAAGTAAAAGTGAAAGTTGTGCTAGTCTAACCTACGCTCAAAATAAGAAAAAAGAAAGCAAGAGAAAACCTGGTAAATGATTGATATTTTGTCTTCACCAGCCCCGATTATGCATGAATCATCAGTGTGTTCGCAAAAGCTGTAGCTTCACTAGGAGCCAGTGTGGTATGCCTTTTATTTTTGTTCTTCTAGTTAAGGCTTATCGAGAACAATCCGGAACCCTCTCTAAGATTCTTGTTTTGACGTTCTTATTAAAAACATCATTAAACGCAGACATGATTAATTGCTCGATTGGGATACGTAATGAATAACGACTGTTCTTATAAATCAAGATTTCAGTTTTTATGGGTGCTCAATTTGATTGGTTTGGTTTGTTTTGTGGTACAAAACTGGTGTTTGTAGGCTATGCGTGCTCAATTTGAAGTGCTTATCTTTAGAGTGACTTCAGTTCGATATTGTTTGATTGCTCAAAATTGACAAGTGGTTGAAAACTGGAGGTCGGCATCTAGAACTGAAATTCGAATCACCGATTTGGCAGCTATGGAGTTAACTGTGGATCACCAAGATGGTAATCATGAAGTGCAAAGGCCGTCTGATTGGCCTGTTCAGGTAAGAAATAAAATTGATTTTGCTAAAAAAATTTTTAATAAACTGAAAATATCAGTGCGCCTCCGAAGAAGATAAAATATTCTAACGAATACTTAAAATATGGATTTTCCGTCACGAGTGATGAAGACCACTCTGCATTGTTTGTGGAGAGATATTGGCTAGACTTAAGTTTAATGTGCGTTCGCCAAAGTTGAAGTTTTTTCTGGCGATTTCTCGCCAAATGTGGTGTACGTTAGTTATATTATTGCAACTCTTTAATGAAAATATGGCGGACTTTTGGCGAGTATTTCATAGTTGGCGTGATTTTTGCCAACTTCGCGGGAAACCGCACATCAAACTTGTCTTACCGAGATATTATAAAATGGCTGCATGAAAACATCTTTACTAATGCGCCATTTAGCGGCTAATTCAACTAACACCCGATTGTTCAAATCTTTGTGTGGAGACATGGGCAGCCTACATACTACGTTAATTTTGCACACAGAAGTGAGATGGCTTTCGCGAGGAAATGTACTCGCAAGATTGTTTGAATTGAGACATGAAGTTCATATATTCTTTGAAGACCGCCCTTTTACGTTGAGCTCTAAATTTTATGAAAGTGAATGGTTGCAGCAGCTTTCGTACTTATCTAACATTTTTTTTCAGAACTAAATAAACTTAATTTATGATTACAGAACCATTCCTTAACCATTTTTAAGGTAACTGACAAAATCGAGTCTATGATTAAGAAGCTGAATTTTGGGGAATCCTATATTTAAAAAAAACAGTATGAAATTTTTGAGACACTTTACAACTTTTTATCTGAGAGCGAACTTAAATTAACCAAATAAGTAAAACCTAGTATAATAGCATATTTAAAAGGACATAAGTTGTCATTCAGACAATATTTTCCGAACCGCAGTGATGCAGATATGTGAATTTTAAATCCATTCAACGAAGCGTTTTTTCAAAAAGCTGAAAAATTAACAATTTCTGAAAAAGAAAATTAATTGAACTTTCCAATGATTCTGCATTAGAATCTGAATTTAAAAAAAAAAGAAATTTGATTGACTTTCTGGGTAGCAGTGAAAGGGGAGTACCAAGAACTCTGTGTTAAAGCAATAAAATATTTAATACCACGAACACAGAACTTGTGGAAAGAGCATTCTCATCTTATACATATATTAAGAATAAATATCGAAATAAGCTTGACGCAGCTCCAGACATGAGATTATATCTTACTTCATTTGAACTCAATTTTATAAAACTCAGCTCCGAAACTAGCTCAACGATTGCATTGAAAATTTCTTGCGCTTGAATAACTGATTATTACGAAGTGTAATTTTTAGCTAACCTTATAAGTTAATGTGAAATTATTACAATACTGTTTTTATTTATTTTGTCGTTTAACTAATACTATTTTAAAATTGGAATAAATTATAAAATTAAAAATAAGTCCTGCAAGTGCCATTAATTCGCGTTATTTGACTCTTAAGCTTACCTAAGCTCCAAGGGTATAGTGGAGCCGGAAAGGCATTCCGGCACTGCTTTTTTTCCAAGAGAAATAAATGAGAAAAAAAATGGTGAAAACATCCTTAAAACAGCGCAATTTTTGTCATCCAGGTTAGAGCGTTCCGGCACTATTTTTAGAGCGTTCCGTTAGTGATTATGTTGCGACTACACCACTGCTGAGCCCTTAACATTATTGATAAAAAATTCTTTGCATAGACGGATGATTGGGGGGGGGTATGACAGTAAAGGGTACGCGAAAATGAAAAGACTAATCAAGGGGCACGCGAGGGAAAAAAGGTTGATAACCCCTGTTTTAGAGTGATGTAATTTAAACTTATATATATGTTTACGTACTGAGAATATGTTGTGTGTCCCATTTTGAAAAACAGATAAAGATATCAAACGCACAACACCACTCTATCCGTTTTGATGACAGGAATGAAAATTGCATTTTTTGATTAATGTGTTAGTTTCGTCAGACCAAATATGGCAGATATGAATGTTCACGGTAACATTCGCGCGAAAATGAACCTGATCGATCCACGTAATTTCACATGGTCACGCATCTGCAGGCACAGTCCAAAGACATATGGAATGGCTCCCAGCTACAAGCGGTCTTCTTTTGATATATGCTCCATCAAAGAAAACTCACCCCCACCCTCTTTTGCGTATCACGAAGACCGATTCTTTAGGGTAGGAACGAAAAAGTGCAAATCATTTTCTTCGCAGGTAAAAAAATAAAACAAAAAAACTGCACACTATCGAAAAGAATTTGTTAAACTGATGAAAAAGAACAAAGAAAGATGCTACATGTGCTTTGAGGAAGTCCTATTACCTGTTGCATTACTGGAAGGTTCGTTCCTTTTATTTTTAAGCAATTCGGTAGATTTATGGATTTGTTCTAGACTGGATTTGTATGCAAAAATTTTAGCGTATATCATGAAGACGAATTCTTTAGTTCAAAAACGAAAAAGTGCAAATCATACCCCCCCCCCCAGGAAAAAACTGCTGCATACAGTCGAAAAGACTTTGTTTGACTGATATGAAAACAACAGTGGGCTTCACTGCATGTTCTTTTATATAATCCTCTATCTTCCTCCATTACTGAAGTGCCTTTTCAAACTATTCTGTCCTCCGGATTTTCAGTTTTCGTTTTACATAAAATCATTTTCCTATGGATAGAGGTTGTGGAAAAGGAAATAGACTAGGAGATCTGTTTGGGATTTGCATGTAAAATTTTTAGCTTGTGTCATGAAAACGAAATTTTTAGTTCATAAACGAAAGAACGCATATCATTTTCTGCCCGACCCCTTAAGAAAGGGCTGCACACAGTCTAAAAGACTTCAATTAACTGATATAAAAACAACAGTAGACATCATTACAAGTGCTTTGAAGTTGTATTTTGTTCCATTACTGAAACATCTCATTATTCCATCCACAATTTTCAAAAGATTTGGTAAATATGTGGATCTGTTCTATACTGGATTTTTAGTTTTCACAGAAGATAAAATCTTTCTTTAATGGATAGAGGATTCGGGAAAAGAAGTCGACAAGAAAATTTCCTCTGGATTCGTATGTAAAATTTTAGCTTCCACAAAATATAAAATCATATTTCTACAGATTGTGGTTGCATAGGATGGCTTTTTCGAACTTCTAGCATCTGGAATTTGTTTTGTGCACCGTTGTTATACATGATTCATCGACAAAATCATATTTGAATCGATCTAGAATAGTCTTATAACATTACAATACATCTAAAAAAGGTTACATACGCATCAATAAATCTTTATGCTTGAAAAATTCTGAAAGCCCCTCGGAAATTCTTTTTAGATCTCGGATTTGTTAGATAACTTACTCAAAAGCAACTGATATATTTATAAAAAAATTTCCCGTAAAAATTCGGGAATAGCAAATAAAAGGACTTTGAGATGTAACGAATCCTATTTTAGTTTCTGTTTTTCAAGTTAACAGAAATAAATTCGGGAAATTCACGAAATCTTCGCTTGTTTTAAACTTGATCCAGAAGCTTAGAGCTTCTGTTATCTTTGTCATGCATTCTGATTATGTAAAAAATAAGTTAAAATATTATTTTTGCAATATTTTTCATATAAATTGCTTTAAGAAACGCGCATAGATTTTATGCACTAATATTGCGATGAATTTTGAGAAAAAAAAGGAAAATATGTTATCGAAATTTTGAGATTTTGTCTACCAATATTGTATCTAAGAATATTTTGCATGTTAATTTAATTTAATTTAACCCTCACCGGTTTCCCGTACCTACCCAAAATGGTGTACGGCGCTATTTTGCATGTTTTAAAAAAATGTCGTGAAAATTTTGTTTTCGTATTTCCGCCATAACAAACTGCTTAGAAAGAAGTAAAGATTTCTGAATGTTTTCCATACAATAAAATTATCTCCCTTAAAAGTTCAGACTTCGAACTTAGGAGGAAATGCGAGCATTGACCTTTCAAAAGAGATTTGTTTATCAGCAAATGTGCGTTAACAAACACAAGTAAAATTTTATACTGAATGTTTAAAATGAATTTGAAATAAGCTTGGGTTTTAACAGCTGAAATTTTATTTCCACATTGCCATTCAAAGAATGAAATTCGAAATGCTGTATGTTTTCTATACGATAAATTTATCTCCCCTAAATGTTCCGAGTTGGAACTTAGGATGAAATGGGGATAATAACCTTTTGGAGACATTTATATACCACCAAAAATCCACTGATAAACACTTGTAAAGTTTTATTCTCAATCTTTAAAAAGAATTTCGTAGTCTGGGTTTATGATAGCAAAATATAGCTACAAAGTTTAGTCTCTTGGTCAAAATGTATATAAGTGGATTTACATGCATGTTAAATTAATATGGCGTTAAAGTTTTATAGTGGTGGTATTAACTTCACTTTGTCTGACTTGCATCTAGAAAGTCCATGAGTCAAGGACTTATGAAAGATTTCTTAATGCTTTATAAATACATTTACATGAACATTGGATCAGTTTCACCTGAAAGATTTATCAGTATTTTCATTGGGACTTAAACTTCATTTTAGAAAATTTAGCCAGACATTTTGGTCTAAGGTGCATTGATATGTACCTGGAATAATTTATTTATTAAAGATTT
Organism: Araneus ventricosus; assembly: GCA_013235015.1. Lineage (NCBI taxonomy): Eukaryota > Metazoa > Arthropoda > Arachnida > Araneae > Araneidae > Araneus > Araneus ventricosus. The sequence continues at coordinate 2,152,424 of BGPR01000007.1, read as the reverse complement.
ATTAAATCTTAGGATTCATTTATGTGTACATGAAATCTGTTTCACATCAAAATGTATTACTGGATAGATAGATAATTAGATATAATGTAAATCAGTTTTAACGTTAAATATATAATAATACTAAAAATGTAACTTCGCTATTAAGATTTATTAATTCATAGAAGGAATTTTGAATCATGAGGTCTTAAGAGAAAAATACAACCACTTAAGCTTTTGGGGAAAATTGCTTTTAAGTGCGTTTACGCCGTAGGTGATTGAGTTTGACCAAATCTATATTGCCTAATTCTTATCTAGCGAAAACAGTCGCAGGAGACAGGCAGCTTTGTAAGTAATTGATAATGTAGAAACACCTGACCTGAATCTTGCAGATGTTTCATAATGTGATTCCCAACTATGAGGGGAAACGCGACTAACGACCTTTGGAGAGAGGGTACTTTTGGGTAGAGAGGAATTTCGAGACTGAGGTCAACTTCATAGATAAAAGAACAGAGCGATAGAAAATGGAGAAGAGAGAAAAATGGCGAATTTTTGAAGCCGTCAGCACTGAATTAATGGAGTAGGTAAGTTTTTTATCGAAAAATTGCCTACAAATATTTTGAAAAATATTGATTTCATACGGAAAGTATTTATTAATAACACCATTATTTGATTTAGAAAAATATTTAGGGTTATGAAAAAAACCGAATTCTAACAAATGCATAGAATTTTATTTATAATCTATAAATAATACATGAATTCTAATCATTTTGAGTCATTGCAGTACAACATCAAAATGTCAGCAAAAAGTATTTGATTCTGTCCTGATTTTGGCTTTCATAAATTTTTCAATCTTTTAACGAATCGGTTGTCTCCGAAAAAACATATCAATACAGAAGATATCAGAATGGCTTATAGCATCATTATGCAAAAAAAAACAACAACAGAGAAAATACTATATTCCTACAGTGTTGCATTTTTAAAGAAAGAATAAGTCATGAAAATTATCCAAAATATGGAAAATTAACTTTTTAAAAATCTATATTACGAAAGAGATTTGTTTAGAAAGAAATACATAAATACTAGCCAGTTTAAATCACTAGCGCAACATAAAAAAAACCAACCAATAGGAGTTTGATGCTGTCCTGATTTCGTCTTCCATAAATTTCTGAATCTCGTTACAAATCGGTTGCCTCCAAAGCGAAAAATAAATCAATACAAGAGATGTCAGAATTACATATAATATCATTTTGTAGAAAAATTGAGGAAATTATTTTGATAAAAGTCTCTAGCATATGCTTGTAGCGTTACAATTTCAATGAAAGAATCAGTCATGGAAATTGTCGAAAAGGTGGAAAAACATTAATTAGTTTTATCTGCGTTTTCCACAATATCTGCTTCGACGTATAATTTTTTCAAGTAGGTGGGTAGGGTTTTTTTGCGGGACGGGCAGTTCTGTACCCTAAATATTATCCGTCAGTTTCTTCTTTAAGTGCTATAATGCTAATATTTTCCTTCAGTTTTAGGTTTCCAGTCTTTTTCTCCTTCGACTTACCAAAAAAAATTCAATTCATATAAATGAGAATTTTTAGTGTGAAATTAAAGCAATGCTGAAGGGAAATAATCAATTTATTACATGTAGGAAAGAGTCACTACCATTTGGTGCTTAGTTTAACTTAACTTTCAGAAATAGTATTGCGTGTAAATATATTTAAAAATGCTTGATTTATTTTAGCATATATATTAAAAATGTAGTATGTTCGTCAAAGATTAATATTCCATATTATCACTTTCCCATTCAGAAAAGTAGGCATGCAATAGGTTAATATATATTTTCAAATTTCAGAATTACCTTAACACGAAACTTAACACTTTAGAGTATGCTTAACAATGTGGAATAAAAATCAACCTGAAAAATTCTTTAATGAAAAAAGAGTCATAAATATTCACACACTCGGTGGTGTAGGTTAACCTTTTCTCTAAAAGCACCATTTTCACAACCTGGTTACATACTTGCCTTACGCTAACTTAAACGCAGATGAGTACCAACAATGAATACTAAGCTAACGTCGCAATATATATTCATGAGCCTTGGATAAATTTTTAAGAATAATTTTGAAGAAAGTCTTCCAAATTTCATTTTGCATTTCTTGGAGCAGAAATCCAAGAGATTTAGTAAAAAGGCTATTTTCATTTTAAAGATGGTCTTTTTGGTTTCCCTCATAATGTATCAAAATTAATAAAAATTTCCCTGGAAATTCAAAAGAAAAAAAGCGTGAGGCTACATCCAGCACGTATGGTAGACCTCATAATTTAAGGAACTTTGACTTTTTAAAAATCTATTTTACGGCATTTGCCTCATATCCTGAAGTCTAACTTAAAAGTAATTCATGTAGAAATTTATTGATTTAAATCAGGGGGTGTAAAACCACTTATTTTAGAAACTTCTGGCGTGACATCAGTGGCGGCGACTCGGGGGGGAGGCAATCGCCCCCTTCACTTTTTGCGGAAAAATTAAATTTTTATTAAATTATAGCTGCCTGAAACTAAGCATTATAAAAAAACCAATAATGTCCGGGAAAGCTAGCTAATTTTGTAACTAAATGTTTAGATTTTGTTGTCTGTTCCCTACACTTCGGGGTACTTTTAGGTAATATAAATTTTAGGTTCTATAAATCAAATGGATTATTTTTTTTCTTTATTTTATGAAGTCTCTTGGTCTAGTGGTTAGAGCGACTGCCTTTTATTTCTATGGTGCGTTTCGAACCCGCTCGGAGGTTAGAAGTTTTGTCACCATCTTGCATCGAAATCTTCCAAGTAAGTTCAATTAAAATAAACTAATTGAATTAATAATTAAGCCTTGATTAATTAATATTCCTAATTGATAATAGACATCAGCACATTTCACTCCTCAGACAGAGGGAAAAACAACTCACTCATTCGTGACGTCACTTACTTCGATGACTTAATTTTTACGGAGAAAACTTGATTTCATACGGTAAAAACCGTTGTGACTACGATTTACTCCATAACTTTTACGGGAAAAACTTGTTCCTGTATGGTAAAAACCGTTTTGCCTAGGATTTACTTCGTAACTTTACGGTTTTTTAAACCCAGCTGCCAGTTTAAAACCGTAAATTTTGCAGAGATTTTTTTTTT
>BGPR01000007.1:2120775-2144771 GCA_013235015.1 Araneus ventricosus | reverse complement strand
AGTTTTAAAGTCACTATAGCTCTAGTGGCGCCACCTAGTGGTGTAAAAATCAACTATTGCCAGAACACGTGTTTTAAGGTTATGGAGATGGAACTCTATTAAAAACATGAAATGAATGCAATAAAATTACATTTAAGGAAAGGGAAAGTTATCGTACGGGAAGCAATACCGTATGACGAAAAATAGAATTTAAACTGACGGTTTTAAACCGTTTATGGCTGGAGCGAAAAACGGTGAAAAACCGTTTTGTCAACAAAACAGCTTTAAACCGTCAAATATACGGAAAAAGTCCGGGGAAAAAACGGATATTTTTTTACAGTGTATATGAAAAAAAAAATTTTAAAATGCTCTCTCATTTAAAATAAAAACCGTAGTTATTATTATTAGTTTTTTAAATTAATTTTTGAAATGGGTCCAATAATTTATGACCATCCTGTATATCATGCCTCATTGAAACAGGCATGCCATCCATAGATAACGTACTCCAATATAAAGTTATACATAATACATCCTTTCATTTATTGTTTAATTAACTGTTTACTATGTAGCATGCACTTTCAACATAAATAATGATGACCTGAATTTCAAATGCCTTTTTTATTTAAAGAATGTAAATATTTATATACTTTAAATATTTTTTGATATTGCTTTGAAGAACGGTAGTAACGTTTTCGGGTTCATGGGAGTTCTGAATGAACTTCAAAGGGAAATGTGTTATTTTGATATAAAGTTGTTCCCATTCATATGGGCGATATTTTGGGAAAAGATGATTCAACAATTACTACAAATAAAGCTGATCTTGATGAAAAGCTATTCCAGTTCATGTGAAAGAAATTTCGGAATATTATGATTAGTCATATAGAGCACGGCTTCTTAAATTTCTTCCAATCAACACCAATTTTGGGATCGAAAAAAGAAATTCGCGGCCCCATTTCTATCAGGAAATTTTTGCCAAAACCCCAATGATGGTAAATAAATAAAAATGAAGCATTACTTAATGTTAACTAAAAAGAAATTTAATTTAAAATACTTATTTAGAAAGCTTTTATCTAACTTCAGTAACTGAAGTCAAGACTTTTAGTTTTTAATTATTTTTGTTTGCAAATGTTATGAAAAATTTGCGCCCTGTGAGAAATTTCGCGACCCTAATATTTTTCTGTGCGACATCACTTAACGACGACCCTAAATTTATCAAGCCCTGTTTCAAAGAAATGAAACAGCTGGAGTTGAAATTATTCATTATTAAATTTTCCCCACTTGATAAAACAAAGATCGGGATTCTTGCTTCTAAAACGAGAAGAGCAAAATTAATAAATAAAATGATGGGAAAATTAAAATTCAGGGATCTCAGGAATGCCAGAAAGATAATTTTCAGCTACTGAAAATTGCCTAGAAGAAGTATTTGGAATTCTTCCTATAGGACGAATATGAAATCTCATAATCAGAATTGATGCTCGAACAAAATTTGTTAGAACGGGCGCCAAGTCTGTTGAGAAAAACTTGATCCCGAAAGCGAACAGGTTGTGAACTATTGTTATAAATTAACCTAAAATTTTTATCAATTATCGTGCGAACAGTAATTTATGTCGTTTTACTTTTTTCAGAATGTTTCTTATTTTCGAAGTTGAATCATCTTCCTCCGTAATGGAATACTTGCTTGTTGGAGCTACCATTTTTTTGTTGTTGTTGTTCCCTAAAAGTATTGAATTATTCAGCATGTTGCAATCTTAGGTAAAGGAATTTTGTTGATAAGGTTACAATGTTTTTGTTGCCCTCGTTTTTGTCTCAACAGCCGGAATTTCTTACAGTAAATCAATCTCGTTCCCACGGTTATGTGTGAGAGAAAATGCCCTTTAATTGCTTTTAATTACTACTTACAAAAGGACCACTTTAGACCTGAGGCTCGGGCCAAGTTCCATAATTCATAAATTTCAGAAATATTTCATCAGTGTCAGTAAGAACGGACCAGATCTGTTAAGAAATCCCTTGGAGGGATGGGTCCGAACCTATAACTATCATGTTGCAATTCCAACCAGAAGCCAAATGATACGTTGCGACATGTTGTTCTGAAAGAAGATTCTTAAAGCGAAGGCTACGGATCCGTCTTGAGAAATGATCCATTTTTTTTTTTTTTTTTTAAGTTCAATGATCTTATCACCAAAAATGAAACTTTGTCAGTTTCGGAGGGGCCTTGTTTTTTTTTGCCAGAGCTTCTGTTTATTTGATTTTTTTAGAAGCAATATAAAGAAGCAGATCCTGCAATTCAGATATCTAAGTATCCTAAATTTTTTATTTAGGAAGGTAATCATAATGCATAATTGCTTGAACATTAAGAAAGGGGAAAAACATATTTTTTTCCTTAATGTAGCAGTTTTTATAAGTGTTTCAGAGCAGGTACGTTAATTCATTTTGGGATAAAATCACAATCATTCATCGTTGACAAATTAAGCAGGGGAAAGGGGGAAATTTAACGACATCTGTTTTTTAAAAAAACAAGTGCAAATTTTGTAATACCATTTTATAATTTGCTTCTATTTAAACTGTGCGTGAGAACGAGAATGAAAAATTAAAGAAAAAGATTCAGCGAAAGGTGCAATTATTTAAGGCTTATAATTAAGTTTTTCAAACAAACGAAAAAATTCTTTAAATTACAGCTTAAATTCTGAAACGTATGTATACATAAACGTATGTTTATCACAGACCAGTATAAATTGCATTTTAAACGTACCGCTTATCCCTCATTTTAAATGCTTGAATTACTATTAATTAAAGATGGTTATGATTAATTAGATAAACAACTTACTCCAATGCACACGATGGATTTTCGGAAAAGGGCCTTTTAGTTTCTGGCCATTTATAAGTGACGAAGGTGAAATCTGAGCACCCTGATCTCTAAATTTCAGGACGTAGGATATTTTATGCACAATCGGAATAAATTATACCAACCTCCAGTTGCTTAGACTTATCCGACACGTGCATATGAATGACAGGACGCTTAGTTAGCATTTCCTTCAGTATACACGACAGTTTGATGACCTGTATATTTATGTATATTTCGCAGTTCTTATAATTAAACTATTTAAAATAACTTAAAAGCTGCAAAATTATAATTTTCTAACTAATAACAACAATATTTGTTGTATAATTATATTATAAGAGTAATATATATTGTGGCTTAACAAGCAACATCTCCTATCTCAATTTTTTGAAATTTCAAAGAAGATGAAAATACTCAATTTTTCGCAGCCAATAACGACTATTTCTGACGTCTGGTGGGAACATGTGGTCGGATGTTTATATCCGACGTTAAGAAAACCCCTCTTCAAACTTCCGCACTAATCTCTTCTAGCTATTATTTACTATTGGTTATTTTCGCTTTTTTCTTCGTCTGCGTAAATCGCCATTTTTCGCTCTAAAAATACCGTTTTAACTTCATTTTAAGTTTTTTTACAGTGAGGATACCGTTTCCATGAAAAAAAGTAGATGTTGACATTTGAAATTTTTGAAATTTTATCACTGTAACCGTAACCGTGAGAGCTCTATTGTTTTAAATCACCAAAATCTCGAGCGCATAACTTCAAATAACAATATCTGAAATTTCACTTCGATTGGTTGAGCGGATAGGCCTCTATGGGTTCATATATCGGGGAAGTTTTTTAATGACCACTCTGTATTATCCTCGCCATTCTGTCATTATAGAGCCCAAATTATCCTTCTTGTTGCTTCAAAGCTGAAAGTTAATAAACAAAATCTAACCATCCTTCATTTTCTTTCTTCCCACAACGACGAGAAACACCCCATAAAAAGGCATATACCACGTTTGACAAATTTGCTCTTGCGCCATTCAGCTACACAATACCATAACAATAAAGGGCAGAATCTGAGAGAAACTTACATCGAGTGCACCATATTCTACTCGAAGTATGCGCAGTTACTTTGTAGAAATATTCAATCAAATTCACAAGGCAGGAAATGAATGTTCAAAGAGTCTTTTAGCTTTCGCGCGCTCAGGTCTACATCATTCTTTATTGCTGAACTGATCTACCATTGTCTTCTTTCTTTATCACTTGTTTAAGTCATATTTCTGCCAAAAGCAGAGAACTTTGACATGGAAAATACTGTATTACATAATTTATTATCATTTTCATGCATATGGTGATCCACAGATTGCGCAATATAAATAGAGAATTTATTACATAGGAACGAAAACACCGCACCTATAAAACGCACGCTTACATGTGTTTCAAAACATGCAGCCGTGTTGCAAATATGCATCATTTATCCCTAATAAAAGATAAAAATAAAATCAGAAATATATGAATCATGCCCAGATGTATAATTTATGAATGAGAAACATCAATAAAAATTGTAACATACTTTTTTTCGAGAAATAAGGAATATTGGTAATACTAAAAATATATATTGATTAATATTCGGGATAGTTTGTTGATCTAAAAAATCGGAGGGTAAAAATTTAATTTTATTACTTTAGTAAATAAAAATTCTATGGTACTTTTTACTCCATGACTAAAAATTTTGTAATTTGTATATTTTATATAAAATAAGTAAAACTTTATCTTTCATGATTAATTTCTGGTATTTTTTGCTTGTAAAATCACATTTTGGGCAGAAAATATAGTAAAAATGTACATATTTGTGCAAGAAACATTGTGAATGTTAGCCGTAAGCTTAAAATGACTTAAAATATTCTTGATTTTTTATGAAACATAGCTTACTGAATTTTTCTACCAAGAAACTTAAATGTTTTTGCACCTGCTTTGACAATATTCAACTGTAATAAGTATTTTATAAATAAAAGACAGGCCTGTAAAGAAGTCTTCCAACAAAATAATCGTTGATTTCACTAAAGGAGCTTGTTTGTGAAATCTCTCATTCACCTAAGCCGAGTTAATCAAGCTAATAATCCATCAATTTGAATACATCCCATGTTATACACGCAGTTTGATCCAAAGTGTGATGTACTCAATTTTCTTGAAAATCGAAACGTTAAATACGTGTAGAAAAACTGAAATGTTAAATATCTGTAGATATAAAGACATTTACAATAGATCGCAAACAATACATTCCATTTTCACTCATAATATAAATATTAATACAACGCAGTTGGGAATAGAGCGTATAATAGTAAATTCTGTGTGACTATATGTATTGATAATGTTTATGTTTTTAATCTAAGTTCTATGTTATTTATTAGTAAAGTTACAGTTAAAGTTACTTTTGAAAGAACCCTAAAGGCTCCAAACGTATGACAATTATCCTCGAATCTGACCCATGCACTATTATCCATAACAGTAACGGAAATGAGCTCATACAATGCATCTCATTTTCACTCATAACAGGAATAATAATATAGCATAGCTGAGAATAGCGTACAAAACAGAAATAAATTATGTGTAACAATTTGTATTGATAATGTTCTTGTTTTTAATCTAAATTCCATATAAAAGATAATGTTTATATTTTTAATTTAAATTCTGTCTAATAGATAATGTTTATGTTTTTAATTTAAGTTCTATGTACGAGATAATATTTATGGTTTTAATTTAAGTTCTATGTACGAGAAAATGTTTATGTTTTTAACCTAAATTCTATGTAATAGATAATGATTTTGCTTTTAATCTAAATGCTGTCTAATAGATAGTGTCTATAATTTTAATCTAAATACTATGTAATAGATAATGTTTATGTTTTTATTCTAAGCTCTATGCAATAGATAATGTTTAAATTAAAGTTACTTTTGCAAGATTCTAATCATTCAGAACACATGGCAAGCACGTCCGCATTTGACCTGTGCAAGTCTCTGCACTATAATCCATAATAACTAATAGAAATCAGTTCATACAATAAGTCCCATTTTCCCTCATAATAGGAATATTAATATAGCATAGTGGAGAATAATGCGCATAATAGAAATAAATCCTCGCATCTACCTCTATGATTTCCCTTCGCTGAGTTTTCTAGAGACCAGCGCGAATTTCTCATTAACATGGAATGCGCACATAGTTAGAGCAGAACTCTTCTAATTAAACCCATTTCCTCCCCGAATGAAAATTCAAATCAGTTGATATGCTATTTGACTTAGATGCAGCGGGTGAAAGCTCTTTCGTAGAGTTTTCTGAACGATTTGCATTGTTCGCAGACTTGTCTCGCCTGTGGAGACTCGTGAAGGCAATAAAATTAGTATGTGATGTTGGTGAAGGTGACTTATGGCGGGTCTTGGGCTCACTTTCTTAAAAGGAAGAATTTGCGATGTAAGAGGTTTTCTGTGAAATGTGTCTGTTCTTTTATGATGGAGTGTAAAAAAAACTTTTATACGAATTTCGCAAGATTTTTTGTTCTCATTTATTATTCATTAGTTTTTGATGCATTTTAGAAGAATTTTATTTATCTAGTCTTATTCATTAGATATATTATCAAATTAGATGTATTTTTAAGATTTTCATGCTCTATTCTTATTTATTATTCTTTACATGTCTAGACAAAATGAATAAAAAATTATTCTCTTACTTTAAGTGATAGAAGTATTGTCAAAAAGAGAAATCTTTAGGAAAATTTGAGACTTTAATAGATTTGCTTAAAAGAATTTTGAAATTACGGTTACTGGGGCTTCATTTAAAAGTCTTTAATATATTTTGTTATATTTATTTTAAATATATCTTAAGCTATTAAGGAAATAATTTCAGATTCAAAACTTTCCGCTTAAAAGGGCTGCAGTATTTTGAAGTTTAAATCAATAAAGGTAGAAATTAACTTAATGCAAATTTAATTTTTATTCTCTCTGCATAAATTAACATAGTTTTGCTTGAACTAGGCATAATAAAATCTGAAATTCGATAAATATTTTATGTTTCTTCATCCATTATATCGAGTGACTTCTTTTTATTTGAAAAATAATTTTGTATTAAATAAAAAAGTAAAAAGAGAGCTTTGAATTAAAAAAAAAAATTCAGAATTTAAATTGTGTTTCATGAATTGGATTAGACGGCTGAAATTATTTTCCTGAAAAATTACCTTGGAAAAGTAATGTTTAGACGTTTCAGACTTAATCATGATCTGTGATCCGAGAAGTTTATTACATAAAATCAAGAAGGGGTATTTTCTTTTTCAAGAAAAAAAAAAATGCGCAAAATCGCTTCTTCAGAAAATTGTCCCTCCAAAAGCAACCCTCAGTAGCTTCATAGTGTGGCGTTAACTCAAAAAATCGAATCATATTTTTATTTCGAGTCAGAATCAAGCCTTGAATCAATAAAAAATATTTATTTTATTTAAATAAATTCATGTGGGGTGAGGATTGAAAAACGATAATCCCTGATGAGTACCTCACTTTACTTTTCTGACATGTATGAAAGTACTCATCAAGGATTGTTAATTTCTAGGCGTGATGCTGACTCAAAGAGAAAACATGGTTTGGTTTGTTAAGCTAAAGCCTCACTTTTACGAGGCAGCTCTGCGAAGGTTTAGTTTAGTTATATTAATGTCCCGATTTGAAGCCACACAAGGGCTATTTTGGGACGGACCTCGTAATTTTGGGCCTCGGTCACCGCCCTCTCCAAAATTCCACACCAACGGGAGGTCTTTTGGATCCTTACATATGATTTAACGTGCAACAGACCCAATACCCGACGGACCTTCAGTGGAATCGGGTTTCGAACCTGGTACCCTCCGGCCCCATAAGCCGAGACCTTACCACTAGACCACTGCGGCCTCTTGCTCTGCGAAGGATCTTGTTATTTTGAACGGTGGTCAGATATCGAGGAAGACATCTAGCTCATCACCGGCTCTCTTAAGCGTCCACACTACACCAACGAGACGATGATAAACCACGACAGATTTAACTTGCTTGAGGCCAGCGTGCAAGTTCACGGGACATGACGGTTCGTTGGTCGAATCGGGTTGCGAACCCGTGATCTTCCGGTCCAAAATTCGAAGCGCTACCACCAGGACAAATCTAACGTTAATGCCCCGACAAAAGGACAAAATTGTTCCTGTTAATACAAAAGCAATACACGACGAAAACATGAATTTATTAAATATGAGGCAGTGAAAATCGAAATTATATTAAGCGTAAACAAAAAAAAATATAGAGTACCTTTGGTAACGAAAAGGCAGAGCGTTAATTTAATATTGCTTTCCTACAAAAAGACAGGGCTTAAGACGCGCTTTCAGAATTATTAACGAATGAGAAAATATGAAAAAGAAAATTTAATTGAAGGATAATTTACTTTCATTTTTTTTTTTTTTGTATTTAAGAAGATATACTAAGAAATGAATCTCATCCTTTCCACTAAAATGAAACCTGAGAATTTCTCTTGTTCCTATTCTTCAATTAATTATGTGACATTTATGAATCACCAATTCTTTTAATTGCTGCTTTATAAATCAATCAAACGCTTTATTTATTGTGATATATGAGCAACAAGGATGATTAGAGTTGTACAGTATCACCTCCCTTAACAATTTTTTCCGAGAAAATTATTATCCAGAGCGCTTCTTCTGATGAAAAAATAATGACTAAAATACTTGCTTACATTTTAGATATGTAATTAAAAGAAAACCGAGTGTTACTGTTAGGTATATCATTGCATATAAACTACTCCCATCTGTTTCGATATCGTTATAAAGAAGAATAAAATGCATTTTATCTGTACTTAGTATTTGTTGGAATTCGGCTCTTTAGACTTCTGACACCTTTTTGGAGAGGAAAAAGTTTTCGCGACCCCAAATTTGGGAAAAATAAGAATCTGAAATATTGATTAGTGACTACTGAAATAAAATTCAGTTAAAAAATAATTAGAAATGGTAATGAAATCTTTTAATACCAGACTCATTTTTTAACAATTTTTATTTACAATGTCAAAAAGTCTGAAGGAGAAAGTTCCGTTGAAAGAATTCGTTATCTTAATATTTTTCTGCGTGATCCCATTTGGAATCGAGACCAAAAGTCTAAGAAGCACAGTCTTGGACAAATCTTCGATACTTATATACGTATTAATGACGTTTATTGAACTCTTGGAATTCCACAATTAAACCTCAAATTGCATATTGTTATCAATCTTCAATGTATCACTTTATAGAAAAATTTGATGAAAATGCTAATTAATACGAAACAAAGTTCAGAGATTTTGATATGAATTACACTAAATGTCTTTAGTAGGAAAAGAGTAAAAAGTTGTTGCAAAATAACATTATTATGCATAATTTAATCCAATAGTAATAACTCAAGATACTACTATCAAACAACCCTCAATGAATTACTTTGTAAAACAGTATGATGAAAACCTTAGAAAACACGAAATTAATTTCTCCTCAATACAATTCTTGCCTTAAATTTCACTAATAGAAAGTAAGGTTTCAGTTTGGTATATTCAATTGCCATGTTTTTAGAACAAATGATAAATCGTTTATAAAAAAATAGTGAAGGGATACGAATTGATTTTTACGAAACCCCGTAAAAAAATCGATGGAAGTATCAACATCGTCTGACAACAGACCACGAATTCTGACACCGTTTTCTCATGACTACGGATCGAAGAAGCAGGGAAAAAAGTCTCTTTTTCTAAAGCAATTTAAGCCGAAAGAAATCTAATTCCTGGAAGAGAAAGATTTAAGTGTTTTTTCTGACATCGGATGACAGTCTTCTGATAAGTACGAACAAGGCCCGCTAAAAACCTTCTCGGCAAAAAAATGATATTGCAACAACCAACATAAATGGGCCCCTAGAATTTCACGACTTAAGACGCGAAACACGTACCACTGAATTGAGGGTGAACTCTAAAGGAAAGATAAGGTCAATAGTCGGTTCAATCTTATGGGAAAGGAAGAATTATGGGGTCTCTAATTTGGTGGAAGCCCCACCGAGGAAGGTTTCGCAATGGAATGATAAGTATAGAGTTTCAACTAGAGCCGCATAGAGCTGAAACGTGAGGTAAATATTTCACATTCTGTTTTGTAGTTTTAATTGCCGTTGTCTCTCTCTAGTTTCTAAGTTGGACAAAATTGCGAAAAAACGCTTACAGCTGTAGATAAAAGTGAGGGATAAAGAATGCAATGTGATTAATTGATGTTACTATAAGGGAAAAAATTGTCTTTTTTTGTGTGTGATTTTGGAACTTGTTGAGTGTGTTTAACAATACAAAAAAGGGCACGTAGTATGTTCTGGAACCCATCAAGGAAGGTATCTTAATGGAACGATAAGCACAGAATTTTATTGACCGTGGCAAGAACTGAAACGTGAGGTAAATATTTAGTATTTTATTTTACAGCTTTAATTGCCGTTGTATGTATTTTCTTGGTTGGACAAAATTGCGAAAAATCTCTTAAAGTTCTAGATAAAAGTGAGTGATAAAGAATGCTGTGTGATTAATTGATATTACTATGAGGGGGGAAAAATAGACTTTTTTATGTGATTTTGGAATCTGCAGAGTGTTTTCTGCAATAGAAAAAAAGATACACTTAATACGTTCTGGAACAGGAATTATATCCATTTGTTTCATTGATAGGACTTGGAGCGTCTTCTGATAACAAAATGCGCAAATGTAATGGTATCCATTAACATTTTTTACTTTAAATGTTGCCATATTTAATTTTGTATGTATAAAAAAATGAAAAAAGGAACACTCAAAATAAGTACGGCCACACCTTAATTAATAAACTTAGTTATAGTGAAACTTATCTTCAAATAAGGCAAGGATAGCTGAATAGACATAATTATTTATTTACTCTTCGATAGTATAAAATCGAATTGCGAAATTCTGACTTAAAGATGTAGATAAAGGTGAGGGATTGGGCAGGTAGAGTGATTAATTGATATCAGTATGAGGGGAAAAAATGGTTACTTTATGTGTTTTTGGAATGTTTTGAATGTTTTTGCAATACAAAAAATGGCATTTTATATGTTTTAGAACACGAATTCTATCCGTTTCATTGATATGACTTGAAGAACTCTCTGACAATAAAGAGCATATTTAGATCCAGCATTCACGGGCTTTTCTTTCTACTTTAGCCTTCCAGCGGGCGGGCTAAAATTTTTTACACGAGCGGGCGCGTGTCGTACTTTTTACGACACAATAAGTTTCTTAATTTTTACCCTTGCAGTTGTAAATGACTTCATTATAGTAATAAAAGACACATGAGAAAAGCGAATGCTTTCATCAAGAGTGAAAATTAATTTTTATATTATTTGCAAAATCTAAAATTACACTGAAATCAGAGAAAACAAGGAGATTTAAAAGTATTATTTTCTAAAAAAGCAATTATAGGTATTAAGCAATATGTAATAAAAAATAGCATAATACCAACTAAGATTATACAACGAAGACTTTCTTCTTAGTTTCTTATCATTATCCTTGCATTCGAAACATTGAACTTTTGCCAGAAAGTGACTCTTACAAGTATACTATATCTTGCACCTACTGTATTTCATGGATTTTGATGATCGTTTTATTTCTTTCAAATACAAACCACAAGCTCTTTTTCTCAATGCTGGTCGCTGTTCACTTGCTTTTTCAGATTGTGATGTATAATTTAGATTTAAAGACATGGTAATGTCATATGGCGATGATCAGGTTTTTTGGGCTCGAGTAGCGCGGTGTTTATATAAGATTGAGGTTCTTCAAGAAAATTCTTCGGCTTGGTGTATTATTGGCAGGCTTATTACATATTGAACATTTTTGACCATGTAAAATGAAATATTAAATCGCTGTAATATTCACTGGATATATAATTATCAAGCTGAAACATTAAGACGTGAAAAAAATGTTCAAATTACACGAGCGGGCGCGCGTCGAAATTTTTACGACAGCAGCATAAAGCAGTATGAAATCACTTTGAAACTCGGACAAATCTATTTAATCCTGAAGAGAAGGGTCGCATGAAGGAATAGCAATTATCTTCAGATAGTTTTGACTCCGAATGTGAGAACAGGGCATGGAAAGTCCCGTTTGTCGTAAAATTTGCGCAGGCGCGCCCACTGGAAGGTTATACCTTTATCTTTATTTTTTATGTAAAAAACGAGGAAAAATAAACAATCGAAAGTTAAGTTCCCACCTAATTAATATGTTAGAATGTGCCTTCTAGTAAGGTAAGAATGAATAGACATATTTATTTATTTATTTTTCGATATCATATTATTAAATAAATGTCCGATTAGCAAAATTGTGATGTTTCAATATGTTTTCACTCAGAGAAAGGAAGGAATTAATAGACGATTTCCTATTCTTTTTCGCGAGAGCACATTGCAGAACCACTGCCTCCGTTAACGACTTAGCCATGTTAGAATGTGTCTTTAGTTAAGGTTTTTGATGTGTATGTAATTCAAAGACATCTTGACACTTGCAAAGTTATTTAGATAATGAAGAGTATTATATATTTAATTTTGCCGTTGCTGGTAGAAGTAGGTTGATGGCTTAGAATTTCTTATAAATTCTTTTATTATCAACAAAATAAAACATATCGATCGTATCAACGGATCAAATGTCAGTTTCTTAAAAGCACAGATTGATTTAAATCCTACTTTAAAATCGGCTTTCCGGATAAAAAAAATACTACTATTTCGAAGAAAAGAAATGTAATTTAAAAAATTCTTACAAATTCAATAAGCCTATTTTTATATTGATTTTTTTTATTTTCTTAGTAACTTATGGCATGGGCAGTTGTTGAATAAGAATTAGAAGGAAAGAAATACGATATTTTCCATGACAGTCTATAATTATTTTGATATCATTATACTTGCTAATTGCTGGTTTTAGACAGGCTTAAGATTCAGGATCTTTTTTCCTTTAAGCTAAAAATAGAGTGAAAAAGTATCGATTGTGCTCGTAATCAAACGTCTGTTTCCGAAAAAAACAACATTACCATGTCTCCCTGATTCCAATCTAATTTTAAATGCAATAGCATTTAAGAAGGAAAAAAACTGTTACGAGGGGAGTATTTCTTTACTTTTAAAAAAGTGAAATATGAGAAGGATATTCTGTTCTTAAGTAAATTGCTTTTAAGGAATTTTGTTCAATTCTTCTAGAAATGTTTCAAATGATATATCATTGCAACTCTAATACTTCAATTTAAAAGCAACCTTAAAGTCAAAAACACGTCATTTTTAGGATGTGAAGCGGAATCCATTTGCTTTTAGCAAAAAAATGATAAAAGCAGAATGCAGAAAGCAGATATTTTAAAAGCTGATTGGGACGCGAAGATGCCGGTCGGATTTTCCGCTTGATTGTACCCCCCTTTTTTCACAGCTGAACTGAAAACAATTCAAATAAAAAAAAAACACAGAATCTATAAACTTCTAAAAATAATGGAAAGCTTCGAAGTTTATTAGAATTCTTTTGATATTGATTGTTTAAAACTCTTTCCTTAAAGAAATATCGTGTCAAATGTCGATTTTAAGTGGGAGTTAAGACTATGTCTCAAATAAATAACATTCTTTCCATGTTGTTTCCTACAGAATTTTAATTTACCTTATTCTGATAAACGTAATATCAACTTTTAATGCAAATAAACTGAAATAATTTTGACCTCCGAAAATGAAATTTGTCCGAGAAAATTCAATAGAGAATAATTTTATAAATGGAAAATTGTTTATACATGATTGCTATAATTAAAATCCGTCTATACAGAAGGCTCTAGAGCCAGGCCTATGGATCCAAACGAAACAATGGTTGGTTGGTTGATTTCATTTTAATGGCGCAAAAGCCAAATACGACAATACTGTGCAAAAATATGGTGTGATACAAACGAAACGAATTTCACTAAAGTGTAGTGCAAGTGATGCACTCTGTAAAAAAAAAGAGAATTAAAAACGGTATTTTGAAAGGAAAAAAGGTTGTACGTTCAGAACTGAATTTCGGCAGCGTTTTTAGTTAAACTAAAAAAAGACTTGAACGAAATTTTTTATTTTGCTCCAGTTATATAAAAAAAATCTGTAAATATCGCCTTAGATAATGCTACAGCTCCACATTAAATATTTTTTCTTTTATTCTTTACTTATTTTTCTTTTCTTCTTTATTTATTTTTTACACCCTTACACCCTTTCGGGTAGGCCGGGCCGGTGTGGGTTCCTTTCCTTTCCTCTTTTGTCCCTTTAAAATCGATTTTGATTGATTTTTTAATTGGTTTGATAGATTGATTGATAAAACTTTGGTCTCATTTTGAAATTACACTAAAGCCGTTTGGGGATGAACTTCGTAAATCTGAACCATGGTCAAATGACCAGGACAGTATCCGAATTAGTATTTCCTCTCCATATTTCTACCCCACACCACCAAAAAGGGTGGGAAAGTGGCAGATTTTGTCAATATGAGACCACAGGCTAAAAATCGCTTTTACACCGCCTTCACCTACCAAATGTCGAAAAATCGCCATCGGCTTAGCACTACGATGTACGTCGAATAGGATTTGAAGTCCCTTAGATTCACGAGGCAATCGCCTCTAACACCCGTGCGAAAAACCGCCACTGAAAATGACAGATTCAGTGTCCATCCGCCCAGCATATTCGGAAAAAGTTTCGATAGAATAAGGTAATGCACCTGCGACTTTCCGGTCTGAAAATTTGCCATTAAGTCACCATAGGATGCTGAAGAATGGCTAAAGATTATTACAGGAAAAATTATTCCAATCTCTTTTGGTTTGTTGCTCAAGTTGTAAAAAATAGCATGGTTATGGCATGTATTATTGGTCTAATCTTAATGCTATATACACTGTAAAAAATATCCGTTTTTTTCCCGGACTTTTTCCGTATATTTGACGGTTTAAAGCTGTTTTGTTGACAAAACGGTTTTTCCCCGTTTTCTGCTCCAGCCATAAACGGTTTAAAACCGTCAGTTCAAATTCTATTTTTCGTCATACGGTATTGCTTTCCGTATAACTTTCCCTTTTCTTAAATGTAATTTTATTGCATTCATTTCATGTTTTTAATAGGGTTCCATCTCCGCTATTGTTTACACATGTTGCAGTAACCTGTTTTCACTCATGAAAGCTAACCTTAAAACACGTGTTCTGGCAATAGTTGATTTTTACACCACTAGGTGGCGCCACTAGAGCTATAGTGACTTTAAAACTCAAATAGATTATTTTTACTTCATTTTCTGAAGTCTCCGGTGGTCTATTGGTTAGAGCGACTGTCTTTTATTTCTATGAACGCTGTTTCGATCCCCGGCTCGGAGGAGTTAGAAGTTTTGTCACCATCTTGCATCGAAATCGTCCAAGTAAGTTCAATTAAGAATTATATTAATTAAACTAACTGAAATTAATAATTAAACCTTGATTAATTAATATTCCTAATTGATAATACACATCAGCACATTTCAATTCGAACAGAAGGAGAAAACAACTCAACTCAGTCGATGACGTCACTTACTTCGATGATTTAATTTTTAACGAGAAAACTTGATCTCATACGGTAAAAAACCGTTGTGCCTACGGATTTACTTCGTAACTTTTACGGTTTAACACAACCAACCCAGCTGCCGGTTTAAAACCGTAAATTTTACGGGATTTTTTTTACAGTGTGTATCACTGAACTGTTTTTTAACTATCTTATTTTAAATTTGCACTAATTTCTCGTTTTGGCTTGCCAAGAAATTTCTGTGGTAAATGCAAATTGTCACAATACCATTTTGTTCCTATAAGCGCATATGCTTTTAATTATTTTTTTATTTGGTTTGTTGTTAAACACTTTTATTCAGCTCGACTTGTGTCATGTTTGTAAAGATGGAGTTATGTAATCAATTTTTCACTCACTTCCTGGTGAACTAGAGTTTTGATCTTTTGTTTACTTGTGTGCTCTTGACTGTAAGCTATTTTAATTTTTACTTTCTCGTATACGAAGTATACAAAGAGAAAGTATTGTAATCGTCAAAAAATTCGAACTCGAGATTTTGACGAATCTCCACGTTTTAGACCTCCCTGATTCCGAAAAACACAATTTTGGAATTATGTCTGTCTGTGTGTGTGTCTGTATGTGTGTCTGTGTGTGTGTGTCTGTGAACACGATAACTCGAAAACTATTAGAGCTACGGGGATGAAATTTGGTATGTGGACTTTAAACATAATTTGTAGGTTTCTATCAAATTTTGGACAAAATTCGTCAACGGGAAGTCTGTCTGTCTGTATGTTCGGGGTCATGCGAACGCTATAACTCAAAAACTTGAAAAGCCAGATGGATAAAATTTTATACACAGTTTTATCGTCATGAATGTAGGTACGTATAAAATTTTGGGCGAAATCCGTCAAAGGGTTGACTGTCTGACGGTCTGTATAATCGCATACTTGTTCAGTTTTGAAACTAACTCCCTGCGCATGCCTACGAGTGGCAATGCCTGTGCAAGGAAGGGACGCTCCGAAACTTGGCAGTTTGCCAAAAACAAATTCTGGAGTGATTTTGTAAGGAAGCAAACATTTAGGGAGTCTCGCCAGGTCCTGTTGCGCAAAAGAATGAGCAGAGGATTTGAATTTGTTTTGATCCTTCAAACCACGCGTGTTTCCAACTTTGGTTTACTTGCGACGGAAGTTTATTTGACGCCTTTTATTATTCTAGTTTTCTCTACATGTATTAGGAGTATACGAGAAAGTTTAGGTGAGACCGCTCCCGCTGGTTGGGGAAGTATACGAGAAAGTTTAGGGGGAGAATACTCCCGCTGGTTTAGAACGTCATTGTCAGTAAATCGATTAATAAATTTTAATTTTGATTCCATATGCATGGCGACACCTGGTATCGAATCTGGGAAAAATCTATTTTAATATTCCGTAATAATGAGTTATAAATTAAAGACTGAAAAATAAAAAAGTAATTCGAATAAAAAAATCCACTTTTTTTCTGCACTTTTAAAAGTGTGTTTCCAAAAAATGCGTTTATTAATTATTATTGAAACGTTTTAAGACTCCGTTTTTTTTCCCTATCTTCATTTTTGTAACTTGCAACGTGTGATTTGTTTCGTTTTTTCTTACTCCACTTCTTGTGTTTATTTGTGGTACACAAAGAATTAAATTTATGATCAGGCATATAAGGCAGACATTGATAATTTATGGATGTTAAAGACCACAACACACAAGAGTAAATTACGCGTATGTTTTTCTAAGGATTTGTGGAAAAAGTAATCTCTTATCAAAGATTGTCAAGAATTATATTTACAAGAGAGTAGATATGGGTTTAAAAGTGTTTGGGCATAGTTGGTAGTTTATCAGTTAAAGTTGAAAATTTCTGAATGTTTTTTAGAGCAGTTTTGAATGAATATATCAATATTTTTAAATGTTATAAAATGCTCTCAATCAAAGCTAGGGTTAAAATGTGTTCCTTTTGTTGCTTTTTATTATTTTCAATCCAGATCTCTTTGACTATTTTTGACCTTAAATCTATAGTTTTTGTAATATTTATAATTATTTAATCCACTGTGCAGTTTGAACTAACCATTAAGTTTACAAAAGTTGTAAATAATTAAAACTTATAATATTAAATCAGTTCAATGTAATCAGTGCTGTGACCTTTTTCTATCAGCAATGTTGGAAATGATGGCATAAAAACTCGTTGATATAGCTTGCCAAAAATAAAGTTTAAACGCAAAAATGTTTATGAAAAAGTATTATGTGCAGTAAAGCGGCATGCAGTATTTCAAAATAAATAAATGAAATGAAATAAAACATTTGCATATGTATATAACTATTTTATTGTTCTTTAACATAAATTATCCAACTAGCTTAGAAGGGTTATATCATTATTTATCAAAAATGTAACCCTGATGTGCTTTCTAGAATGAACAAAATTACCTGAAAAACCACAAGAGTCATTTTTTAAATGACAATGCACCCAAAACAAACCGAAGAATTTACAAAATCTGAACAAAAGCGGAATTTATCAATGATACATGAGAAACAAATTCTGAATTGTGGAAAGTATGACTTCTTTGTCTGCAGTCGAAAAAGTTAAAAACTAGAACATTAGAATAGAAAATTAATTTAATGAAACATTTCCTCATGATGAAATCGAAAATAAATTAGTACTGGGAGTAGATGGTACCCGTCTTCCCTTGTTCTGTTGAAATTTTTCATTTGTAAACTATCACAGTAGACAAAACAATGGATTGGAAAACAATAATGATTTATAGGCATCGCAGTCTCTGTAGGCTACAGATTGTAAAGCAACAGCGTATAGAGAAACTATTGGGAAAAGAGCATCAATCTGTAAATATCGCAATAAAATACTTGGAGAAACAATTAACTGACATTAATGTGCATCCGAGAACTTGTAAGTTTCTTGGGAATGTATTGTCTTCGTTGATATTTATTTTACTTAATTCTCTGTCTATTACAAAAGCAGATGGTATCTACACTCAGTGTAACAACTTATAAAGAATAAGCAACAAATAAGAAAAATACTTTTAGAAATATACAAAAACAATAGCTTTTGTTCAAAGAGAATATAAGGAATGAACAAATACGTATAATATTTTTACAAATATACAGAACAATCGTCGTAGCGCAGAAGGGCGTCTTAGCAGAGAATATCAGAATAAGCAAATCTGAGAAATATTTTTGATAAAATGGTAGAACGGAGCTTCTTAAATTGTGAGCCATCGTTTCAAGTAGAGTCGATTTTAGTTCAGTTTGGTTAAATTAAGGTCCCGTTTTGAAGCAACACGAGGGCTATTTTGGGACGGATCTCATAATTTTGAACCCCAGTCAGAAGGCGAGGATGACACCTGACTTGGCATCCTCTCTCCAGACTTCCGCACCACACCAGAGGGAGGGCGTTTATCCCACGACGTGAGATTTAGCTTGCAGCGGGTCCGCATACACGGCGGATCTTTAGTGGAATAGGGTTTCGAACCTGGAACCCTCTGGCCCCAAGAACTTACCACTAGGCCACCGCGGCCCTCAAGTAGAGTGGAATAGAAAAATATCGGCATCTCGGAAGCTCTCATAGGATTCTTACCAGATTCTTCAACACTTGTAAGAAACCATCTTGAATGAAACGATTTTATTAAAATTTGCTAACTGACTATTTTTATTTAATTCCTTTTTACTTTTCAGTAGAAAATGCTTTTTCTTTTCTTAATTATTTTCCAACTTTGGTATCGCAGTAAAATTTTTTGAGTCGAAATGGGGTCGTGAAAATATTTTAAACACGAGAATAGCCTCGAGCGGAAAAATTGTAAGAAGTTCTGCAATAGAATTATCTTTGCTCAAGGAGAACATATAGAAAACGAAATAAATACGAATAACAGTATGACGATTATAACAGAATAATTGTTCAGCAAGAAAGGCGAATCTTAAGGCATGACTTGCCAGTTTTTTTTATTTGAAATTCTGAATTTTTCGTTATTTTAGACTATTGCACTTTTTGGTTATCATTACTTTACGAAAATAAACTAGTAATGGAAAACAATTACAGAGCTATTAATACACTCGAAAATTGACCTTTTTAGTGCCTACTCTTCTCAAATGCTATAAGCATCTATCACATTGTAGTGTTTTCTCATATATTTTAGTATATTAGGATAATTTTATTCAGATTTCTTAATATTATTCAGAAGAAGACTATTTTCCATGTTTCATAATAAGAACTCATTCAAGCAGGAATGGCGTTAGAGTTTGCCCGACGGGGGGGTCAGATTTTCCCGACAGGGGGGCACGATTTCCCCGACGGGGGGACAAGTGTAATGAAATTGGTCTCAAATTTTCGCCAGATTATTATTTATCAACTACAGTTGAATACACAGTACAAAAATTTTCCCCGACGGGATACAAAATTTTTCCCCCCCCGGGGGGGGGAAAACCCCCCCCGCCCGGGGGGGCCCGCCCCCCCCCCCGGTCCCCCCTCTGGCGCCACCCCTGCATTTAAGGATAAAAATTACCCATTCGTGTAATTTATAGAATGACCATCGAGCTTAGCTCAGATATATACATTATTTAATATTCCATTTGGTGTTTTTCAAAGTTGTATTGTGGGCAGCGATCGTCTTTAAAATTGCGAAACTTAATACTTTATCACTTAATCTCCGAAAATATCATTTTGAAGTTATTAAGAGAAATTGAAATAAATGGTATTAAACGAAAAACCATTTCGAATTTTCATTCTCTTCAGTTTGAAATGTAATACTATGGTTAACCACTATGGTTAAGAATATAAGGAATGGACAAATCCGTATAATATTTTTACAAATATACAGAACAATCTTCTTAGCGCAAGGAGAATATCAGAATAAGCAAATCTGAGAAATATTTTTGCTAAAATAGTAGAACAGATATTCTTAAATTGTGAGCCATCGTTTCAAGTTGATTCGATTTTAGTTTAGTTCAGTTATATTAAGGTCCCGTTTTCAAGCAACACGAGGGCTATTTTGGGACGGATCTCGTAATTTTGAATCCCAGTCAGACAGCGAGGATGACACCTGACTTGGCATCCTCTCTCCAGACTTCCGCGCCACACCAGCGCTCCCCGTCCATCCCTGTGGACTCTAAACCCTATGGGTGAGTCGGTGGACGTGGTTTGTGGGTACCACACCAGCTGGAGGGCGTTTACCCCACGACGCGAGATTTAGCGTTCACCAGGTCCGCATACACGGCGGATCTTTAGTGGAATAGGATTTCGAACCAGGGGCCCTCCGGCCTCGAGAACTTACCACTAGGCCACCGCGGCCCTCAAGTAGAGTCGAATAGAAAAATATCGAAAGCTCTCATAGGGTTCTACCAGATTCTTCAACACTTGTAAGAAATCATATTGATTGAAATGATTTTATTAAAATTCGCTAATTGAGTCGCTATGGTTAACTACTTAAAACAAAATGCGGCAGGATTAAGGGAAGATAAGAGTGTAAAGAATATTCATCGTTGTATTTAGATATGAAACGTTATATCACACATATCTGCATTTGTTACAGCACAAAATTATGTGTTTGTGGCTCTATTCCCACTTCATGTAGCATATCTAGTCAAGTCCATGAGTCGACCTTAACATAAAGAGGGAGTCAGGCATATTCTTTGACTTCAAGCCACCTCGGAGCATTTAAGGTAATACCTGATGAAGAAGTCTGGCTCAGATGCAATGCATGGGGATAGGCTGCCTTTTTTGTAGAACTTTCAGGGGAAACTGAACCACACTTGTGTTTCACTTGGAGGAATATCAGGAAAACTGCTAGCGAACAATTAAGTCATTGCTGAAGCGCACATCGGTCTACCAGTTTTTAATAATGAGACAAGGCAACCGAAACATTGAACAGCCTGAGGATAGAACCCAGAACATTCTTCCTTCGATTCATGCACCCCAGCCTTAACCCACCAGGCCACTAGTGGACACACAGTTATGTTCATATTTGAGAGATGAACTCTATGAGAGCGAAGTTCAGAATTTCAATCAACATTTTATTCTCATTGTTTTAAAAGTATTAATAATTCAACAGAAATTTAAAACAAAAAAAGCGGCATTTCGATTACCTCCTCACTGACATTTATCCAAAAACACCAGCATTTTAGGTTAAATATAAAATAAAGGCCTAATTCACGCCAAAAATAATGGCCTCCTGCTCTAACGACACTCAAATCCGAAAACAGCGAAATTTATCGCAGTTTTTATTTGTTTGCACAATAGCAGATTTATGAGTTTCCGAAATGAGAAGATATTCTTTTTTCATTTAAATATGCGATTTAAAGAGTAAGAAGTATTTATCTTTTGCCAGAAAGGATAGAAAACGTTAGATAGAAAGGAATAAAAATAAATTTGCAACTACTGTGCTTAGCCTAAAAATAGTTTATAATATACATGCAATAGTTTTATTATTTTTGTCCATTTAACGATCTACTGAATTAAAAATGTGTCTCTTAGCTTCGGCTACGTGTTTTTGGAATGGAGGAAAGTTGCAGTTTTCAGTTGCGTCCTTCACTTTTGCTGGATATATGACAGAAAAGGATACGCAAAAATAAAAAGTCTAATCAAGTGGTACTGGAGGAAAAAAAGATTGAGAGCCGCAGGTGTAGAAGTAGATTGTGCAATGTAAATCAATTTTTCACATTATTTTACATAGCACAATACCGCCCCAAAAAGTTTATCAGTATGAAAAAATTGCACATCTGTTCGAATATCAGTCTGCCTATTTCTATGGATAAACATATGTATACATAAATAATCAGGGGCGGCTCATGCATAGGGACTGCGGTACTGTAGCACCCCCAACTTATTTAATCGTGTAAATTTATTTTATTTCCCTTTTAATATTTAAATCTATCAACAATTTAACGCAATTTCAAATAAGCCGCTAGGAAAAACTGAGGCAGAAAACGAAGTTCCCTATCTTAGGGGTCTATTCTGGTACCAGAAATCTGTCTGACGACACTTTTCCCGTTGTTAACGTGCGGAAAAAGTGACGTCTCCCAACCCAACCGGGCGTACCAGAATAGACCCGTTAATTTTTCACTTCCCGTAGATGATGCTCAAAGGAGAAAGTAACTTAAAGTAATGGAGAACTGAGGATCGTTCCAGCACCGAATTTCGCATGCGCAGCTACAGAGCGCAGGATTTCCCTTCCTTTCCCTAATACATTTTGAAGCTGAAGGGGAACTGTCGAATTCGGCAGCACCAGTTGAGCTAGAAACAGAGTTTAAAACATTTTACCGCAGCGGAAAATTCTTTGCGAGCTAAAGCTTTGAAAATAAGTAAGAAAATGAAGTAAAATTAATGATAAACAAAGATTTAATTGAAGATTCTTTTATAGTGATTAAATTTGAATGAAACTTCTTGCAATCCAAAGGATTTGTTCGATAATTTTTAGTTATAAATGGTGATGAAATACATATGAGAATTTTTCCTCGATACAAGTGTTTTCAAAATTTCAGTTTAACAAATTTGGATTTTAAATTTTTTTATTAAAATTAGTTTGTCAAAATACTATCTATTAGAAGAGAAAAAATGTTATAAGTTTATTCATTAAGTACAAAATTACTCAAAATTAAGGGGAAAAAGACACAAAATGTGATACAAATATGCATCATGAGTAGAAAAAGATTAAAAGTTACTACATCACCCCCAAGATTGCAAAACACGAGCCGCCACTGCATAAATACTATACGTTCAATTGATTCTAATTTTTATATTTTTCATTTATTACATGCGAACGTTAAAGAGGGGCAATGGAAAGAACATGGCATCAGCTGGGCAGTTTTTTAAAAAAATTTAGTTATTTAAATGAAAATTTCTTAAACAGCACTTAACGATCTCGAAGAGTTTGAGGTTGAAGTGGCCTTGTAACTGAATGGTCACGGGTTCGAATACCCATTCCACCAAAAATTCACCGTGTGCTGATATTTATTTTGTTCGTTAATATTGCGGGACCTCCAAGATGCCCTTGCGTTAGTATAGAAAGTTGATATGGAGGATAGTGTATGTCATCCATGTTATTCAACCACTGTCTTAGATTATGATGCTTGCTACCGGTAGCCCATGAGAAACTTTAAAATATGTCGTTTATCTAATAAATCAATCCAAATGATTCTATTGCATACCAAAATCCTTCTTGAAATGCACATGATGTTAAAGGTGCTCTGTCAGAGTTTTCACCTCTAATTTGTAAAAATAATTAAGAAGAAATTGTCATTTAAAATTAGTTAAGAAATTTATTATTAAGAAAGAATTAATTATTAAGATTTTTAATAATAAATAAAATAATCATTTTTTCAACTTAAAGCGAAGGTTTAGAGCTTCCCTCGGTGACTACTTTTAAATCAAGTACTGTCTTATCTAGCAATTGAATTTGCAAAACCTAGATTTCTTGAAAAATGACAGTTTACAAATAATTTTTCCATCACTCCAGGATGTGGGTTCAAATATTTTTAAAACAAATACGTTTAAACAAATAGTCTTTGTTTTCTAATGTAATAATCGTGTTAGTTTTTCAATGTGTTTGCATCATTAATGCATATATGCATCATGCTTATTTTATTATTAAAACTCTAACTAAATGCTGCGTAATCCATCCGCATCACTTATTTAA
>BGPR01000007.1:2070083-2120765 GCA_013235015.1 Araneus ventricosus | reverse complement strand
TACTGTGCAAATTTTTTTCAAGCTCAAGAGTTATACATATGATAAATCTATCTGTGGGCGTATCTGTTTAATGCTTGAATTTCTGTTTCCTTCTTCCTGATTTATTTTGGCCGTATACTAAAAGCGCTCTTGTGAAATCGTTTCATAAACCTCTTTTCGAGACGTTTTTCCCACTCTAGGCATTGGTTTGATCTCTTTCGCTTGGCGTCTTGTTAGGACCAAGGTGCGTATTTTTTACTCTCCATCCGTAGTGGTCATGAGTGCATCTTGAGTTTATTTCTTAACGAATTTATTTCTTAGCGAAATATGGACGATTTCTGATGAAAAAGTGGAGAAACTGATATAAAACGAGCATAATTTAAAATTCTTGACTCTCTTCACATAAAAACCATAATCGTACATATCTATAATACCGTTGTTTCCTCTTTTAAAGACATTAACCATTGTTATGCATATTTTTCGATCATCTGAACCTCCTGCCTCCATTTTTATATTCATTTTTCTATGTACAATGATTAATTTCAATATAACATCAGTTATTTAACTATTACTTTTTTGAATGGATAATAGTCTTATATGGAAATACTATGCGTTACAATTTTATAGCTATCATTTATAAATATTTTGCATTAAATTCATTTCTCCGTATGTATCTTATTTATAAATTGAATTTGCGGAAATTCAATATTCATCTCGAAACCAGATAAGGATTTGTTTGTCTACTGCCTTGAAGGTATCCTATCAAAACAGGGGAAAGTTACAAAATAGAAAATTCAAAAGTTGCTGTAATATTAATTTACTCTATAGCAATGTTTCGCGCCTATATTTAATATATGATAGTTTAAAATTTAAACCAGTTAATGCAGTAGACTGAAATGTTTTATATTACATTATTCGTTGAATTTATTTAAATAGATTTTATATAAATCTACTTAAATAAATTAAACGAAATATTTCAATGTATTTTGAATAGTATTAGTTTTAAATACATAATAAGCATCATTAGAAAACAGGGATGAGTGGAAAAAGCAGAAAGACTGAAATCATACGCGAGACAAACATTTGTACCATAATTTATATGCGAAAGATGTTTTAAGAAGTAAACATCAGAACCGCAATATGCTGAAAATATTACTATAATAATTAATAACTTAATTATTTATAATTCAGTAATGTATAAATAAGAAAAGGAATATTAAATTATTATTAAATCATTCACTTAAAAGTTAACAAACAAATTTAACACATCATCAGGTGCATCAGAAAATACAAAATTAGACATTAAAACATTTACCACCTACATCACTGCGATTCAACATACACCCAACAGAAGTCTGAGAAGAATTATATTTAATAGCCTTTTGATAAAAGTTAGCTCAAAAATAAAAAAAATAAGGACAAATAATTTCTTTTGCTTCATGCAATTGTGTAAAGTATATTAGCTCTTTATAAATTATAATAATGTGCATCACATACTGATTTCTGTTTTATTTCTTTTATTTTATAAATTTTTGTCGAGACATATTTTCCCAGAATTTTCTTTTCGAAAACGGAAGATTTCTTTTCTTTGATGACAGGAATTTTCGGAAGAAAAAGCAAATTTTTTGGGTAAAAAAAAAAAAAAAAAAAAAAAAGCGGAATTTCTTCAAAAAAAACAAAAAAGCGAAATTCGAAAAGCGAAGAATCTCATCCCTGAAAAATCATTGAAATTAAAGATGACAAACCAATTCTATTTTGTTTCATATTTGTTATTAAAGATAATAAATTCATCAAATTTCTTCTCATTGGTTTTAAAATTTTTCTCAATAATTCATCATCTAGTTACGATGTCAGTTTTATTTCAAAATGACATCCGATTGCGTTATCAAATTTAATGTTTTCATGATCATTTGGATGTATCTAGAATAGTTTTATTAACATAATAGTTATTATATTAAATAAACATAATAAGTAACATTAGAAAAAAAACTGTTCAGTTTAAAACGCAGCCCAAGTATATTTTGTTCCTTATTTGCCATTACAGACAATAAAGTTCGTCATATTTCATTTTAAAATCTTGTAAAACTTTCTTCGATTTTTTTCACATGAATTTATTATCCGACCCTGTTACAGCTTTTGGCAAACTGACATTCATTTCATTATGTTTTATTGTTTCCTACTGGTTATTTCTACGTGTAGTTTGAATAGTTTTATTGAAAAAAGTCTCAAAAAGCAGCATTAGGAAAACTATTCAGCTTAAAAGTCAGCAAAAGTCTAATTTGTGTTCCATATTTGCTTTTCTATAATAAATTCAACACATTTCTTCCACTTCTCGTAAAAGTTTCTTTTCACCGTAATTTATCATCCGCTTTACGATGCCAGTTTTATTATAAATCGTATTAACGAAATGCAGTTTTACTTCGTTTTCAAACGCGCTGTTTTAAATCCGAAACCAAAACAGACGGAGCCAATCTGTCAGGAAGCTCAGTGCATAAATTTCCATAATTTTTACTTTTTTCAGTTAGTGTTAACGCGACTGAGTGAGATTTGCCAAAATTCCTATCCAGCTGTACGAGCAGCCAGTCGATAATTATATTGCGTCTCCTATTTTTAAACTCCGCTCGGTGTAAGTTTATGTTTGCGATTCTCCCTGATTATATTGCTCATGTTTATTCACGATTCTGAGCGAATAGCGTATAATATCCTTAGCATATTAAGTAGCATGTCATAATAGGGACTATCTTTAGATTCTTGGAAGTATAACCTTCGTATATATCAAGTGGTTAGAATTCATCCATAATCCATAAAGTGGTTCGAAATATCCTTGTATAATATCGAGTGGTTAGAATTCACGTATCCCTATTTAGAGGATAGTAGAGAAAAAGACTATTGATTATATGATCGCCAAATCTCGTTGGTGCACTCTTTAAAATATGGGGAATGAATGAGAGTTCGGGATAAACGAACAATCATCTTTCGTTTTATATGTATAAAAATGAGAAAAATGAACACTCAAAGAACAAAAGCTCATTGCTTAATTAGTTAACTGTTATCTTGAACTTATCTCCAAATAGGGCAAGGATAGCTGATAGACGTTATTATTTATTTACTTTAGATACCATAGTATAAAATCGAATTGTATAGTATAACTTTTGCATATTGAGAATGTCCGTAATAAGATCTTTAGATTCTTAAGTTTATCCTGAGTTAGGGTTGCCATGCGTCCTATATATGGAACTGTCACCGTATTTCTCTACTCAGTCCCTTATCACTATTTGTCCCGTTTTCTGCCTAATATTATTTAGAGAAAAATAATACCAATCAAAACTGTGAAGTAACTATGAAATTGAACATGGAAGAAAAATAGATGAAGTTTTTTGCAGATACGAAATATATATTGATCAGAAGTCTTGTCTAATAAAGCTATGCGAAGATGTATTTGCCATTCCAGCCCACAATGCAAATGTGGAGAGAATATTTTTTCGAATGTCAACACAATGGTCGGTTGAAAAAAAAACAGGTTGTCAGTGGAGTCAATTGATTTGTCATTATAATTTTAAAATGACTTGCGCCCCATTTTATAATTATGTGAAAGAAGAAAATTATATAATCAAGAAAGAACAATCAACGTTAAAATATGACTTGGTTAAAAAGGATTAGCCTCACATCTTTTTTATTATTCTACGTATTTATTTTATTAGATTTCTTAATCTTTATAGAATTTTTATCAGAATAAAATAAACCATTAGCTACCCACTTTTATCATATTTTATTTATTTAGCACTTAAAGTCATTATGGCAACCCTATCCTTGAGTATACTATCGGTGGTTAGAGTATAGTATCCTATTTAGAGAAGTTGTAGAGAAAAAAGACTAGTGGTTATATGGGATCGCCATATCTCTGTGGTACGCATTTTAAAATATGGGGAAAAGAAATGAACGTCGCGGAAAATAGATAAAAAGTCTCTAATATAAGGGTAATTCAAGCGTCGTCGTTAATAATTTAATAATTCGTGATACATATTAGCTATGAATTTAGAGGGTAAAGAGTAAGTAGATACTGTCAATTATTTCAAAACCACTCAAATATCATTCATCAATTCTTATGAAGTAAGAGATTCTCAGATAAAAATGATCATTTTACCAGATTATTTTCTATATATCCCCCCCCCCCTTCCATTTTTGCGTCATTCATTTTCCAAATGTCTGTGTCGTGTGTGATCAGTGTTTTTTTCTCTCCCCAGTGTTCTGCAGAGATACTTGTGTTATTCTAATCATTCGAATAACCATAACTCGCATTTAAAACCGCATTTTTGATAGTGCGGACATAATAAAAAATATTGCATTGATAAAATGCGAGAAAACACTTTCTTTCTAGACGTACTTACGTTTTGGTATATATTTGTTAAGCGGTTTACTTCAAAACATAATCTACGAATAATCTTTCACTGCTTATTTATCTTGCAAGAGCACTTGAGTTGAGCAAAGATCATAAAAGCCATTCTTCGTTTCCAGAATTTCAATCAGTTGTGGCTTTTTATTATTTATTTTGCAGCTTTTCAGAAAAACAAATAATGGAGCTCAAATCCATATTTTATTTGATATACGTCAAGTGGCATGTATATTTAATTATGAAACCCTTGCTCATCTTGCTGGAGGAAAAAAGATCTTGACATCACACGATAACAGTTTAATTTAGTTATATTAACGTTCCGCTTTAACACTAAACTTATCACGGGTCAAATAACCTTTTCGAGTGGTGGTTTCAATGTACATGGTGAGCATTACAGCAGCACGAAACTATTTTGGGATGGACCTCGCAATTTTGATCCTCGGTCAGATGGCGAGGATGGCACCCTCTCCCAACTTCTGCACCATACTAGCTGGGAGGCGTTTGATTCATGACGTCAGTTTAGGTCACCAGGCCCAGATACACAGTTTCCAATGCATCTGCGAAGTGTCTGCTAAGTGTTCAAGCAGCACAAGACTGATTTTGGGATGGATCTCGCAATTTTGATCCTCGGTCAGATGGCGAGGATGGGACCCTCCTCTCCCAGCTTCTGCACCATACTAGCGGGAGGGCGTTGATTCATGACGTCAGTTTGCGTGCACCAGGCCCAGATACACAGTTCAATGCATCTGCGAAGTGTCGGTATGCTTAGTGTTCAACAGCACAAGACTGATTTTGGGATGGATCTCAATTTTGATCCTCGCAGATGGCGAGGATGGCACCCTCTCTCCCAGCTTCTGCACCATACTGCGGAGGGCGTTTGATTCATGACGTCAGTTTTAGCGTCTAGAGATACAGTTTCAATGCATCTCGAATTGTCAGTATGCTAAGTGTTCAACAGCACAGACTGATTTTGGATGGATCTGTATTTTGATCCTCGGTCAGATGGCGAGGATGGCACCCTCCCTCTCCCAGCTTGCACCATACTAGCGGGAGGGCGTTTGATTCATGACGTCAGTTTTAGTGCCAGGCCCAGATACACAGTTTCAATGCATGAAGTGTCGGTATGCTTAGCGTTCAGCAGCACAAGACTGATTTTGGGATGGATCTCGCATTTGAGCCTCGTCAGATGGCGGGGACGGCGCCTGGGCAGGCACTCCTCCTCTCAAGCTTTTACACCATACCAGCGGGAGGGCGTTTGGTTCATGCCGTTGGAGTTACGTGCACCAGGCTCAGATACACAGGCGGATCTTCTGTAGAATCGGTTCGAGCCTGGCCACTCCGGCTTGAGGCCGAGATCACCACTAGGCGATAGCATATGACACGCCAGTTGCATAGGTCATATGACTGTGGCATCACGTGACTGACGTCATTGTATCATCATTAATTTGATCCTATTTTTTACGTCTTTGTGCCATATAAGCAGATGAAATTCTTATTTCAAATATTTGCAAACCATGAATTAAGATAGTACTTTAAACATCAGAAATTAAGAGCCTATATTTCAGTGTTGAAAGATGTTTTTTTTGGATTAAAATTCCAAAGGAAAATCATTTGCTCTCATATATAACTACTTTTCCTTCTGAGAAGTAAATCCTTATTCCCCACACATGTTCAGGCACACACTTGCAGTTTTCTTCATAAAAGCGAAAAGAGAAGCGACAGCTTATTCACAATTCTTCTGTAGACTTGATATTTTCAAATTCATGAATATATTTAGTCGTACATTTTAACTAGTAAATATCTCTTATTCTTTTCCCCACATGTGTATACTGCATTAAATGGCTTTTTTGAGTTATGAAAATATAGTCTTCCCTCTTCGAAATGAAAGTAAGGAAATAACTTTTCTCAACAAGGAAGTGGCTTGCTGTTAGAATAATTTATTAATTCATAAGTTCTTAGAAACTCATAATTCTTAAAACAGTGTCCATAACAATTATGCATAAATTATCAGTTCTTTATCTTTTTCTGAATTCAAAAAAGCTCTGACTTTTACTAACTTTAAGTTGACGGGAAGAAAACAGAATATCTAAGAGAAACAGGAATAGGCACTTCTTCCTTATAAGTCGTTGCAAGAATAAGATCTCTCCTCCCCTTTCCCGAGCCAATCGGATTACTCTTCTTATACCCCCCCGCATCAACAGTGAATTTACCCATCACATATAAAGTGATAGAATAGGTCAGAAACTGAGACTATCACCAGGTAATCAGAGGAGAAGCTATAGTTTCACATGGGTGTAAAATCAGATCCTTTAATGGTACAACAATTGTACTAGCCTGTGTGAAAAGAAAAAGTGTTTGCTGGCTTAGCATCAGTAAGTAAAATGCCAATTAAAGCAATTGTACACAAGTGCTGTAATTTGCTATTAATCATAATGATATGAATAGCTAATTTTGTTTTGATATTGTATCTGGCAAGAATATTTTTTAAAAAAAATCGGCTTTATAAATGTAATTTTAATTATTCATAATACTATAGAGCAAAGGAAAGTGTCAACTCTATTAAGTAAAGTAAAGTATGGCTTTGTATGTGTAATTTCTATAACTCATAGATTTGAAATGAATAAATCAATTAAAATGAAGACCTTTGCATCTTTTTAAAATTAATATGAACTTACTATCCGCAGTTAAATTTATTCCATCTCCCTCGTTAGAAATAGAACCTCATTAGAGCAACTTAGATGCGCAGAATTGAGCATAAGTTTTTCCAAAGATCTTTAGTTCCTCCTGGGCTTCTCCGTTGCGCAGTGGCGAATTCAGGATTTTGGTAACGGAGGGGCTGAAGTCATAAAAATTTTGCATCGTCGTGACTCATGGCTTATGTAAGTCAAAACACTTTAACTTTACTCACTTGACAATAAAAATCACAAAGGACACAACAATACTTTCGATAATTTAATAAAAACATAATGAACTAACTGGCCAAAAAATGTTTTCGACCGCGTCAACGCTACGAGTACTATTGGAATGACTACAAAAGCGGGAAAATTTTCCGAGTTCGTCAAGCCAGAAAGCAATGTTGCCACGTTTTATTCTTTAAAAAAAGAGATTAAGAACAAACAGGTGTGGTAATTTGAAAAAAATCAAGAACTTTGGTTTAGCTCTGGGGGAGGCTGCAGCCCCATAGCACCCCCCTGGATTCGCCACTGCCGTTGCGTTATTTCTGAAAAGGAATCTTAAAACAATAATAAACAACTACTGTAGTCGTTGATACAACTACTGTTTCTACTGAAAAGCAAAGCAACAACGTTTTGATTCTATAAAGAGAATGTAATTTCTGCAACTCATACCATTTGAGATGAAATATGAAACTCCAAACCGATTATTTCTATAATCTTTCC
Organism: Araneus ventricosus; assembly: GCA_013235015.1. NCBI lineage: Eukaryota > Metazoa > Arthropoda > Arachnida > Araneae > Araneidae > Araneus > Araneus ventricosus. Next base: position 2,112,995 of record BGPR01000007.1, on the reverse strand, counting down.
ATTAATTTACCATCATTAATTATTTTTTTTAAATTTCTGTTGTGTTCATTAGGATTAACGTATCACTCACGTAGGCTTAATTGTTCGCAGCAAGCCCCCTCATAAAAAGTTACTAATGTAACTTGTAACTTTTTATAAGGACGCTTTCATCAATCTCAAGAATTGTAAACAATAATCGCTGTCATGGAAAAAGTACCAACAGCGTTTCTGGAACATTTTGTAAAACTTATGATCAGTAAAATAATGCAGTAACAAATCAAACTGATGAAAGAGTAGTTAATATTCCTACAAGATGGATCCCAAAATTCATTTATCAAAACGCATTTGACATTTATCACGTGAGCATGAATTGTCTCTTCAAAAGAAACGTAAAAATAATTGTAAACAACCAATTGTAAACAAAACAGTTGTTGTGGTTATTTTCAATTATTTATTGCTGTTGGTACTTTTTTCCCACTGTCATGGAAAAAAAGTATCAGCATCGTGTCTAGAACATTTTTGTAAAAGAATGCGATTATTAAAATAATGCAGTAACAAATAAAACTGGTGAAAGAGTAGTTAATATTCGTTGCAAGATGCGCAGTGGATTCCAAAATTCATTTAACACGACGCATTTCATATTTATCACGTGAGCATGAATTGTCTCCTTTATTTTCTCTTCAAGGGAAATGTAAAAATAATTGTACAGAACCATCGCTGTCATGAAAAAAAAAAGTACCAACAGCGTTTTTAGAACATTTGGCATAACCTGCGATCAATAAAATAATGCAGCAACAAATCTAACAGATGGTAAATTAGTTAATATTCGCTGCAAGATGCGCAGTGGATTCCAAAATTCAGTTACCACGACATATTTGACGGTTATCACGTAATAATGAATTATCTCCTTTATTTTCTTTCGAAAAGAGATGTAAAAATAATCATAAACAACCACCGCTTTCATGAAAAAAGTACCAATAGCGTTTCTAGAACATTTTTGTAAAAGCCTACGATCAATAAAATAAAGCAGCAACAAAGCAAAATGATGAGGAAGTAGTTAATATTCGCTAATGAGAACACCATATCGCGAAATTCTTCTGCATGAAAAAGATGGGGAAAAAATCAATATATATATAGCTCACAAGCAGCTATTTTATATTGGTGTCACACTATGAGTTGTTTCTGGCACATATATCGGGAATGTGACAGCTAAGCGTTTGTTGTGGAGGGGTGGTGTCATGGTGAAACCGCAAAGGAAGGACGTGCTAAGATATGAGGTTAGAAGTGATTTAGATCAAACTCTTTTTCTCTCTCCAAAAATCTTCCCAAAAGAAAAATCGATACTGCTCCAAATCTCCGAACTGCCCCCCGACGATCGATAGCTTTGTTCTAGTTCTCCCTGATACAACACCACTGTCCGATTTTTCAGGCAATTCTTCATTCCTGTCATGATATCATTTTTTAGGACAGAAAGCATTTTTCACCGTGAAATAAGCACTGAATCCATTATTTTCGTTTCAGAATTCGGGATTAATCGCCTAGGCCTCCGAAATCGTGACAATAAACGAGATGAATCAATACTTCCGCGATAATATTTTAAAGTATGAAAAAGATCCGTTAAGACATGGGTGGGTATGAGTTAGCTTTGAGATTTAGATTTTCCATTAATTTAAAATGCGTTTATTACTGCTGTTAATATTTCTGCATTTGTTCTGTTCCTGAAACATAAAAGATTTTTTAAATATATTTATTGTTTTTTTTTATTTTAAAAATATGTTCAAGGGTGGTTTCGTTCTGATTTGAACGAAATCTCTAAAAATTGCTTTTTATTCTTTAAGAAAACAAATGCTTTATTTATTAATATCAAGGGCTTTTCTCGGGCTTCTTTATCAGATCGTAAGAACACACCTATAGAAACTAGAATTGTTTATTTATTTAAATAGATGTTACAATGTTATTTTTATATAAGATATTTCTTCTTTTCAGAAGCATAGACCCCAACTCGTAAACAGATTCGTCTGTTGTTACTCAATGATCCAAAAAATGGCAAGAGCGTAAAATAAAAGGCAACCTAGTCTTAAAAGAGTAAATGCAAAAATTTTAGCAAAATTGTAAGAAATCTTTAAGTAAATGAATTCAACGCATAATGCATTGACTGTACAGAATTTGAAAGAATGAATAAATGAAATATATAATAAGAAAATAAAATGAATGAAAGAATATAATAAGAAAATGATTCGTAATACATTCTTAAAATATTTTATGCAATGAAAGACATCCGTTCCACTTGCAAAAACCATGACGTGATATAAATCGTGTTAGTTCAATTTTAAAAAAATGTTAAACTAAAATACGACCTGATTTGCTACTGTACCGTTATAAATGGAATGACAATTTAGAAGGATTTTCTTAACATTGCTTTTCTTCGATATGCTGATAATAAACGCAAGGAAACGTTTAACCGAGTGAAAATCCAAAGAAGTTTAGCTGTAGTATGTACAAATTTTCAGTTACAATTTTCATTCTTTCAGAATTCTTTCATGTTGAGTAATTTCTGAGTTTACGTTGAAAAATTCTCTGTAAGCTTTCTGCTTTTCTTTGTGATAAAATTTATCCGTAAATGACATCATATGGTTTTTACTGATAATATATTTATCTTACTGTTCAAGTAGAAAATTAAATTCACATTGTGTGGTTTATTAGCCGCAATGTAACATTTATTTTCTAATAAAAGCAGCTAAAAGTCGTTCTTTGGTCCATCATTCTAACTTAAATCGCTGGGCATAAAAGAATCTTCTTAATGGCGAATTTTATCAGTTCAGTTTCAGACACACGATGTCATTCATACATTAATAAATCAGTCATTTAAATTTAAGATGTACGAGCTGAAGTCAGAGTGATGAACATAACTAATAATATGGAGTTTTCATTAATAATTTATTTCTTATATCACAGTGTCGATATCACAAAATGAAATTGTATACTGTATTTAAAATGCCGCGATAGCGTATTTTATTCCATTTAACGACTGTCCAAAAGTTTTCTGCGAATCGTAGTTCTTAAACTACTGGTCATAAAACAATCGTTCCCCCTTGGCAGCTTTGTTCTACTCCATTTTCGACGCACGATGCCGTTCATATATTTATTAGCTGTGTCTCTTAAATGTGAGCAGCCACTCTAAAGGTCAAGGTGAAACGCTCACAGACAGTTTGAACCCTACTCTATTCAAGGTCAGTGGTGAGTCTCAAGATGGAGGAAGTTTAGGGGAGGAAACAGGGGAAATAGAGTCAAGTAAACAAACATGCCAACTGCTCTGGGGGAACCAGTAATGAAAAAATAGTTCAAAACAACTTGATTTTGTATGGATCTTGTTCCCATAATTTGATAAATAGGAAAGAATGCGTTCGACAGAGATGGGAAGAAGGATTCCCCTTCCTGTTTACCTATGACGCATGCGCCTGTTTCGGAACATCCCTTTCATTGATTTGCTGTCTGGTAAACGCTAAGTCCACACTCCACCAGCCGGCAGGCTTAGCAGATATTGTTCTATTTTTTAAAAAAAGAGACAGGCATCAATAATTGAATACATAAACAGCTCCCGTCTGTTGAAGCATTTGAAGTTCCCTCACAATCTTAATAATAATTCAATTAATGTGGAATACATTTGGTCTAGGGAAATAATGTTAACGATTGCTGGGGTCGTTAGCTTTGAAAGGAAATACACAGAGGAGGGATTATTTGGAGAAAGAGAAAATGATCTGAAAGATGGAGGATAGATAAATTACTTCAGAATCAGACGACGAAAGTGGGAAGAGAATACAAATGAATATGGATATTTATTACATAAAGATGTATCTAGATGTATTTCAAAATTCAAAATGGAGATAGGTACTTCATTATATATGACTGCACACGTAAGTAGATAAATATAGTGGAACAGAATCAAGAGGATATAAGATAAAGAATCATTAAAGAGAGATAAAGAATCATTAAAAAGAGATGAAGGATCATTAAAGAGGGATAAGTTAAAGAATCTCGAGACTTGTAAGGGATTAAAGAAAATGGTTAGTAATAAATTCGATGTAGAAAATAAATGAAGCGAATGCAAGGAATTGTATAAAAATGAATTGTATTCATTAAGAACATATGATGAAAATAATACAGATATATTTTTGCGCATAGACTGAGTAATTATAGGTATTTAAATTATATTCTATCTTAAAGATAATAAATGAACTTTTTCTCAAGATTTCTCATTCTAAGTATGAAAGCGTTCCTGTATTTATTTTTATATTTGCTATAATATGAAAGTAAAGAGGCAAATATTCTTAGATGCAGCTTATCAAACACCAATGAACTTCAATATCAGATGCTAATTACCAAAAATAAAGGCGTCTTGATATTTTATGAGAAATAAAATATCAACACATTAATAATACATAGATAGTTACTTCTCGATATTTTTAATAGTGTTTTCGTTGATAATTAATATTTTTTTAAATTTAAGAAGCGACTTTATATGTTCTTCGTTCGTCTCTTCAAGATCAAACGGTTTATAAAAAAAGAAGAAATAATCTTTCTTTATCTTCCTAAATACAATTTTTATTATCTGTATTTTCACTTTTTCGACGAAATCAATATCCAACTATGTCATAACAACTTTTTAAAGTAAGGAACGCAAACATATTAAAACTCTAGCTCAAAATTCTAGAAAACATTTGTATTAATGAATTCAACAAGGAGGAGAAAAGTTTTGCCAGCGCATTTTTCTTCATTCCAAAGTGTTTGAGTAGAGCAAAAATACGCTGCGATTTTCATAAAAACAAAAGATCCCTGAATCATTCAGTAAACAGCACAAATAATTTAGTGGAGCTATATTTGATTTAAATGACTTTTCTCTGTAAGTTACGTTTATGTTTCTCGTTTCTTTCTCTTGCCTGATCTTTTCTTACGAAAAATCGCTTCTCCTACAAATCTTGTTGAAATATTTGGTTTGAACATAAAACATAAACATTTGATTTAAACATAGGCAAATACATAGTTCATTCACATTGGTTAATTAGATATAAGTGTATAATACCTGTAAAAATAATAAATTTGAAATTATTATTAGAACTGAGAGTAACTCATTTAATGAACAACTATTCTCAGTTTTAGCATAATAATTGCACAAAAAAATATTTCATTAACCAAAATCCTCATAGTATGTATTTATGGAAGTAATTGGATAAAAAAAAGACTCCAGGAAGCAGGGTAATATTCTGAACTCGAAAATTATGTTTGGTATAACAATTAATGTTTAAATTTCCCTCTTTTTAAGAAAAAGGATTTCTGCATCACCATTTCTTTTTCAAATAAAATATATCTTGTCACGTTTTATATGTTAATACTTTTGATATTCTTGTCCCGCTAGACAACGCATATTTGGTTAAGAAACATATTCAACATGATAGTGTTACTAGCCCACTTCTAATTATTTAAGTACATGACTGATTTAAGCAATGTTCTGTTGTTAGGATATTATAACATTAATGCAATGTTTATATTTTTTTCATAAACTTAATAGGATAAGCATTGCTTTTATATGTATACGTGAATATAATGCAAACACTGTTGAGTCAAGCATAAAGAATAACATTTAAACCTATCTAAACGAATTCAATATTTACTTAATAAATAATTTCTAATGTTATTAATTTCTCAGAAACATGTATACTTCTCATTTCAATTATAGAAACTGCTACAATACATAAATCGTGAAATGTAAGCAACAAAATAAGATAGTTGATGTTATTAGGAAAGCATAGAACCCTTTGATAATTCCTTATTATTATTTGCAATGTGATCTCTTGAGTAACAACATGTTATGAATAAAGCTTAAAAACAATCAACTAGAAAAAGTAAAAAAAAATTAAAAATAAATTTAACTTCAACTTTATACAGAAACAACAAAATTTAAACAATACAATTTAGACAATAAAATTTATACAATGTTTGAGTAGAGCGCAATTGCAGCTGCATACAAAAAACAATGGAAATAAAAATCATTAAAAGAAAGAGAATCGAATTAAACAAGCAAGGAATCCATTGTAGTCCATTTTATCAAGGGCTAAGGACTTGATTCGAAATGGATTCAAAATATTTGGGAAATTTTTCTGTACGAAGCTTGCATTACGCCAAATATAGCTTCTCTTAGCCCGAAAGTTCCCAACAAAAAACAAAAGAGATCAGTACCATCTAAAAAGCATTATTTTGAAAGAAAAAGGAAAACAAACACAAACATAAAAGCGCTAATAATATTGATTTAAAATTTCATTAGCTTCATATATTATGAATAAATATATAGAGAAATTAGTTTTGTTCTGGAGAAAATTTCACCCAGATTTGTGGAATAATGATAACAATAAAATTAATGACATCGTTACTCATATATATGTATAATTAATTTATTATCGTCATTTAATCTATAAACAGCTTCATAACAAAATCACTTATTTGGATGACTTTTGGTTGAGATACTCATTCTACATATGTCTGTATATTACACATAACAGAATTGTTGACAATTTAACAACCAGTGAAGAATCTTTAGGAAAAAATATGGCAAACAATATTTATGACTTTACATTTTACTCTAAGAGAGAAGTATGCATAGATAAACTTTAATTTAATGACACAGTGAAGGGTCTGAAATAGAATTTTTTTTAAAGTTAAAACAACACAGTTAAAACTTTAACAAGTGCATAAATATTTCTTAATGTGAATGTAATCAGACGAGGTAATATATGTAATACATATGAATTTAAAGTTGATATAAAAATTTTTGTTTCTATAAGTAACACTATATCAATAAATCTTTCTGTCTAATCAGTTGTTTTCGGTTGAGCAGCAAGCTAGAAACATGTTTAGTGACTTAGAACCATGCAGGAAAACAACACACAAGGGATTGACAGTAAACAAATACTGATTTTATTTGCTTACTTCACAGCTTTAACGAAAACAACTCAAAACTGCTAATTGTAAAGTATAAACAATTTATATTAAAATAACACAAAGGAAAAGCATAACTTTATTTTGTTATCATGTTACAAAGCTTTAGCTCAAGCAAATTAAAACTGGTATAACAAAGAGATTCAAATTTGAATTATATAAATTAATATAAAATAATTTGTATTAATTCTTCAGAGTAATTCACACCAGATTGCAGTTTGTCTTTCATTGTTTAAATAAATCTAGAGATTTTTATGATATATTTCGTATACGAAAGCAGAAATTCAGAATCGTTGTTTCAAATACAAGTGTTTGATTCAGATTTCTCTCACTCTGTTTTTAAAATGCTAACTACTAATATGCACGAAGTCAGCTTTCAGTATTTTATATCAAATACTTAACATAATATGAAGTTTCAACTAAAAATGTTTGATCCAAATTATTCCTCTGTGTCTCGGTTTTTAAATATTAACTATTAACATGCATGAAGTCAACTTTTAACATTTTATGTCAAATATTTAACATGAGCTACCGATGTAAGTTTATCGCTATTTGTATTATTGCTAAAATTTGTAACACGAAACGAATCAATCGGTAAACAAAATATCGAGGATTATTCACATCCAAACATACATCGGGAATTTTCTATTATTTCTCATTGACTTCACAATAGTGCTTTTGGAAAATATGATGAATGTATTTTAAATCCACCAGGACGATATTATACACGATCAATAAAATAGATTAAGTTTTTATCTCTTATTTTATTTCTTTTTTAATTTTGTTCAGAACCTTTTTTAAAATAAGATTAATATATTTTAAACTTACCAGAATCCATATCAGTTTCCTTAACCAATTTCAATAGGAACAGGAGAAATAGGAGTATCAGGAATAACAGGAAAAGGATGATTTTTTTCATTTTTTATATAGAAGTGAAAGACGGTCAATTAATTTCAATTCAGAATTAATGAATACTGTAAATCAAAACGAAGTATTAAAGTACAGGATCTTCCAAATCAAAATTCAGTATTGAAGTTGAGTATATTGTCAGTCAGTTTGATGATCCTGCTAGATTTCTCACCAATGTGAAGGAGAAGCTTTTATTAAAATAGCTTTTGGAAATCTCGAGTGATAATGTGAGTGTTGAGTCTTTCCAAATAGTATTTATGCAGTGTATCTGAGAATCTGAATACCAAAACAGGTGGTACGTTTCTTTTATAAACACGCATGTAATAGAAAATTACAAGACAACCAAACCACCCCCACACGCAAACAAGCATAATCCTCAAAACTCTTGATAAGAGAATAAATATGGGAATTATTATGAGAATCGAATTATCCAGTGAATTGGATCTATACAATGAAATAGAATACGTCTAAGAAATTGAATACAAGAGCAGATGGAATTCTACTTCTATTGACACGCATGTTATGGAAAATTACAGGACAATAGAGTCGTTTATACACGCAAACATGTGGTAAAAAGTCGCTTCATGCATGTAATTTGTGTTTTAGGCAACGACTTCATTTAATATTCATGGACATCGATCAGCGGATCTATATTTACGTTGTATTACATTGTAATTAATTTACGATTAGATTCAGCACCGCAAAAAGACAGGTGTTTTTTCATGGGCCTAGAATAAAAGTGGGAGGCCCTGTAACGGTAGCGTACACAATTGTGAGCTTAATTACAACCCCCCAAAAAGTAGGTATTGCTTGTAGGCTTTACAGAAAGACAAAGTACGGCACTCATCAATATTTCTGGAAATAGCATTAAACCAATGTTTAAGCCTAATTCAAATACTTAGTATAATCAATAAAAACATCATCATCGAACTGTCATAAAGACAGGGGTGAATTTTTATAGCTTAACATGTTGTGTTAATGACATAAAATGGGTACAACAAGTTTAGTCTTCAATATTGTGCAATACATAAGATAAGTAGGTGATGTTTTTTGGTACGTAATTTGTATTTTTAGTCTTCCAATACATGCTGTTGTTTTCACTTCACGGCCCAGTTCAAAAATAGCTTGACCAGGTAAGTCCAAAGTAAATATAACTTCAGGATATTCCAAAGTAGGTCGGAACTATTTATTAGATATTTTCTTTCAGAAGATAACAAAGTTGAAACTTAAAAGGATGGTGGAATTCTAGCATTTTAAGATGAGTAATATACTTCTGTTTTCATTTTTAAACTTTCAATTTTCTAAAGTGAAAAAATATTGTCATGTTACCTTTTTTTTTCCTTTTAGTTTGAAAAATCTAAGATCTCTTAAAAATTTATTCGGAATTCTAGTCATCACCTTAATATTGCAAGCAAAAATTGAAAAGTAATATTGCGCGCAAAGTTTTAAACTTAAAATTTTATTAAATCAAGGAACAAAATATTTTTGTACGTTTAAATAATGCTTGCTGTTTGAATAATACTTGCTGGTGAAAATATAAGTAACACATCACTAAAAAGTCTTAAGATTCACACATATATATTAGAAATATGTAAAAAGTTTCAATTTTTACATTTTGCTTTGTTTCTCAGAAATGTGTGAAAAGATATCGTGGATCTGGATGAAAATTCATTGTTGGATAACTAGAATTAGTGTATACATATTGTTAACGAATATTGACGTTAACATTTATTTTCAGCTATTGGTTATAAAGTGGCATTGATAATATTATATTCGACATTTAATTGCAACATATCTTCCCTAGTTTTTGACACTTCCATATGTATTATTCAGGCCAGGAAAAATTATCTGCATAGATATTTACTTGCTGTTTTTCTTTCCTTAACAGATTGCTTTAATACATAATCATGTGTCATAAAAACAGGAAGAAGCACATGACATAAAGGTGACATTTCTTATACATTTCTTTAAATTACGCATTAAGAAAATGCATACACACAGGATTCACAATATGATTCCTTATCGTGCATTTGACCACAGCTTCTGTTCAAACTATAAAAAGAAGCCGCACCATTTAACTGACCTTTGAACCAACTACTACTACCTTATAGGTTATTCAAAACAGCTAATCGAAGGTTGTAAAAACATCTTACCTTTACGCCGAACAAATATTCCGGAAAACGGGACAAAATTGCAGGGAAAGCATCAGATAGGGAATGACAGTAAACAAAGCAGCCTTCCCGGTTTTATGACATTCGAGGACTGTAAATGACGCGCATGCGCGAAGGAGGAAGAAGATAGGGAGAGAAATCCTGGAAGAAAATGATGAAAAGCATAAAATTTCGCTCGCGAGCTTGCTGAAATTATTAGCTTAGAAATACAGCAATGCTTGTCTGAATAAATCTAAAAACTGTTGACATCCACAATTAGACAGCCAAATGTTTTTGCGACAGCTTTAGGGGAAGATCGCTGACGTGAAGTAAGCAGTAAATAACGGAGACGTGGTAAATTCAACCGATTAGAATACTGAAAGACATAATTCCCGTACTGTTGACCGTATCCTTACGCGGAGTAAAGGATCAATGGATTTATTGTAACTGGTAGTTTCTATACTGCAGGGGATGTTTCGGAAATGTATGGCTGTTTAATGCGTCGTAATATGCAAATTACTCGCTCTAAATTTTACGACGCTGCTCTAGTTAAAATGCACATTTTAAAGAACCCTACTTTAAAAGCCTCTCAATTCGTACTCTTCAAATCTTACGCGAAGTGAAAGCTTAGTTAGTAAATATTCTACGCATGTAAATTGAAGAATAACAAAAAAGTAGCTGGTAATTCTATACTGCAGTCTGCTTTGGAAGTGGGTGGCTGTTTCATGTATTCTCCTTAACATCGCAAAATCCATATAATTCTCCTTAAATTTGATGATGCATCAGAAAATAAAATGCGCGGTTTAAAGGAATTCAATCTATCTTTTTCAGATCCTGCATGAAACTGAAAGCTGATTGATGTTTTGAATCACATTGATTCTTAAAACACATATTTTTAGAACACAAAAAATAAAAAAAAGTTACAGGTAGTTTACTGCAACTTGTTTATATACTGCAAGGGCTGTTTCGAAAATGCATGGCTGCTCGATAAAACGTAAATTAGTTTTTTAAATTTTATGGTACTTGTTAAATTAAATTGCGTATTTTAAAGAAGCGTGTATAAAAAGACTGAGTTTGTCAATCTGAGACCCACGGGTGTAGTGGGCTGCTTTTTTTTTTACGAGAAATAAATATCAAAAAATTGTGAAAACGTCCTCAAAACAGCGCGATTTTTGTCACCCAGGTTAGGGCATTCCGACACTGCTTATTTTGCGACTACACCACTGCTGAGACCCTACATGAAACTAAAAGCATAGACCATGACTTCTTAACTATGGGTCCCGACCCCAAACGGGGTTGTGTATATGAATTTGGGGTTGCGGAACCTTGACTGTCCATGCATGCGTCAGAGTTTTCAAAATTATTCAACAAGAATAATTCATAATGTCATATACGTCTTTATGATTTCATTGAAATTTTCCAAATAAATATAAGAAACACAAGCTAACTTTCTCTATGTATATCATAGATTCGTTGCTTATTAATATATACTATTTTCCTACTTATATGCAGACTAGATAGCAGAAAAACTTTGCGTACGTAGATGGAGTCTCGAAATATGTTTTGTTGTCGAAAAGGTGTCGCGAGGAGAAAAAAACTTTAAGGAACCCTGGATATATTTTTATATTTAACCTTCGCATTATATTTATATACATATATTTGTATAATGCAGTCCAATTTCGGTATTCTCGGTTTCGATTGTTGGCTATGCATCTTTTAACATATATATATACTCAACTGAAACCTTTTTTAATCGGAAATGGCAAATAAGGTTGTCATATTCAATTTCTTTTTCCCATTTATCGGACAAATTTATTTACAGGTACGAATATTTTTGTAATGTTAGCTTCTTCTTCTTCTTTTTTTTAAGTTTAGCTAACAAAGCTTTTTTGAATTCTTAATTATGTATGATAGAAACAATGAAAAATGATGAAAATAATTATTACCGTTTGCTTCATTAGTCCAGTCAAAGAAGGTCAAAAATTGCTGATTAGAAAAAGAAATGGTGTAGTTTTGAAATTTGTCACAGTTGTTGGGGGTTAGTGCCCTAAACGACATACTGAAAGTCCCCGCCGGTGGGGGGTGCGCGGGAGGTACAGGGGCGTTTTCGGTTTTTCTTAAATATCTCGAAAACTATGGGTCTAGCGAAAAACACTCCATTACAAAATTAAACTACGTACAATTTCCTACAAAAAAAGTCCTACATTGCTTTTGTAGCATCAATAGTTTACAAAATACAGGGGGATTTAAAAGTGAATATTTCTAAAATTCCTTATTGTAATTGTACAATCAATTAAAAGTGCTGTGGCAAAACCCCTCAGAAAAACCTCACGCCTATATAATAATTATATAAGGGTAGTTTTGTATGTGTAGAACGTTGTGGGGATGGGGGGCAACAAACCTATTTGATGAACAATTGTGCTCGTCTCCTCTCCTCACATCCTCCCTTCACAAGATCCCTTCTACTCGTAGTCCATTCAATGAAGGGAAAATTTAAAAAAACATGGGGGAGTTTGTAAATTTGGCACAGTTGCTGGGTGTAGTACCCTAAATGGCATATTTAAAGTCCCCGCCAGTGGGGGATGAGGGGGTACAGGGTGTTTAAAGGGGGTTTTCAATTTTTCTTAAATATCTTGAAAACAATGTGTTCTAGCGAAAACACTTAGCAAAAAAATGAAACTATCTTAAATTTCCTACAAAAATAGTCTTATATTTTTTTATAAGATAAATAGTTTAGAATATAGAGCGGTGTGAAAAAGTGCTTAATTACAATAAGTGGTTGAAAATGTTAGTTTTATTTTTTAAAAAAGAAAGTTTTTATTTCAAAATGGCTGCTATTTATTACAATATATCTATAACATGATATTATATATATATAAGATATAACACAACGACAACAAAAAAAAAATCCGTAAACATAAGGTCGGTGATCCAAAGGTGGCCAGTGTTCCTAAGGTAGCCCACCCCCAAAAAGTAGAATTAATTTCATTTTTAATCCCAACATGGCGTTACTGCATTTTAAATCATGTATCTGCAGTGAACGTGGCTGAATTTGAAGAGATCACCTTGATCGCCCTCCATTGTATGCAGTGATTTCACTTTTGAGGAGTAGTCGTTCTCCAGGTAAGAAGATATTTTAAATTAACATATGTTTAAATTCTTTGAGTTATGATGCGTTTTCTGAAAGCTTATTTCTTTCTCTTTAACCCCATTTACTTCAATTCTAATCAATTCTAATAAATTTATTAGATTAATAGTTTTACGTCGCGCAAATGGCGACTGTATGCATGCTCCCAAGGTGGCAAGGTTTCTCTGTTAGCCCAGTCTTATTCCTTCCATTGGAAAGAAAATGTTCGTGACAGACTGGTTGCTAGTTTTTAAGTTAAACTCAGCATAGATATGTAAATTTAGATTATAGTGTCTAAATACACTCATTTGTAGCGTTTACAGAAACACAAGACCGAGCATAAGGGATCTTGCGGAGGGGTTCGGATGTGAGGAAAGGAAGGGAGGAATTTTAGAAGGATAAAGAATTTTAGAAATATTCACTTTTAAATTTCTCTGTATCTTCTAAACTATTGATGCTGCTAAAAATGTAGGACTTTTTTGAAGTAAATTTAATGTAGTTTAATTTTATAGATTTTTTTTTCGCTAGAACCCATAGTTTTCGAATTATTTAAGAAACCGGCGGAGACTTTGAGTATGTAGTTTAGGGTACTACCCCCAGCAACTATACCAAATTTACAAATTACATCACGTTTTTTATTTTTATTTTCTCTTTTTTGACTGTACCACGAGTAGAAGGGATCGGATGTGAGGAAAGGAAAGGATCACGACTGTTCATCAAATAGATTTGTCGCCCCCCCCCCCGCCACCCGACAGCACCATTATTCCCGACAGCACCATTATTCCCGACACATACAATACTACCCTTGTATAGTTATTAGAGAGGTATGAGATTTTTCTGAGTGTTGCTGCCTCGGCAATTTTAATTGATTTTACCATTACAATAAAGAATTTTAGAAATATTCACTTATAAATCCCCTTATATCTTCTAAACTATTGATGCTCCAAAAATAATGTAGGATTTTTTGTAGGAAATTTTATGTAGTTTAATTTTGTAACTGAGTGCTTTTCGCTAGAACCCATAGTTTTCGAGATATTTATTTAAAAAACCGAAAACGCCCTCTTTAAACTCCCCTGTACCCTCCTCGCACCTCCCCATCGGCGGGGACTTTTTGTGTATCGTTTAGGGCACTATCCCCAACAACTGTACCGAATTTCAACATATTTTTTCTATTTTTCCTTCGTTGACTGGACTACATATGGCGAAAGACAGTTTGGGAAACGGTCATTTCCCTTCAGCAATATCTTTTATTTGGATTTGGTGTCAAAGACACGACGTACCACCAGCATATTTTATTGTTAGGCTTAAAAGTGCAATATAAGTCGACTGAATTTATTTGAGTGCGTTTCCGTATATTTCGAAATAAATGAATAATGGATTCCTCGATTATTTGAAAATTGGACAAGGAAAAAAAAGCTAAATCGGATAACTAAAGTTGGATGGAGGAAGTAATGTACTGTAAAGTGCATATCATACCGCAGGGGATTGTCAGCATGAGTGCCTTAGCCACGATGAATATGTTCATAAGAGAAGTCGGAATCCCCTAAATTGGCCCTCTTCGATGTATCTTTTCTCAAAATCTGTTACAGATACACGTTTGAGATTTTTTATACAAATAAAGTACACCTTTTCATTATACTGAAATAAGCTGTTGGTTAATTTTTAATTTTATATGAATTTTCAAAATATTTAATTAGACATAGTGAAATTTTACCCTATTTTGACGTAAAAAACAAATTTTTGAGTATTTTGAGGAAGCTCATTTCAGTATAATGAGAAAGGTGTACTTTACTTGTATAAAAATTTCAAACATGTATCTATAACAGGTTTTGAGAAAAGGTACATCGAAATTGCCAATTTAGCATTGTCTGTATAGGGGGTTCCGACTCCCCATAAGCAGTTTCCGACTAATATTTTGACAACATTAAGGTATAACTAAGCTGATAATTTATAGTTAGTTTAGTTTAGTTATATTAACGACCCATTTTGAAGCAACTCGAGGGCTATTTTGGGACGGACCTCGTAATTTTGAACCGCGGTCAGATGATGAGGACGACTCTTGTGCTGGTACCTCCCTCCAAACTTCCACACCGCACCAGCTGGCTGATTATTTATAACAAATTTAAGTTCGCCTATTCAAAAGGCCCTAGAGCCGGTTCTATGGCTCCAAACGAAACGAAAGTTCACTGGAATGTAGTACAAGTGATGCACTCTGTGAAAACGGATTGGGAGGGGTGGGACAGAAAAAAAATTATATGGTTAAAATTTCGCTAATAGGTGGCGCTGCTCTATTACGACTTTCGCAGACTTTTTTTTAGTGAAACAAAATTGAATTGTTCATTTGAATTTTTTTTTAGTTTAACTGAAAGCACTGCCGAAATTCAATTCTGAACGTGGAGTCTTTTTTCCTTCAAAATACCTTTTTCATTCATGATTTTTTTTTTCAGTTTTTACAGAGCGAATCATTTGCACTACATTCTAGTGAAATTTTCCTTCGTTTGGAGCCATAGAACTGTTTTTAGGACCTTCTGAGTAGGTGAACTTTAATTATAACATCCCTGTATATAATGAAAATGTGTCTCTTTAAGTAGATGATATAAGTAGGTGTTGTATTCGTAGTTAGGTCATTATAAAACACTTATGAAGTGCAACGTGAAGCCATATTGTTGCAGACTAATATTAGGACATATTGCAAGTGCGGATTGAACAGCCTTGTGTAAGTGAACCAAAAAATTAACAGCACTTACGCACGTTTTGTATTTAACTTTTTTTTATTGCCCACGCCGACCCTGATTACACAAAGGGTATAAAGCATGTCACGAGTCGTCGGGAAGAAAAATACCAAAACAAATATTAAAGTAATACAATGCAAAACAATAGAATACAATATAATATAAAAATTAGGTAATGCAATACAAAACAATATAAAAAAATATTACAATAAAAGTAATACAATACAAAATACAAATGTGAATATAAATACATTATCGTTTTTAGAAACCTCTTTTTAACGAACACTTGCGATTTTACGAACTAGCGAGTGGTCCCGAATACATTCCCACAGACGTAATGTAATTTTTCGATCGCATTTACGAACTACAAATTATGAAAATCTCTTTTTTGCGAACTCAGTTTTCATACTTCTGCATTTTTTTTTTAAAGATAGGAACGCAGTGCCAACGTCAATTAAACTCTCAACAGGTGCATTCCAAGAATGTGTTGTCTAACCCCCCACCCTCTTTCGGAGGGGGGGGGGCATAGCAACAAGTTCAAGTTGCATCCCATGGTCCGTGTGGTTGGTTGTCAGGACTGAGGCACTTTTTTGAAGGGAACAAATCATGATTTCGAGCATACATAAAATGGAAACATGTATTTTCCAAAATATGATTTTAAAACATAAAAAGATAAGTGATTATTTCCATTCCTAATTTTTTATCTATGTTTTCATCTATGCATTTTCATCTAAGTAATACAGTCTATGTTTTCATATGTGATGTTCTCAAAGCATGAAAACGTATTTTTATGGGTAATAAAATAATTTTTTGTGCATAAATTTGCATTTATTTCTTGTACACTTAAATAATACAAGAACTTTATTTCATAATAGTAGTAAATAATCTTGAAATACTGCTTCATCTATGAAGAGGAGGCAGTTTGATAAAAATAGACACAAATAATGTACGTATTCATAACATTTTTGGTGCTTTTCTATTTTACGAACTATTTGAGTGTTCCCTACAAGTTCGTGAAAACGAACGTCGACTGTGTAATAAAATACAAACAGCAAACATAATAAGTAATTACAAACATAAATAATAAATAAATGCAAAAAAGCGTAATGAGTAAAGAAATATGCATAAAATAAACAAGAAATGAAAATTTATAAAATCCAATAAATAGTAAATAAATTGTAAAAAAAATAATCTAAGTCTGAGATATAATTTAGAAAAGAAAGACAGGAAAAAAATATTTAAAAAAATTGAAAAAGAAGAGAAACAAAAAGAAAACAATTTCCATAACAAAATTTAGGGAAAAAAATAATCGATACAAAAAAACCCGGAATTCTGTAACACAATTTAGAAGAGGAAAAAGAAAGAAAGTCAGGTATACTCATGATACACTTAGGAAAGTCTATTGCATATGTTATCACTTATAAGGAATATCTCCCGAATTTTAACAGTTGCATTTTTGTTAAAGAGTAAAGATTTAAACCACTCTGTTTAAAAATTATTTGATAGTTTTTTAAGATGATACCGTTCTGTGTGTACTTACCTTTTCATATGATACGAGCATTTGTAGTTCTGGCTTTTTTTCTGAGACTTTTGAAGTTGTGCGATTTCTTTACGTTTTACAAATGATGTGCCAGTTGTAAAGAGGCTATAACAGACCTGATGCGCATACTTTAAATGCGTTCATTGAATGAATGTACCTTTTACTATTAGCAATCAGAAAATACTTTATAAATTCGTTTTAATACATTTTAACCCTTTCTGAAGCCATGTAAAGTATACTTACAACCAAATTCATCAGTTTTTTAATGTTCATGTCCATTTTACCACTTCTGATTAGATCTACTATCTTTTAATAACTTTAGAAATCTCAAAATATATTAATAAACCCCATAATGTGGTTTTAACAATTTATTATTAGTATTGCATTGAGATAGTAATGTACCAACAGTTAACGCTGGAAAGATGGCTTGCCCAAGATCTAGCCAGATTTTTTGATGAAATAAAAACCTAGGCGTTTCAATTTCTTACCTTAAACCATAACGAAGTATCTTGATTTTTCAATTAATTATTAATTAATCAAATTAAATAGCAAATCAAATTAATTTTATCTAATAGCTAAATGAATTACTTTTCTTAAATCAATCTCGATTCTAAAAATATTTTAAAATACCATTACCGTCTGTTTCAAGTATTAATAAAAGGAAAAATAAATAAAAGTTAGTCTCAATGCAAACTGATAAAATTTTGTATATATTAATTTTTTATGTTATGTGTATGTATAATTCGTATTTAGTTATTATTATTAACAATAATTTTTATATTTTACTTATTATTATTTTCTTTTGTTTAAAATGATAGTGTATCATAATTTTTTTTGTTTGTAAAATTCTCAAGATTTTACTCACCATTTCGAATCAAATAAGCAAATAGGTTGGTCTGTTGGTAATATCGCGCCTCCTTTACAGCAATTTACTGGTTCGATTCCGAAGAAAATAGCTCCTATCGAAGGAATGGTATGGAGGCCTGGAAATTCGAGATCTGCCTGACCCAAAGCCGTGTCATCTGAAATATAGTTTAAACTTGCAAGCTCCATTCATGTATTTTATTAATCTAATAAAGAGAAATTAATGTACATTCTCGTAAACATAACAAATAGAATCAAATAAAGTACGTCAGGAAAGTATTTTTTAATCCTACGATATTTAATGCCATCATTAACACTCTAAAATTAAAAAGTAATTGAATTGCAAAATACTTAAAGCAATTAATGAAGTATGCGCATACCTCATATATTTTAAAGCTTTGCTTCATCCCACCTGATTTGGTTGAATTTCTGAATCGATTATTTTAAACGTGATATAAAAGTCTGTACTCCATAACACTTTCTGAATCATATATTGGAGTAATAAATGTAATAACAATTAATTATTTCTCGCATAAAAAATCACAAAAATGATTCTCCAGCTGAGAACGATCAAGCAAGTGTAAAGACTAGAGGATGTGCAACAGGAAGGAAGCGGGAAGTTAACCATACTTAAATCCACTTCATTCTTTTTTTCAGATTTCCTCAGAAGGAAAACATTCAAAACAAATGATACACCCATTTGATTTTTTTCAAAATCTTCATACTAAATGATTGGATTTTGAATAAGAACTTCCTTTGTTGCGTGTATAAAATGAATCTTAAATAATTTTAGGATCATTTTTTTTTTCTCCATTTCGACAGTAGAAATGAACGCGCACTATTTGTGAGCAAATTATCTTTACAAGAGATAAAATTGAGGCAGTAAATATTTTTCAGTGACTGTATGTTTTTTCTTCCCGTATTTTCTTCCATGTAATAACAACAAAAAATAAATATGTAAATCAATTGTAGAAGATATCGTGATTCTAATAAGTGGTTTTTTGCTACCAAAAAGTACGCATTCTGTTGTGTGTTAATCATCTAAAAAATAAAAATAATAATAATAATAAAAAAATAGAGAAAGCGCTCATGGCTTGCAATTCTTGAGATTATTTTTTCCGTATATTATAGTATTTCCCTCATGTTATATTTTGATATTGTCACGAAATTTTAAGGAACTACAGACCACAATTTAGCAAGAAATAACTTTATTAGCTCAAAGCAACTCCTAACACAAGTGAACAGAAAACATGCCTACAACTAGTGGGACAAAACATTTATACATTTCAGAATAATTCATCTTGAGTGTAAAGAAATATCTAGAATTCCCTAGAACATAATTAAGCAATAAGTAACGATAACATTTTGAATTAAAATATCATCCCATGACTTAAACGAGAGGTGTCGAGATTCGAACCACGGAAGGCAAACAGGCCAATGCTCTACCCACTGTGACTATAGATAAGCCGTCTTTGTGCGGCAATACTATAGAGAATAAAGATAAAGAGTGAACCACTTTAAACGTTTGATAAGAATTTTTTGGTAGTTGTATTATTTATTTATAATGCAATTTTGTATTCAATTTCATATAATAACCGCCTATAAAATGCACTCACATAAAACTATATACATTGGCCCTCTGGCCTCGGCAGGGCCGGATTATAAAATAGGAAAGTAGGCAACAACTTTGGGGAATACGGGTGTTTTTGCATTATTTTCAGGGTAATTCAATTTCAAGCTTTCATTTGATTTTATAAAAGTCGTGTATATTCAAGCTTATTTAAATTATAATCAACTATTTTTTTTAAATTTCAGAACATCATTCTTGGGACTTTTTTTCATTTTTCCACGTTCGCTCGCATTTTTTTTTTTTTTCAGCTGGCTGGTTGACTCACAAATGTATTAGAGTATTTAGACTAAGTTAAAAGATTTTTAAAATTTTCTTTACCTATTATTTTTTAACATATTGCAAATTACTTATAAATTTAAATTCAATTTTCACAGACGAGATACTGATACCAGCCGTCTTGAAGGTGATACGAAATTAAATGCTTTATCATTTTAATTTGTCATAATATTTTTTACTTCAAACTGCCTATATAGAGATAAAATAAAAATCAATATAAAAATATCTGGTTTTTGTAGTTGGGAAGTGTGTGTGTGTGGGAGGGGTGAAACTTGTATTGGCTTAGGGCCCCTACTGGGTTTAATCCACACCTGTACCTCGGCTACGTAGAAACAACACCTTTTTTGGACACAGTTTTGCAATTACGAACCAACACCTACAGTGAAACCTCTTCGAACGGCCACCCCTCTTAACGGCTAATTTTTCGTGGCACGGATTTTTCGGCCCATAGACCTAATGTTAAAATAACCCCTAGCAACGGTCACCCAACCCCTCTGAACGGCCGCCGGGTGGGTTCGCTCATCCCATTTGACAAACGTATAGGTTAGAGATTTACTTTTTAGACTGAAAAACGAACTTGAAAAAATGGTTTTTTCCGAGAAGGGTAAAAACTTAACAGTCACAAATTGTATCCTTTTTACTAAAAATGTAAAAAATTATTAAATAAAGTACTATTTTCTCTTTAGATAAGTCTCAAACTTCATTTTAAATAAGAAATATGTGTCAGACTTGTTTATATTATGTATTATAGCAATTATCTTGTAATTGTAACGAAAACCCTTCAGAGCGGCCACCCCCTCTGAGCGGCCAATTTTTCTCGGAACGGAGGGGTGGCCGCTCAGAGAGGTTTCACTGTATTTGTAGATTTAGTAGAAACTGTTTAAACCCGACCTAAAAGTGTTGTTTCTTATGCAAAATTGAACTGACTCTAATCGTTGTATAGCATACTACTCATATAATTCAATAATTTAAATTACAGAAATGTAGCATTATAATGTTTTTTCTGCAAAGCAGCTCTATCTCAATATAAGCATTTTGGAGCTGGCTTCTAATTACCTAACTAAGTCCAATTGCTTCATATAGTTGGAGAGACAGCAGCAGCAACACCAGCCTCTCACCCCCGTGCCCAGCTGCCAACTAGTGGAGCCTGTACCGGTTTAATAGGTAGGCCTGGAACAAGAGAAAAGAAAAGCTGTGTGTAAAGCCTTGTCCTAGTGTCCTGCACCTAGGTTGCAGAAAGAACTTGGTCTGCACACGATTTCTAGGTTGCATATGCGGTTCTTCAGCCCGAAAGAGTCAGAGTAGTATATATATAGAAAAAGATGTTCCATTGGCCAGTAGCGTAGCGAGGATAAGTGGCGTCCGGAGAATATAACTTTTTTTTATCCCTGTCGTCATCAGTGGCATAACAAGCGTAAATGGCGCAGGGGTATGCTATTATTTTCACAGTCTTTCACCATATTTTGCTTTTAAAATGGCATAAAAGCAGTAATATTTTGACTGCGTGGCGCCCCCTAAAACTAGCGTCCGGGGCATCTATACCCCTTGCCCCCTGGTCGCTACGCCACTGCCATTGACGGGAAAGAAATGTCCTTGATTGTGAATGAGAAAAAACTGCATGAAGGAGTTCATATTAACTGGGGGGGGGGGGGGGAGGAGATACAAATAGATGTCAATACTTGTGGAATGGTTACGTCTTTTAGAAAAAAAGTATCGGCGTAAGAGTCTAAAGTGGAAGAGGAAGTTAATGTAAATGTCGTCACTTGTGGGTTGGTTAAATCTTGATTGTTACTTTCTCGTATACGAAGTATACAAAGAGAAAGTATTGTAATCGTCAAAAAATTCGAACTCGAGATTTTGACGGATCTCCACGTTTTAGACCTCCTTGAGTCCGAAAAACACAATTTTGGAATTCTGTCTGTCTGTGTGTCTGTCTGTGAATACGATAACTCGAAAACTATTAGAGCTACGGGGATGAAATTTGGTATGTGGTCTTTACACATAGTTTGTAGGTTTCTATCAAATTTTGGACAAAATCCGTCCATGGGAAGTCTGTCTGTCTGTATGTCCGAAGTCATGCGAACACTATAACTCAAAAACTTGAATAGCTAGATGGATAAAATTTGGTACACAGTTTTATCGTTATGAATGTAGGCCCGTATAAAATTTTGGGCGAAATCCGTCAACGGGTTGACTGTCTGTTGGTCTGTATAATTTACCATTGAAACCAATCCGCTATCCCCATACGCATGCGTACGTCTGTGCTCGCGAAAGGACCGAATTACGTCAGTTTGTCCTTGAGACTGCAAGAGTGAAACCTAGCAGTGTGCCATAGATATGCGTTTTAATCGGCAGGCATCGCTTTGAATTTGATTCTTTACCTAGATATTTTTCAATCACTATAATGAAAAACCCTCCGATAGTCATTGGATTCTGGATAACAGTAGGTTCGAATTTTTTTAGCCACGTGGGGGAAGGAGAAACGGCACCTTTTGGGGGAAGTATACAAGAAAGTTTCGGGGAGAACACTCCCGCTGGTTTCTATCACGGAGGGGTAACAAATGTTCCTTCGGTGGCAAAGGAGTGTCATTGATTGGGAATGGGAAAAACTGCATGAAGGAATCCATATAAACAGAGGGGAGGATATCCAATTAGATGTACCAGTTGGACAGACAACGTTGCATACAAGTAGAATTCGTTTCGTTTCAAAATTATTTGGACTGCTCGTAAACAGTACATATAAACAGTGATTATAAAAACTCATGTTTTTAAACAGAAGAAAATAAAAATATTTATTGTAAGTTGGAAGATTAATTTAGAAGATTTATCGTAAAATTCATTTGAAATTATTGTAGGACGCTCACTGTTTTCAGAAACGGAAATGGCTAGTAGAATAATGATAAAATATGTTGCCTTTCTGGATTGTTCAATCTCTTCTTTTATTGTAAAATAGGAGTCCGTGTTTTGAAATGCCCTCTTTTCTGCAAAAATGGTTATAGCAGTCATTTGTAAGAATTATACAAGTCAAAAATTGGTTAATAATCATGCTAAATGATCCATGATTGTTCTGTTACATTTACGAGTATTTTTTTCCTATTGTGATCATTATAACAATTCTGACTGGTTGCAATGAATAATAGATTATCCTTTTTCAAAAATTCGGAGCCAATATCTTTTAAGTACTGCAATCCAAAATGCAATTCTTTATTTTTCAAGCCTCCTTATAAAACCGTTTCCAGACGTAGTGCACTTACATCATCCATGCAGCAACTGAAAGATTCACGAAAATCTTTTCTTTACTAAACTTATTCCTTTATTATGTCACATTTACTGGACAGCTCTGAATCAAACTAGTGTTCATCTTTCAGAATAAAATATAGTTGTAGAATTTTATAATAGAAATATAGGCATAGATTTGACAAATACGATGAAAAGAAAAGCACATGGACTTGATTTCTTACGCAACAAATGCACCAAAACGAGTGAACGATATGAAGAAAATGAGTGAAATGTTAAGAATTAGCTGTTAGCTTCTTAGAGATTTCGACATGCACTTCAAAGCATCAAGTTTCAAATAAAATCTTCAGACTAGCTAAAAATATTTTTATAGCTTTCTAAATATACAGGGTGTAGCAAAAGTCCTTGACACATTTCAAAATTTAATAAAAGAATAAAAAAATTGTGATATCGGTGTACGGTTTTCACTAAATTGCATTATGCGCCATAAAGTTTTTTTTTTTTTTTTTACTTTAGGAATGTTCCAAATGTTTGCACAATGATAGCGCTTGTGGTACAGCATCAGCAGGGGTGTAGTGGATCCGGAACGAAACGGAACGACGTACCGGCACTACTTTTTTTCCAGAGAAATAAATAAGAAACCAGCGGGAGTGGCCTCCCTTAAACTTTCTCGTATGCTTTTCGAACATTTGTCATTTCCCTTCACCCTGCGTTGATAAAAAGTTCGAACCAACTGTAATCCAGAATGCAATGACTATCAGAAGGTTTTTCATTGTTGATTATAGTGATAGTAAAATATTGAGGTGAAGAATCATATTCAAAAAGATACGTATGTATTAAAACTTCGCAATATTTATTTTTTTATCAAACTCTAGCAATGTAAGTTCCGCGTGCGGAGAAGAAAACAGGAGAATAGCTTGCTCGCTGAATAGCATGCGCAGAGATTGCTTCCAATACGCAAGTAGAACGAGACGCCCTAAATGTTTGCTTCCTTACAAAATCTCGCCGCCAGAATTGGTTTTTGGCAAGCTGCCAAGTTTTCGGAGTATCCCTTCTTTGCACAGGCATTTACGCATGCGTATGAAGTTGAACAAGTATGCTATTACACAGACCGACAGACAGTCAGCCCGTTGACGGATTTGGCCCAAAATTTTATACGGATCTATATGCATGACGATAAAACTGTGTACCAAATTTTATACATCTAGCTATTCAAGTTTTTGAGTTATAGTGTTCGCATGACTTCGGACATACAGACAGACAGACTTCCCGTTGACGGATTTTGTCCAAAATTTGATAGAAACCTACAAATTATGTTTAAAGACCACATACCAAATTTCATCCCCGTAGATCTAATAGTTTTCGAGTTATCGTGTTCACAGACAGACATAATTCCAAAATTGTGTTTTTCGGACTCAGGGAGGTCTGAAACGTGGAGATCCGTCAAAATCTCGAGTTGGAATTTTTTGACGATTACAATACTTTCTCTATGTATACTTCGTATACGAGAAAGTAAAAATCATGAAAACGTCCTTAATACAGCGCGATTTTCGTCACCCAGGTTAGAGCGCCCAATCATTGCTTTTAAAACGTTACGGCCTTACTTATTTTGCAACTACATTACTGAGCATTAGCTTAGTAAGATTAGATTCTATTCCGTCATTGGATGTAAGTATGACGACTCCAACGGAAAGAGCAAACTGCGTCGGGTGGTGCTTTGAAACAAAGTCGATTATTGAAGTTCAAAGAAAGTTTCGTAATAAGTTTCATAAAGCTGTTCCTTGTCGAAACAGCATTTTGTCATGGCACCGAAGTTTTTTAGAGACTGGAAGCGTATTGGACTGACTAAGGAGTGGTAGACCACGCACGTCAGGTGATGTTGTCGAACGAATCCGCCAAATGTTTATTCGCAGTCTTATATGGCATTTATTTGTTTCCTGTTATTAGCCACTACTCCAGTTTTCAGTCTTTAATTTATAATTCACTATTATAAATATTATGGAATCTTAAAATCATTTCTGTCTCAAATTCAGTACCAGGTGGTGCCACCAGGTTTTATTTTAATTTTTTATACTTTTCAGTCTTTAATTTATAATTCATTATAACAAATATTATGGAGTCTTGAAATCAAATTTTTCTCAAATTCACTACTAATAGCGCCGTTCGTATGAAATCAAAATTTTATTAAATAAATCAATTAACTGATAATTAATCTCTGAAAATATCAAAACAGTGTATTTTCATCAAGCACACAGAAGCGTACAAAATTTCAAACCTCTAGCACATCAGGAAGCGAGTAAAAAAAAATCTATTATAAAATTCCATCTTTACAAATATGAACAAGTCAAGTTAAATATAATTGTAGTAAAAAAAATGTATTGCAGTCTAGAAAATATGGTCGCATAGTATTTGATAGGAAAAAATACCCCTTTTTTTTAAAACGAATACGCCAGTGTAAAAAAAAGATTTTATAAAGAGTTTTATCTTTGAAAGAGTAAAAAGTGTATCACTGTTAAAATGGTTTCGTGATTTGAACTGGTTTGATTAATTGAAAAAAGGCAAAAAAAGAAGAAATGGCTATAAAAGAAATATAATAACTCCCAAGTCTTGATAAATGGCTCATTTTACATCCAGTGTGAGAAGCTTGTATTAATTACAAACTAACATAAATGTCAAAAGTTGCGATCCAAGTACTTCCAGAAAGTATTCGAAAGTCACGTCTCATCACTTAACTGAAGCAATGTAATGCTTAACATTAACTTATTCTTACTCTTCTAAAAGCCTAATTCTGGATATTTCCACGAAAAAAAAGAAAGATTTTTTTTTTTAAAGTACGATATGACACCATAAGAATCACGTGCGTCACCCGAAGAAGCAACAAGAGAACTTGACCTTACAATAGCATAATGTAGAGTCAAATTCTAATCAGCGATTAATGAGTAAGAGATAAAAGACATGCTTAATATTATATAGATGAGTCTTTCACACGTTGAATGAAATCAGGCAGTGGAAATTCATCTAGAATTCAGAAGTATAAAAGTGTTTTTATTATTATCATTGCTACTGATGTGCGGTTTCCAGGGCCAGATTCCCCATAGGGCCAACTTAGTCCATGACCTAGGGCGCAGCCATCAAGGCGTGCATGTACAGAAGAAATAACAACCAAATGTTTACAAAGTATTATTTTGAAACGGCCATATAAAATGATGTTTTTGAAATTTACATTTGTTACATCAAATCAATGCATTTCTAGTCTTCTGTATATCTTGCCGTCTCTTGTTCTTGCACTTCTTTGTATTGAAATCAATTTAATAAGATCTGTCCACTTCAATGACCCTTCAAGCCTATTCATGGACAGAAGCGGGAACGAACGAAGTTCTAATAAGTATTTCAGACGATTTCAAGAAATTCATTGAAGTATTTTTTTGAAGGTGTTAAGTTTGTGTTATTTCATAAGTAGTGTAATTTTGAATTATAAAGATTGACTTAAATGTTTATTTGTTTCAAACATAAACTATTGTATATTAAATTGAAAATCATAAAAAATTTTCAGAAGGGAGGAGGGCGCAGAATATGCTTTGGGCGTAGAAATGTGTAAATCCTGCTCTGGTGGTTTGTGTAATGTAAGTAGTTTTTCTGTACTTCAACGCGGGACACTATAAGCAATGAGGGGCAAGCCAGAGTGTAACTGAAGGGTGGCGGGGAAGGTGGTACGTCCTGGGTGGTACTTTGAAAAGGAGCTAAAAAATCAAACATAAGAAAAAAAAATTTGCCACTACGAAGAGTGCCACTAGCTCAATCATTATGTGATCAAAATAAAGAATGTAATCAATTGAATCGTTGAGTGCAGGAACCACATGAGTCAGGTTTTTTTTTTTTTTTCTGAATTGCTCTCATGCTGTTAAAAAATTCTAAAGAGGTATATGTATAATGAGTGAAGAAATAACAAAAGTCAGGTAAAGTTATTGGTATATAAAATCTACCAGATAAAAAAAAATTAACATCAATTTAATAACTAATCAATTTTTTATAGCTTCCAGATTATGATAATGTTGACTCAAGTGGTTTATGCAATCAATTCAATTCATTTAATCCAATTAAATTGATTGAATTCTTCAATTAATATTATTCTCCTTCTGTCGGTCAGTCGCAGATATGTGATTAAAGTTTGCTTGATTTTAGTTTATCGTTGAATAGGAAATTCAACGATTCAAAAGATTTCTTCACTTGACTGGATTATTAATAGTATTTCAAAAATTACATATTCTGGCTGAGAAATATCCATTTCTTGCACCATCCAAATTATTGAAAGAACAATAACAGTGTCGATTTTATGATAATAATGACACTGACGAAAAACAATAAAATATCGGAAGAAAAAGACTACAAAATTTTATTTCTGTTGCCACTAGTTAGGATCGAGCGGAAACATGAAAGTACGACCCCTTTGAACTATAAAAGTTCGATCCAAATTATAGGTTAAAACATTGCGTTCCTAATATTGCCATACTTTTAAGAATTAATTTAACAATTGCTGTGAATGCCGCGAGTTGTGAGAGAACTTTTTCAAAACTAATACTGATTAAAAATCATCTGAGATCATATATGAAGAACTTGCGATTAAACGAATCTTGTAACATTCTCTATTGAACATAAACTTACTTGTGAGGTAAGATTTTAATGATCTTATCTATGATTTTGCTAATAAAAAAACAAACAAAAAAAAATTCAATTTCTACTTTACATTACAAATAATATGAATCCTTTTCTTAAATTTATTTTTATTTTGAGGTTTTTGTGTCCCTTGTAAATTGTAACGGAAGAGGTGGCAGTTTTGGAAGTTCTCTCAGGGTGTCACAAGTTGTATCTACTGTGACGTAGTGAGTCAAACAGCTTAGTGTCGTGTTTTCTGGTGGGCTAATCCTAGTCAAAGCAGACCAATGGGATTATGTACAATTAATTCATTTACAGATTCTTGTCTAATATAATTATATACATAATTACTAATTTTTACAAAGGGATTCTTCAAACTTCATGTCTTTCTCTTTTCGGCCGAACGTTCACACTCAGCGTCCACCCCTCTCGGTCTCATCCCGGGCTGTCTGCCCTGGTCATTGAACTACTTCGTACAATTCCCTCTCTTCTCCACCCCTTTTTTTCTGTCCCCCATCTTGGGGTGGATCGGAGAAATTTCGGCTCTGGCCTGCTGAGTGAAGATGTCACACTACGAATCAGGCCGGGGCAAGCAGTCTACAACTGGGACTATCAGGTCGTTTTACGAAGGGAAATCAGAAAGTAAGTTTCTGTTATTTGAACAGATACTGCATTTGTCTACTTTTCAACATGCTTACCACTGGAATCGAGACAGTTGCTATACCATGGGATCAAATTTTGTATTCCTGTGTCGTAGAAATCTGCCACTTGGTATAGTATCAGTGGCTTTAGGCAAGGCCGTCTTAACAAATTTGAGCTCCCTAGGCATGAGTTATTTGACTCCCCTTCAGAACTGTAACTAGGAGTGCGAGCGCCTATGGCCAAAATAAAATATCTACCTAAAAAAATAATTGGGACGAAAAATTTAAAAAAATCACACGTTCTCTTATTAATGGCCTACAATTTCAGAAACGAGTGCCTTTTCATATTTAAAATAATAAATAAATTTTTTCTTTGTTTCAAAATTAAAATAAAATCAGTATAGTAACTTTGTAGGCTCCCTTGCATCAACGGCGCCTCTGGACTGCAGCCCAATTCTCCCATTGAATAAAATGGCCTTGGGCGTAGGGATCGTGAGAGGGGGGAGACAAGGGGATACAGCTGCCCGGGCGCCTGTCTTAGGGGATGTTGTGGAAACAAAACATTAGTGCGTTTAGGTCTGTTTTTAAAGTGAAATATCATGTGAGGGCAAAAAAATAAGACCATGTCCCAGGTGCCATTTACACTTGCTAAATCACTGATGAAGACTAGGGACTAAAAAATCATATTATGCCCCGAGCGCCAGTTACCCTCGCCACGCCACTGGATAGAAACCAGTGTACAACCAGTGGGTTTTCGAGTGTCGTGTTCCTTGGCCTCCACCTGGTACTCAATTTCCATAATAACAGGTGCTTCGTGTCTATTTCGGGTAACATGGATTGGGATACCTACGGGAAATGGCTCCTGAGCTCCGCAATCGTCATTAGACGGTTATTCACCACGGGTTGTCTCACCAGCTCACCATGGTTGTCGTAAATAAGAGCCGACCACCCAGTACGTCCCTCACCAATTGCTTTTTGACGACCTTCGGAAAATTTATTGCATAAACTTCTTACTAGTGGCACCCGGCCTACATTCTCAGATTTCATCACACACTTACCTTCACAAAGAATATAAGACAATTTTTTTACTTCAGTATAATTCCAATGATCGGGAAGTGTTGACAGTTGCATATTATAACCAAGTCCTAAGTCTCTCAGGCATGCATACCAGTCCTTCAGAATACAGGGCCTACCTTCTGTTGGCGGTGTGGGAAACTTACTTCCAGGCTGAGCCTCGTACTATTGGCACTAATGATAACATAAACTTATACGTAACAACAATTAATAGCATTCAAAGAAATTGCGATATTTAACTGCAACCTTCACTAAAATAGAGTGATCATATTCTGTATATAATAGAAGTTGTAAGAATTGTAATTTAAAAGAAAAATAAATGAAATTATTATTTTTTAAATTTTTCAGTACGAAGCATTTGTGTCTGGTCAATCCGTAACATTAACTGAAAACCGAAACCAATCCGCGACATTCTTTGAAGCCCGTTTCAAAACTCAAAAACTGGGATTGTCCCGGCTAACCCTGGAAGTCGGATCACTTAAGATCTGTGAAAAAATAGTTCTTAAAATTTATACAAAGTTAATTTCATTATGAAAATAGTCAGGGATGAATTTCTTCAGCTATTAAAGAAAAACGCTTGAAAATGTATCAAAAGGTTATTTCGAAATCTGAAATGTTTTGGGGGTTGTTATTACCATCTATCTTATCTTTGAATCATATTTCTATCTTAAATTATAGCAAAATTCCTGAGCTGTGAACTTTAGAAAAAAAATTGATAATCATAAATCTTAGTATCTGAAATAATCGTTGAGGAACTTTTGAATTCTCCGAAATCAATTGCGAGACAAATTAAGTTATACAAAAACAGTTTTTAAAAACACATTTTTATCAGTGTTCTAAAAAGAAGAATTTTTTATTTTAATTATTTTCTTTTTTAGTTTTTAATTTATAATTCACTATTATAAATATTGGAATCTCGAAATTAATTTTTTCTCAAATTCACTACCTGGTGGTGTCACTAGTATGGAATTAAAATTTAATTCAATGAATCGATTAACTGATAATTAAGTTACTATACACTAACATTATTTTTGCAAATATGAAATAAGGCAAGATAAATAAAAGTGTATTATAAAAGCGTGTAAAAACTCAAGCTTTCCTGTGATTCAGTCAAACTTTGCTGTATTTGTAAATGATTCAGTTAAAAGGCCATCATGATAAAATATAATTAAAATATGTATTCTAGCGTAGAGCTAGTTCCGCAGACTGTATCTAGGGTAAGAGAGGCGGGGCATGGGCAGGGCCATCATATTCAGGAGGCCAATTGAGTTGTAGACCAGGGGCGTCATTGATCCAAAGGTGCCTAATAATTTGCTCGACTGATTTTATTTTAATGTTGAGCCAAAAAAAATTAATTATAATTTTAAATCTGCTAAATATACGATTGGGCTTAAAACTAGACTGCTGTCAATTTTGTGATGTCATGTAAACAAGTACAGTAAAGCACCGTTTATACGTTTCTCATTTATACGTCGGTTACATTTACACGTCATTTCATCACTTCGTATTCATTGTAATGCTAAAGTACTTAGTTTACACGTAGCTCTGGTTATACGTAGCTTTTCCCGTTCTAAAATGACAAAATTCGTCCTTTCTAGCTTGTGAACTGTGATAAAGCTATCATGACTTCGAAATTATTCACAATTTATGAATTAATAGAAGGCAAATTGTCAGGTGCTAACTTAAGCGATGATGAAGAAGTTAATCCACCTTTCTTTAAAGTCGCAATGGGGTCCATTGAAAAACTTACTCTTAACTTATATTTACTCGAACTTATTTCTTTTGTCATAAGTATAGTTCATATTGATGAACTTAATACTCACATACAATCAGCACGCCAGAAGACGGTTAAAGACTTTCTTAATGAAACGCCTACCTTCATGTCATAAATCGTATAAGATATGTATAATTAATACTCAAGATATGCAATAAAGATATGATTTTTCTCACTTTTATAATAGATCTTAAATTTTAAAATTTAAATATTCATTTCCATACTATGTAGTATTATACTAGTACTATCTTAAAATACTTTTAAATGAATTTGCTTTAGTATCATTAAATTTGTAATATTCAAAGTTGTTTAGTAAAATTTCGATTATGCGTCTTTTCATTTATACGTCGTTTATTCAGTCCCTTGAAAGACGTATAAACGGTGCTTTACTGCATAACAGTTCAAAGAAGTATTGTAAGAAAACAGAAAACACACACACACAGGCTACCTTTTTTTTTACTTCTCAGTTATTTTATTTGGATGATACTTTCATTCGGCCATAGGTGCGCAAATTCCTAGCTAAGCGTCTGATGGGGCGGGAAGTTACTCTGGACCAGGACGCCCAAATCTGTTAAAACGACCCTGGGCATGATCCATGAATGTCTTTTGAAACAGCACGTATTTTTAAAGATTTTGGGCAAAAAGAAATATTTTTAAAGTATTTAGAGGGATGACAGTGTTTGGCTTTGATTTGCTTCGGATTCGTATTAAGAAACAAGTTAAAAAGCTTAAATTCTAAGCCACAAAGCTTCCTTTTCAGCTAAGACGCATGAAAAAAAAAAGCACGCATGTCGAAATATAAGTACGAAGATATCTTGATTCGACTTTCCACAATTAACTCATGACTACACCATCTTTAATTTATTTGTGATCATAAATGGTGGCAGAAAATTGTTAAGCGCTTTATAAGATTATAATTTACTTAATTTATTTCAGATTTTGTAATGCATCCACATTTGATTTCATGTGCCATATTTTCATTTTACGTACCTTTTAATTATTCTCTTTGTGCATAAGAGAGTATAAACCAAAATACGTTTTTTAAACAATTTTATTTAACTTGACTTGTTTCATTCATCAGATAATTCATGTTTAAGTGTATAATTTCTTAAACTACCGTGGGTAAAATATTCTTCTTAAGATTTCAGAGGCGTGATTAAGCGCAATAAAGATTCAATTATTCACTTTAAAAGCAAATTTTCAAACTTTAAAGCTATTAGATCAAAGTAGTTAACCGCCGAAGATTTTATTAGGGCACTAAAAAGTAGAAAAATATCTTTTTAATTAAAAATCTGGAGACAAATGGGGAAAAAGTGTGATGCACATTAGAATTTTAATGACATTCATAATATATCTTAATTTTTAATGTATACATAGGAATTTTCTTACTTTTGATATTCACCTTGGCTTAATTTCTTAATCGTATTGTTTTCAGCGACTCACGCTTTAACGTTTTTGTGTTGTCCCTCTCCTCCAGATTTTTGAATAAAAACTCTAATTCCACTTTTAGTACACTAATAAACACGGCCGTCTTAAAAAATTTGAATTATCTGTGCTCAGTGGTGTAGCGAGGAAGTCGTACCAGGGATGTAGTTTTTTTCTCCCCTCAAATTAAAGTTTAATTCCGCAGGTACATAAACAGCCGTCACAAAAAATTTGAATTATCTGTGCTCAGTGGCGTTGCAGAGAATTGTTCGTGTTGTTTGGGACGAAGTCGATTTTTCTTCCCACTGAATTTCTGAATAATTAATTCAGTTTTACCAAATGGTAATACATTTTGATTATCTGTGCTGGGTGGCGTAAAGAAGTATTGACTTGGTTTGGAATATGATTTTTCTCCCCCCCCTCCGGTTTTGAATTAAAAAGTTTAATTCCGCTTTTAATGCACTAATTAACACATTGCGTCTTATAAAAGACTTTTTTGAATTCTCTGCTCAAGCGAGGAAGGTACCAGGGTGAAATGGATTTTTTTCCCCTGATTTTGGATAAAAAATATTGTTGCAGGTACACTATTACTATTCTAAGTATTTTGGTACTCGGTTGAGGGAAAGTGATTTTAGGTTGAAATGGTTCCCCCCCCCTCCATTGGGACTTAAAATATAATTCCACTTTGGTACACTAATAAACACTGTCTTTCATTGTTTAGTGCTATACTCAGTGGCAGAGCAAAGTGAGCCCTGGGACAGTATTTTCTCCCACAGATGGGGTGAATTCAGTTTCATTGCCAATAAACACGGCGAATCTTAAAAATTTGAATTATCTGTGCTCGTAGGACGAGGAAAGTCATTGCAGGACGGAATCTAGATTTTGTCTCTCCACAGATTTCTGAATAAAAATTTAATTCAGTTTTATCCATGCTAATGAAACACGCCATGTCTTAAAATTTGAATTATCTGCTGATTGGCGTGGCAGGAAAGTGGTACTGCGGACCTGATCTGATTTTCTCCCCGTTTGGGTAAAGAAGGCTGGTGGTTTAATTCACTAGCGGCCGTCTTAAGAATTTAGATATCTGTTGCTGGGTGGCATTAAGAGGAAAATTGGTGAGTTTTAAATGTTTCCTCCAGATTTCTGAATGAATATTTAATTCCATTTTATTTACACTCAAGTAACTCTAAATTGAATTCATCTTGTGTCAGTGGCATGCGAGGGAGTAAAAAGTGTCAGGGCGGAAAATTTTGGGGTGCCTCCAGATTTTGGAAAAAAAAATATATTCCACTTTTAGTACACTAATAAACACTGCCATCTTCAAATATTTAGTGCTATCTCAGTGTGCTGAGGGAAAAGTGGTACCAAGGACGATCTGATTTTTTCTCCTCAGATTTCTGAATTAAAATTTAATTCCAGTTTTATTTAATATAACACGACCGTCTTAAAAATTTGAATTATCTGCTCAGTTGCGTGAAAGGGTTGGGTTGTGTGATTTTCTCCCCCTCAATCATGAAAAAATTAATTCACTTCAGTATAATAAACCTGCCATCTTAAATGTTGCATATGCTCAGTGGGTAGCGGTACTTGGGACGGAATCGATTTTTTCTCCCCTCCCGATTTCGTAATAAAATTTAATTCACTTTGTTAACACGTGTCTTAAAAATTTGAATTATTTGACGATCAGTGCTAGGAGGAAGAGTGGTACCAGGGTGCGTATGATTTTTCTCCCAACTAGTTCTGAATTAAAATTTATTCCACTTTTAGAATTACACTAATAACACGAGTCTTAAAAATTTGGTTCTGTGCTGAGTGGCTAGCGAGGGGCAGGGACGGGATCTGATTTTCTCCTCCAGATTTCTGAAAAAAATTTATTCCACTTTTAGTTACACTAATAACGGCCGTCTTAAAAATTTGAATTGCTCTGTATGGTGCGTAGGCGAGGAAAGTGGTACCGGACGTGAAATGTGTTTTCTCCCCCTCCAGCAGAAAAAATTAATTCCACTTTTAGTACCTAATAAATGCACTCTTAATTTGTACTGTGCTCAGTGGATGCTTGAGGAAAGAAGTGGTACGCAGGACAGATAGTTTTTCTCCCCTGGATTTCTGAATTAAAAAATTTAATTCCATTTTGGTATATAATTAACACGGCCGTCTAAATTTGTTTGCTCCAGTTGACGAGGAAAGTGTACTGGCAATGTGATTTCCCCTTTACAGATTTCTGAATTAAAATTTAATTCCACTTTTAGTACACTCAATTAACATTATTAAAATTTGAGTCTCTTGTCTCAGGTGGCGGGAGGGAAAATTTGTTTAGTTGGAATTGATTTTTTCTCCCTCCAGATTTCTGAATTGAAAAACAATTCCAGTTTTAATTTAACGGCGTCTTAAAAATTTAGATTATCATTGCTGGGCAGAGGAAAGTGGTACCCGGGTGAATGGATTTTTTCTCCACCAGATTTCTGGACAAAATATATTTAATTCCACTTTTGGTACACACTAATAAACACGTGCAAAATTTCATACGTATGTTGGCGAGGAGAAATTGGGTGAAATGATTTTTCCCCCTCAGTTATTGTGACTGAAATATAATTCCATTTTGGTACACTAATAGCCGAGTCCGCTATGGATTATGGAAAATTGTTGCAGGACATGAAAAAATATCAATTCCACTTTTTTGTATACAATAAACACTGCCATCTTAATTTTGAGTGCATATGTATTGGCGTAGCGAGGAAAGTGTGCCACGGACGATATGATTTTTTCTCCCCTCCAGATTTCTAATTTTTCCAGTTTTGACTACTAATACAGGCCGATCTTAAAAAATTTGAATTATTCTGCTCAGTGTGCGAGGTAAAATGGTACCCGGGGTGTCTGATTTTCCCCTCCAGACCTCTACAATAAAATATTTAATTCCACTTTGTACACTAGTGTGCCAGTCTTAAAATTTGGATTCTGTTAGGTGGCGTAGCGGTAAGGTACAGGGACGGAATGATTTTTTCTCCCCTCAGATTTCTAGATTAAAATTTAATTCCACTTTTGGTACACTAATAACACCGTCTTAAAAATTTGAATTGTCTGTCTCAGTGTAAAGGCAGGGAAAGTGAAGGTGAAATGATTTTCTCCCCATCAGATTTGGAATAAAATATATTTCCACTTGTGTACACTAATAAACACGACCTCTTCATTTGTCGTATGCTCAGTGCGTAGCAGGGAAAAGTGGTACCGGGACAGGAATAGTTTTTTCTCCCCTCCAGATTTCTGAATTAAAATTTACACTTTTTGTACACAAAACACGAGCCGTCTTAAAAAATTTAATTATCTGGCTCAGTATTGCTAGCAGGGAAGGACCTGGTGAAATTGATTTTCCCCCTCCAGATTTCTGAATTAAAAATTTAATTCCACTTTTAGTACTACTAATTACACGGCCGTCTTAAAAAATTTGTTCTCTGTGCTCAGTAGGTGGCGAGGGAAAGTGGTACCCGGGACAATAGTTTTTTTCCTCCAGATTTCTATTGAAATTTATTCCAGTTTTAGTACACTAATAAACACGGCCGTCTTAAAAATTTGAATATCCATTGCTCAGTGGCGTGCGAGGAGAAGTGAGTACACGGGTGAATATTATTTTCCCTCCAGTTGGAATTAAAATTATTTCCACTTTGTCATTACATAATAACACGGCGCTAACCATCTTCGATTATCTGTGTAGTTGCTAGTGGAGTGGTACGTAGTGAGTGAGTGATTTTCCCTCGGGCTGAGTGTTGCACTCAGTTTAAAAACTATAATTAACCTTTTAGTACATAAAAAACACAGCCGTCTTTTATTGAATGCTCTATGCTCGTGGTAGCGAGGAAAGTGGTCCTGGGACGGAATTACGATTTTTCCCCCAGATTTCTGAATTAATTTAGTCGCACTTTTATTACACTAATTAACACGGCCGCTATAAAAATTCTGGGTCTCTTCAACATGGCGAAGAGAGGAAAGGGCACCTGGGGCTGAAATATTATTATATTATTTTTACCTTAGTCGTCATCAGATGGCATAACAAGGGAAAGGCACGCGGACTGATATTGTTTAGCCTTCAGCATATTTTTCTTTAAAAGTGACCAGAAACTACCTAACTTGATCTTCCAGATGCCCCTAAGACTGCGCGCTGGGTTATGACCTGCTTTGTCCCCCTGAAGGTATTTCGCAAGTATTTCTGCACCTACACATCATTTCGCCAATGTGGCAATTAGAACTTCTAAGATTTATCGGAAACGTCATCTAATAAATAATTCAGAGAGCAAATTAGATTAAAAAGTTACCATGCTCTGGTGACTCCGTTTTGCAAAACAGAAGCCTTTTCAAAAATGGATTTTATGTGTTTCTAATTTGTTTTACTTGATTGAATTTTAATCGTTAAATTAGGGAGTAAAAAATGCCTACATTCATTGGCTCTGTATGAATGTTTTGAATTGATATACTAGCAGCTGGACCTCTATTACGAACCCTATATTGCGAATTTCTCTATCGAACATTTTCCTTGGAGCAGAACATTTTGCGAAGTTTCGTAAATAACCCACCAAGATAGAAGTGCATTCTCATTTAACGACGTTTTTCTTGGATCCAATTTCTTTCTCCTATTTCTAAAATATTTCTGAACATTTCAAACTTATTCTTTCTTTAAGCATGATTTACTTGTGATCACCAGAAACTTTAGTAAAATGTCAAAGTGAAGATGTTGAACATGAAAGAAAAATTTAATTCTTCATGAGGTGTATAAAGGCATGAAAGAAAAAGGATACTGCTTTAAAATCGGATTATTCCACAAAACTTATCAACCATAAAAAAAAAAATCGATTAGATACAAATTTATGATCCATCGAATTCTTGTTCGAAACGTTTAAAAGCATGTCTGATGAAAGATGGAATGAGGCAGTTTTGAAGTGGACAGTGTGAAAAACCAACGTAATGAATTGCGATGATGAAGACTTGAAATGAAAGTGATGGTATGATGCAGAAATCAACAACCCCTCTGATGAAATGCTAAATTCATTAATTTTAATATAAATTTTTTTAAATTAGAAAATTACAGTGTATTTCCGAGAATGTTTTGTTTTTATTCTTGTTTTCTTACCTAGATTTCTTTTTGATGGTTAAAATATATAAAACAAATAGATATTAATTTACAAAATAAAGGTGTGATTAATTACTTTTTTAATAATATTTAGTGTTTATGAATTTAAAATCTGTTTTGTGTAGTTTAAAGTATTTTAATAGGAGAATCTCTATTTAACGAATTTTCCATATAACGAACTTTTTTTCGGGATTTAGCGACTTCTTTAAATAGAGGTCCGACTGTATATGTTTATGTAAAATTACAAAATCGAAAGCTGTCTAGTTAGAAGCCCTAATCATATTTTTACTTTTGAAATACGCATTTAAAATTATAAATAAAACAAAAATTAGATCAGCATAGTATATTCTTAGGCGCCTTTGGATCCATGGCCTCCTTGGGCCATAGCCCAATTAGCCCAATGGATAAGACGTCCCTGCTAATAAAAGCGCGTTTTTTTTAAAAAAAATTCTATTATAACTAATATTTTTTAGCATTGAAAAAGATATGACAATCCGTGACGTCTGGCCACTTTAGTTCACTAAGTCAGGAATGTGAATATAAACGCACATAATCATTGGAATAAATATTACAGATATCTGCAGCAGTGGCGGCGAGTGTGGGGGGAAGCGGTCGCCTCCCTACTTTTTAGGGGAAAATTAAATTTTTATTTCATTTTAGCTGCATAAAACTAGAAATTATAGAAAAACAATAGTGTCCGGGAAAACTAGCTAATTTTTTTAACTAAATTGTGTTGTCTACCCCCTGCCACACCGATAATAACTTTTTGACGGAGAGCCTGGGTCAGAGACCTATAATCTCCATTCCATAGCTGTTGCTGTAAGAAAAGTGACATAACACATAGAACTAACTTAATGACTCTGTGCTGAGTAGAATTAATAGGGGGAAAAAAGTAAAATAAGAAAAAATAAATAAAAATAGAATTAAGATTTATAAGAACATTTAAAAGTTATAAGGAGAAATAAGAGATTTTAGGCCTTCCAAAGAAACTTAGAGTTTTTGAAGAGCTCAAAAGAGCAATAGTGGGTGAGACATATCCGCTTCTGTCAGTCCGGCGAGGTAAACAACGTTCAAGGCCAGGGCATAAGGGTGACCCCCTATACTCCCGGTGTTTTTAGGTGTCTATAAATTTTGCGCCGCCTCACTTTTTCCACCCAATCCCCAGCACTGGATATCTGATTCCGAAAGTGGGATGGTCGCCCTTTTGACTTATGCCCTGGGCGTTGTCTTTCACAGGTACGAAGCGGAGTGCACGTCAATCCACTTCCCCTTATTATCTACTGGAGGGGAGAAAACACTATAAATCTGCCAGTCCCTAAGTGGCCCCCTCTAGTTGGAAGGAGCGCTCCGGAATCTATAAAGGTCATCTATTTGACATTCGGATGGAATTTTCAAAAGCCCCTTTTTGCCTTTAAGGCATCTTGCTAAGTTACGAAAACAAGGCGGTTTTTCCTTCTTGTTGAGGGCCAGCAAAACTAGGTTTTTGAAGAGATAGATGTTTGACTCCACAGTTTTAATTTCAAGGCAGGATTTATATAACCGACTTTTTTAGAAATGAAAAATTTTTGAAATACGTTCTTAAATCTTGTTGGGGTGATTTTGAAAAACTTTAAAGAGATTATTTTTTTAATCTTCCAGCGGGCGCGCTATAAACTTTTACACGAGCAGGCTCGTGTCGTATTTTTTACGACACAAGACTTTTTTTCATTTTTACTATGGCAGTTGTAAGTTACTTCATAATACTAATAAGAGACATATCAGAAAAACAAACCTTATCATCAAGAGTGAAAATTAATTTTAATATTATTTTCAAAATCTAAAATTATACTAAAATCAGAGAAAGTGATGAGATTTAATAATATTATTTTATAAAAAAAGGTATTAAGCAATGTATAATAAAAAAGATTATAATACAAACCAGGGTTGCGGTGATTTAAATCAGTTGATTAAAATCACTGATTTAAATCGCGCTTTAAATCAACTGATTTTTTTAAAAAAAATCACTGATTTAAATCACTTTATTTTAAATATCAAGTTAATCTGTTTTAATGAAATAAAATTGTTCATGTATCTTTAAATAGTGATTTTAAAGTATTTTTAAATGTATATTTAAAGAAAGAATAAACATAAAGAAATATTTTATTGAATTGATGTAACTAGAGTACTTTCCATATCTTTATTTTTGAGAACACAAGCTAATTAGATTTTAACCCTTTGCGGCGCAAGGCAATAATTTTTTGGAAATATGATGAGAAAACATCATGAATGGGTTTAATTTATTGTCTAGACATAGAATCTTCAAAAAAAGTTTTTTAAAAAACTTACTTCATTCTGAGGGAGGGTCGTCCCCCTTTCGGGTCACCCCCCCTTAGATACAGCCACCTTGATACACTCAAAAATTATTGTTGAATCTTACAGAAAATTATAAATTAAAACTTCAAGAATATTGGAGCAAAATTCTCGAGTAACTTTGCTAAAATTGTTAAACGTCCAGAACTGAAAAATTTCTTATCTCCGAGTCAAGGAATTTTCCCAAACTTTATCTCTAATAATTCATATTCTAAAACAAAATTTCATAAGACTGCTATATACATTCTAAAAGGAGTACTATTAGCCCAATCCTAAACCTATTATTTTCAAATATAGTTGAATTTAACGGTTGAGAAGCAAGTAAAATTAGGTGTGCCATTAACTGGCACACTTCGCCGCAAAGGGTTTAAAAAATCTCTAATGAGCAACACAATAAGATGCAAAGTATGAGATGCTCCTTTTTTTATAAAATAAAATAAATATTATGAAAGGATCATGTTTACAAAGAAAGAACATAGTAAAATGCAGTGAGTTTCCTTTTAATACTGGAGAAAACTAAATAGTGTTGGGGACAACAAAGTTTTTATATTGCAATAATGTTCAAATGTAAGATAATTAAGTAATGCATATAAATGTTCCAAAAGAAATACAAACATCTACATAGTGCAATTTAAACTATGATCTATACTTCTAAAAGGCAATGTTTGTGAGCGTGTGCGCAATGTCCAGACGAATCTATCGCACTTACAGTCGTGAAATTTGGCACACAGATAGTCCTGATGGTGACTCAATGCACCTCAGAGCATGAATTTAAAAATTTTATCTAGAAAATTTTTTATTTAATGTTTTGGGTGAAACAGATTAGGATTAGAGAAAGCTTCAAAACTTGTGTTTGTAAGGAACAAATGAACAGCCGAATGTAAAATTCTCCAGTATTCTAACATACAATAATATATCTATAATCAAGAAATGACAATTTTTATTATATTGTTAATTTTTTCCTTAATAAAATTATCTTATATTTCAACAGTATATTATTTTTATATTTTAGTTTACAAATATTTTTTAAATAGTTGTTACATTTTTGAACTCAATTTTTTAAATATGTTTTTTTTTAAAACAAAGTACAGCTTAATGCCTGGTATGTTGTTATATATATATAATTCTATGACTGTAGGGCTCATTGTCTCATATACAAATGTTAAATATATATGTAGTTTTAAAAAAAATCATTAAAATAAAAAAAATCTTGATTTAAATCAAAAAAATCCGATTTAAATCAAATAAATCGATTTTTTTGAAAAAAATCAAAAAAATCGACAACCCTGATACAAACTAAGATTGTGCAACAAAGACTTTCTTCTTAGTTTCTAATCATTTTTCTTGCTTTCGAAACATTGAACTTTTGCTAGAGAGTGACGCTTACAAGTATACTATATCTTGCACCTACTGTATTTCATGGATTTTGGTGATCGTTTTCTTTCTTTCAAACACAAACCACAAACTCTTCTTCTCAATGCTGGTTGCTGTTCACGTGCTTTTTCAGGTTGTGATGTAAATTTAGACTTAAAGACATGGTAATGTCATATGGCGATTTTTTGGGCTCGAGTATTAAATCACATTGAAACTCGGATAATCCCATTTAATTCTGAAAATAGGGGGTCGCATGAAGGAATAGCAATGACCTTCAGACAGTTTTGAATCCGAATGTGAGAACGGGGTATGAAAAATCCCGTTTGTTGTAAAATTTGCGCAGGCTCGCCCGCTGGAAGGTTAAATAAAAGCATTTCCTTTGCATGAAGCATAAAAAAATGACATCTTCAAAATCACAAATGTCAGTTGGCGCCACTTGTATGGAATCGTATTTTAACTAAATGAATCGATTGACTGATAATTAAATTCTGAAAAAATTAAAATAGTGCATTGGATAACACTTAAGTAATATACAATAAACGCTAGTGTATCAGGAAGTGAACGAATAACCGATTAGAAAATTACATTATTACAAACATGAAACAAGTGAAGTTAAAATAAGTGCATAAAAATTTGATAGCCATAACTCTTAGTACCTGAAATAATCTTTAAGGTACCTTTGAAATTTCTGAAATCAATTTCGAGATAGAATAAGTTAAATAAAACTGGTTTTTAAAGACTTATTTTTATTAGTGAAATAAGAAGTAGATTTTTTATTTTTAATTATTTTCTACTTTTTCGTCTTTAATTTATAATTCATTATTATAAATATCATGGAATCTTGAAGTCAATTTGTCCTCAAATTCACTACTGGGTACCGTAGGAACCAAGATTTACTTGAATGAATCGACAAATGGATAACTAAATTCTGAAAATATTAAATTAGCGTATTGTCTTCGAGAATGCATAAGTGAACAAAATTTGAAAACTAGCGCATTAGAAAACGTGAAAAATCTCTTGCGAAATTCCATCCTTACAAACATGAAACAAGTCAAGATAATTAAAGAAG
>BGPR01000007.1:2053173-2070073 GCA_013235015.1 Araneus ventricosus | reverse complement strand
AAGTTTTTCTCCCGAAAAAAGCTGGGTGCCCCCGAAATCGATAAAGACTGATTTAAATAAGCCCAATTTTATCAAAATGTTTTTCTAAAAGTGTAAAAATATGAACGATATCACAAATAGCAATTGTTCGACTTATAACTGCACCTATCTTGTTTATAGAGCATACGAAATGAAATTAATTTAATATATAATTTTATAAATAATTTAAATTTAAGAAAGTCATCTAGAAATTTACGATTTCATAAATCCACTTTCTTATACTGAAATTTTGATTGACTGATTAACCGACATTAATGTCCTATTTTTTTAAGCTTAACGAGAATTACTGATACCAGAAGGCAAGCACTGGCATTTTGAATTATACTCCACTAATGACACAAAGACCTGAAATTCTGTTCTCTGAACTTCTATACCATACCAATTTGAGATAATTTAATTCAAGACCAGATTTAATCCTATGTGAATAGGATAGTGCGCAGTGATTCATATCTGCACCACTACCAATCTTGCTTTTTTTCGATTAATTTTAAATTGTTTGATAATTTATAGCATTATTTACTTGCTATATTTTTGATTTCGAGAAGAAACTTTTTTGATAAAGAAACTTTAAACAAGCAATTACTTCTTCTAATTCATAAATTCTAATTAAAAATAAAGTTCAAAAATAAGTTTTTATTTACTTTTTACGCATTCCTTGAACTTAGTTCTAAAGGCTTAAAAACTTTTTTGGTGAAACATAAAAAAAAAATGTGTGTGCACAAATAATGTTTAAGAAAGCTTACTGTTTAAGAAAATAAAGTTCCAAATCAAACTTCTTTCTAGATGTTAATAGTTTTTGATTTCAGGCAGCTATCGGAGACTTAAATTTTTGAGCTCGTGTACTGTTCGTGTTTTAAGGGATCAGAGACTCAAACATACGGCCTTATTCACCAACCATGGTTAAACCATGATCAGCGGTTAAACGATAGTCAACGCCCTATAGTTTAACCGCTGATCATGGTTTAAACATGGTTGGTGAATAAGGCCGATAGTGTTGCAATCACAGGTCAAAACAGAAGACTACTAAAAGAAGTGTAGTTTTAGGCGCTTGGAAACAACGTTATAGATATTAACTAATCAAAAGCATCTCCCTCTGGTTTGGCTTACAAGTTTGGAGAAGGGGGCCCTCGCTCAGGTGCATGCCTCATCATCTGACCGCGGCTCAAAGTTACGACGTCGGTCTCAAAATAACTCTCATATAGTTTCAAAATGAATGTTAATTAAACCAAACACAATATCACTCCTGATATTCCAGAGACGGGAAACTTAAAGATTCGTTCTTCGAATTACCTCACATCAAAATTTTAATTCAAGAATTTTATTTACGTATCAGTTTATATAAGTTGGTTATAGTTAATAGATGTCAACAGAATGCTTTCACTTTTTTCTTTTATGGTATATACATTGTCTAGATCGAGCACAGTTACGGTTTGTCACTTTTTTGAGCTTACATTTAATTCGTGTATCGCGCACAATGTGTTGATTCAAGGTATTTTTAGGTCATAGTCATCCAAAAAACATAGCAGATTTTTAGGTTTATGAAAACTTTATAGAACATATTCTCTCAGATTCTTTAACATTAACAAGCCAAAAATGATCACGAAAATCTCTTGATTTAAGTCATTTGTTAAGATTTTTCAAATAATTGTATTTAATTATACTTCTGTTTACTAACTGCAAACACATTGTGAGCCAGTGTTTCTGTCTACAAAATATCATGTGTATCCCGCGATATGTGGTTTTAAAAAATGAAAAATACAAATATCATAAGAAAAACATATCTATAAAATGCGTGGAAAGAAACAAAATGTGCAATATGATAGTA
This sequence comes from Araneus ventricosus, assembly GCA_013235015.1. Classification (NCBI taxonomy): domain Eukaryota; kingdom Metazoa; phylum Arthropoda; class Arachnida; order Araneae; family Araneidae; genus Araneus; species Araneus ventricosus. The sequence continues at coordinate 2,068,209 of BGPR01000007.1, read as the reverse complement.
TATGTGTGCACCTTTCAGGATCTTCAAAAACCTTTGCATTTTTCTTTCAAATTTAGACCTTAACTTCAGAAATCATTTCTCTGCCTGTTCAGTTATACCCTTTCAAAGCAGGAATTTCAGAATTTAAAATTTTTGTCTTATATTTTTACCCCTCTTTTTTAACGATGTCGTTTTATATAATTCTTCTACATTTCATTAACTTGCCTTTTCCGCGGTATGGTCAAACAATGGCCCCCACTCAACAAACTCCAAACGATGGTGGTATAGGAGTTACAGTTTGGTTGCTAACATTTGAAAGTGGAAATAATTTGAAAATGTTTAGTTGATTTCAAAAATAAAAATAAATAAATAAAAAATATATTTATTAAATTATTTTCTCAGAAATTTCGTTTCATTAGATAACACAACTGACCCCTCAAAAGCATAGTTTTAACGTAACTACGGATAAAGCATGATTTTGCCAAATCGATGAATGATGTTCGATTAATTCATTTGATTTCACAAATTGGGGCTCAAAAATTTTGTCGAAAGAAAGGACGCCGCGAATCCAAAAAGTTGAAGAATCCCCAACTTTAATGTATTAATTTTGGGCTCAAAAATTCTTTTGATCATCGTTTCTTGAAAATGGAAAAAAAAATAAAAGTAAATTGTTCGAATTTCACTATGCATTAGTTGTCATTGAAACCGCACCACTCTAGATTTTGCTACATTTAATACAGGAAGCTGAAGAAATCACATAAAGGATGACGCAATAGCAAAAATGATTGTTCAATCATGTGTTCATATTGCAAACCGATGAAAATTACCCTGTTTTAAACATTATTATGTCCAATTTAAATTATAATGCTATATTCGTAAAAAATATAAGCTGTGCCTTCTCATTCTCCACTGATGGAAAAAGAGGATTATTCAATCATGCGTTCATGTTGCAAACCGATCAAAATTACCCTGTTTTCAACAGTATTATGTCCACTTATAAATTTATAATTCCATATTTGTAAAAAGCATAGGTTGTGCCTTCTCATTTACCACTTCTGTTAAAAATCGATTAATCAATGATGCGTTTATATTGCAAACAGATAAAAATTGCCCTGTTTTCAATTGTATTATGTCCACTTTAAATTTATAATACCATATTCATAAAAAATATAAATCGTGCCTTCTCATTTACCACATCTATAAAAAGCGATTATTCAATGATGCGTTTATATTGCAAACAGATCAAAACCACCATGTTTTCAACAGTATTTTGTCCACTTTATAATACCATGTCATAAAAAATAAATATTGTGCCTTTTCTTTGGCCAGTACTGTAAAAAACCAAAAAACGATAAAGACTGAGTAGACTTTATATTTACAGGGTCATTTTGATCACAACTACATTCATGCCACAACTACATACTACTATTTATATCAAATCCGAATTGATATCACCAAACAGAATGGAAACGCGATATATGTTAGGAAAAATGCCTCATGTATCTCAAAGGATCACTGGTGCATGCATCATGTAATGTATTTTGGAAACAGGAGCTCTTTCTTATCCTTTTGAAATATATATCTGAAGAGAAGTTTTTGTTTGAAGTGTTGCAGTATTTCTCAATTTTAGTGCCATTTGCGATGTATTTTTGAAGCAAAATATTTTCGTTTGTTTAAAAGCATATTCAAGAATAAGTTTTCCCGATAAAAGTACACTTCCTAGAGGAAATGTATTCCTTTTATATTTATATAGAGACGACATTAAATATTTATTTTATTCCTTTCACGACACTAGGATTTTTGTTTCAACTTTCACAAAAAAATGCCTGCAACTTGGATTTTTTAGTGACATGCGCTACTGTCAAATTTCATAATATCTATCTTAATAATAGGAAAAACGTCTCTCTATTTGATAAAAATTTACGCACAGTTTTATTAATTTAAATTTCCTTTTTTATCGATTAATTTATTTGCTTGTGTTGTCTTTAGCATATACAGTAGAGTCTCCCTACAACGAAGTCTCCCTACAGCGAATTTCTCCCTATAACGAAATTTTTAATCGGAATGTTAAATAACATTTAAAATATTCTCCATATAACGAAGTGGTTGTCTCCCTATAACGAATTTTTTCAGACCTTTATATTTTTGTCATTTTTGAAAAAAGTTGCTAATTTCTGTGCAAACAAATCGCTCACACTTGCCTGTTTCTGGAATCACTCGCATTGTTCATTCCAGCGATAACACCTAACAATAGAATGCTATGTGAAGGGTAATGCAGTTGTGGGGACCTGGGTTTCTACAGAGAGAGCAACATTACTACGGGTCAAGATTCCAAGAATCGGGGTGGAGTGGGGATGGAAACAGCAAATGGATGTGACAATACGCTTTTTATGTTCATCCGTACTAGTACATATTATTCTCTAAATTGGTGAATTGTCTTCACTTTTAATCATTTTATTTATACAATAAAAATTAGTATAATTTTAACAAATTTATAATAAATATTGCTTATTTTTTAATTGAAAGTCATAATTAAATATTTTTGAACTTATCGCACATACTAAAAGGTTTGTAACATTTACTTAAATAACTGCAAAAATCTCTAATCTCCGTATAACGAAAGTTTCTCTATAGCGAATTTTTCAACTGGAACCAAGCGATTTCGTTATAGGGAGATTCCACTGTATATCCATTTGAGGTAGTAAATGCTTTGTTTGACAAAGGGTTATAGGTATAGTTACAATGATTTTTTATTTGAAATCCGGGAGGAGGGGCGGGGGTGGAAGGGTCTTGGAAGGGGGGGTCAAAATATATTTTAAAATTCTAAAAGTTGCCCACCAACGACCCTCTCTCATAATACTAGTATAGAGTCTGAAGAAGTGGAAAAACATTTAAGACGCCAGAATTCAAAGACGATACAATTTTTATAAATGTTTGGTAATTCAAAATAATAATAATAATTGAAAACAGAATTAAAATTAACTGCAGAATCAACTGACAAAACTTTTAATTTTCAGATTGAACTGTGGTCTGGATATGGAGACTCATTCATTTTCTCATCAACAGTGGATGTAAACATTGGAAACAATGTATTTTCTTTCATTTTCGGAATGATGTCAGCTTTTTAGAATACGTCAAATTTACTCATTTGCAACAAAATTTCTCACTCATCGCATTCACTGGTGTAAATCCGGACATTTTGGAGGTCCGGACGAGACTTGAAATCCGAACTGTGGGGACGTACGGTAACCTAGGTTACAGGCGTGAAAAAATAAAAGTAAAAATTTAGAATTTCTGATTAATCGGCTTGAATAAAACAGCGCACGCTGAGTTAAATTATCCAATAAAGATACATTAATTGGTTTTTAAATAAATTTCTAACTGCTACATGAAGAATTTCAAGAAAAGTGAGGTTTTTACAATATTAATAAAACTATATAATGATTATTTAAAAATAAAATCATTTAAAAAATGTTGAGTCAAATTTGTTTCCTTCTTGTTGGAAGGAGAAATAAATTGGTGTATCTTTATTTATTAGTTTGACGGGAATCTTTGCTTAAAACAAAGCTTTATTGAATGATACATTCGCTATTACTTTAGTCTAGACAGAATATGTATAAAACTATTTGCGTAGTTTATGAAATGTTTCTTTTCTTTTGATTATATTAAAGCTTTTAAAATATATCAGTTACACGACAGTTGCAGAAAAATGTCCGTTTTCTTATAGTAGTCTTTTTTTTAATTTTAGAAAAATACATAGTTCAGATGTTTGAGTTACTTTTATGCTAGAAAAGGTTTCGGTTACTTCATGAATTGCTGACTATAGATTTGAAACTATTCTATTAACTAGGTAATCAGTTAGTTAATCAAGGTAATGCTCTAATCGGACGGTTAAGGAAACCATATAAAAACAGTTTTTTCCATTGTGGGTATTAGAGACAGAGAAAAAACTAGTCTTCTTCTCATAGTGTTACATTTTATCATTCTAGAATATGATCATATTGGTTTTGTTTTTTGCAGAATTGTTCCAAATTACTTTTTGATTTAGTTCAAAGGGACATTTAAAAAAACCTCTAATTATTGCCATTGATATTTTTATGACGTGCAGAAGATTTTAATGTTAGTTTAGTTAAGGACGTCTTAAGGTTTTTTTTTTCATAACAAACTCTTTGCGGTTGCAAAGAATAGATTCGTGCCTCCCATTTACATAGAAAATTTTTTTTTCACCAATAGTCGACAGTAATTTTAATAATAGCTTTTTTAAATTAGTAATTTTGAATCCTAGTCAGGTGACGATAACCTGTAGGTGAATAAAATAGGAAAAATAAAGTTGGAATTAAAAATAAAAAAAAAGAAATCCAGTTAAAAATTAAAAAAAGAAATTGAGTCCCTTTTTATGTACTACTATACATCGATATTCCTTTTGTTAACCTTCGCTACTCTACTGGTACAGGACCGGATTAAACTCTGCAAGTTAATCTTGCATTGCCCTTGTAGGCAATGAAGGTTTCTGTCCCTCACCCACTTTCTTTTTCCAAACTTTTAAAAACAGATATTTTTCATTAATTTTAATTTAATATCCATATAAGCAGTTTTTAGGTAATAAATATTAAGAGAAACTGAAATAATAAAACATTCAATTGCAGGTCACATTAAAGAAACTTAGTTTCGATATGTCACGCATAAAAAAATTTAAATTTATAAGTAGTTCTAAAAAATGGTAGAAAAATTACAAATTTGTTTAATACATTCTAAATAATCAAATACAGAATTTTCCAGGGATATTGACTTCTCAGTCAAAAAAGAAGAAGAAGAAGGAAAAAAAAAACCCTCTCTGATCTACAAGAGAATTTGAAGAAGTGAAAAATTCACGCTCAGGATGATCTGAAATTTAACAAATACTTGCTCTTAATTTGAATACGTTCGAGTACATGGCCCTTGTAAATCAAATGAAGGAGCGAAATTGGATTACTCTGAGAACACCGCAAAAATATCTCGAGGCCTCGGGGGGGGGACCTAGGCAATTGCTTACTTTTCCTATTTGATAATCCGGCCTGGTACTGATAGCTCACAAAACAAATAAAGATTATCTGGTTTCCTCGAATCCAGATAAGAATAACCACCCCTCATCCAGACCTACAGAAGAAAAGCCAATTAAAACTGCTTGTGTGTCTTGTGAGTTGGGGTTGTTGAGTTGAAGCCCCCTTTGAGTTGACAGGATGGCTATCTTCCCCTTAATTATGGCTCTCTGAAATAACCCTTCGATAAAGGATGACCCCCTCGCAAATTCGACTTCAAGATGTCGCAACCGATATTTAACAGAACTTCTGAAAAATAGTTATTTAATTATTTTATTTCACGCATTTAGTACTTTTCTCATTAATTCTTAAATGCCCTCGTCTCTAAGAGGTGTTGGTCGCTGATGTCTCACGTAAACATTACTCTCTGCAACAATCGTATTTTGTTTTAATTGCAAATACAACACCAATGTGGTACCATAGACATTGGTCTAAGTTTGTGCTAGCCACCAATTATGATGCATACTAATGTTTTTGGTGTATGCTGTTAGCATAAGGGTTTTGGTTTGTTTTTTAATATAAACACGTGAACGTTTTTAATGTAAATCCCATTTTCTGGTGATGTTTCGTTACAAAACTGTGTTAATACGCTGGAAATATTTTTTTTTCTCATTTTCATAATTATATACTTGCTATGAATTGCTGCATTTTGTATTGTTCTACTGCGTACTTTGAAATGTTGTATTTTTCTAACGTTGCAAAATAGGTAAGTAAAATGGGTTAAGATTCCGAATCGACAAACTTATTTTTACTCAAAACAAATCAGATACAGTAAAATGTTCTCACATTTATGTCGTTTATATTTAACTATTCTGAGTACAAGGTGCAAATAAATAAATAAATATAAATAAAAAATATACCGTTTGCGAGGCATCGAACGAAACTCTTGTATTCTACCCTTAAGAGCAAAAAGCGCCCGAGATGGACTAGTGGTTAGTCTTGGCTTTCGTACTGGGAGGATAGCTGGGTTCTACTGAGGTCCGAGACCCTATTCCACCGAATGACCGATGTGTATGTAGGTCTGGTGCCCGTTAAATTTGTCTCGTTGGTCAGACGTCCACATTTTGGTGATTAACGGAAGTTTGAATATTGTTATTGTGGTATATTTATATTCGTCTAATCTTGGTTCAAAATTATGAGGGCCTTCCTCCCAAAATCGCCCTCGTGTAGTTTAAAAACGGGATGTTAATCTAACTAAATTAAACTTAAAAACTAAACCCACAGAAATGAAGCCTTAAGAAATAATGCAAGTGTTCAAGTACAGTATGGTATTTTTATTATCAGTTACGCTCTCTTCTTTAGTCACCTGACATCAACTTTGTAAATAATTAGAACATTTTAAAAATACGCTGTAAATGCATTTGCTTAAGGTTTTATGGTCGGTTTCAGGTTAATAACGGATCAGTTTTAATTATTTCAAAACATCCGTTTTATTGATGACACTGAACATGAATGATCAATTTAAACAATCAGAATTGCAAAGTCAATGCACTACAGTATCTATGATTGCATATGTAAGCTTATTTTTTTTATTGACTGGATAGTTTCCCCTACACTATAAAAATTAGAAACTCAAATTCTTTCTCCAAGCAATTTATTGCAATACTTTAGCATTCTCCAAGGGAAATTGGAAATTTAAGATTTCAATTGTATCTTAGAATAAACCATTGTTCTATTTGGAACAATAGACATAGGAATGCATAGAGTAGGAAGGAAATGAATTTTTCAAACCAAAACCAACCTTTCAAGCAATTTATTATTTTTTCAACTTTTAAACAAAAACATTTTAACATCGATTTGCTCTGTAATTTCAATTTAAAACTGTGAAAGGTTACGCTTGGCTGCTCTTTACACATAAATTGAAACAGATATAGCACTCTAGAATTCAAAAATTAAAGGTGAAGAAATAATACGTTGTCTGGCGCCTGGCTATGCTTGGCTGCTCTTTACAGATTAATTGAAATAGATATTACCGCTCTTGAGTTCAAAAATTAAAAGTAAAGAAATTATATGTTGCCGAAGTCTGGAGTCTTAAATTATTGTTCATGACCGCTGATGGGTCGCACAATAGAATTTTAAAGTAACGTAGCAGAAACTCAGGAGAGATTCGTGTTATTTATGAAATAATTCGATTTTAATGAAGAAGATTCATTTAATTCAAATAATTTATTTAGACATAGAATTATTCAATGGATAGAAAAGCGAGGCTTTTTATATACGTTTTCGATGTGAAAAATTCAGCCAATTTCTCTGTTGGTGCCAAGTTTGTATAAATATGATATAGGGGAAAGCCACCGAATTTGGACCGCATGGCGCCTAGATTGGACCGGTATCATAACTTCAGTTCTCTTACAAATTTGGGCCGTACAATAGGAAAATTATGTAGTAACGATGTAAAAGGGGTGTATGAAATCATTTTTAGGAGAAAGAGCTACGCGGTTAGAGTTAGAGAACAAGTGCTTAGATTTGAATATCATCAATGAATCATTATTTTACAAAAAGACAAAAATCCCGTGCGCTGTTTTAAATTAAGTACGGAAATTTGCTATTATATCCTCAGATAGGAAATTTGTTTCGCTACAATTTACTATAATAACTTAATTAAAATACTTTAAAAATAAGGATTGGGGAATTTTTTTTCTTGTTGTCCAAAAGTTGCCTAGATTTGACAACGGGTAATTGCCTAAATTGGACTGTTTAAATCGATGATATTATTATCTTAAACGACAGAAATAGCTTAGAAAGTAGTTATTACCACTAACAATCCTCATAAATTGGAAGTGGAACAAGTCAAAGAAAAAAAAAACAATAAAAAGTTTACAATAAAGCCAACAAATGTTGGCTTAAAAAAGAACAAAAAGTAAGCTTACGTTGTTTTGCATCATTTCTGACGAAACAAAGGGAGAAGAGGAAGTGATACAGTGAGTGCATAAAATGTCATACTTTGGTTCCTGTACTGAGTGCCAGTGTGAATTTGAGAATAAAAATATAATTTCGCTTTAATTGTGCATTAAGAAATTCGTTGTTCAATCTGGGCAACGGGTTTCTTTCACTGGACCGATGACACAAGTTGTAAAATGCATCTCATAAAAAATTTAATAGCATTGTTTTGAAGATAAATAAACTAAAAAAAATTCTACTACTTGTTTTTTATTAAAATTACTTCTCTATCGTTGTACATTACAAAATCTCCAGGTAATCCAAATTTGGCGACTCTCTTTTACATTGAAGTTCCTAGTAAGGGGACATCAAAGCTTTTAATTCCTAGAAGGGTCACCATACGAGTAAGTTTAAGAAGCTCTGTATTTTAACAAAAGCAGGCGGATTTGATCTGATTTGTTGAATTAGCAACTACCTTTCTTCTGTTTTTGTAAACCTCAACTACTGGTGATGATCGTAAGGTCTTAATCGTATTTCGTTACATCTTAGAAATTTGATCTTTTTTTATATTGTCAGAGACTGCTTATACCAAAAAGATAAACTATTTGCTGAACGGTAAGAATAGTAAAAATAAAGGAGTTAAAAACAAGCTTTCGTTAGTAAATAAAAATGTAGAAAATATTTTGTTACATCTTAGAAATTTGCTCGTTTTTTATATTGTCAGAGACTGCTTATACAAAAAAGATAAACTATTTACTGAACAGTAAGAATAGTAAAAATGAAGGACTTAAAAAACAAGCTTTCGTTAGTGAATAAAAATGTAGAAATTAATTTTTTATCAAGATATGGACATAAAAATAAAATCATAAAAGCGCGATGCTCTGCTAAAAATGTTCTAAGAAAATTGAGATTTTAATCACACTTATAATATTCTTTAATATTTAATGAATATTTAACAATCCGCTTTCTGATGAATATTTATTGCAGGTTAATTCTTTTGTAGTATTGTTTTCAGCGCGTCACACTCTTGTAATTTTATTTAGACTTCCATATTTTTGAGGAAAAATTATTTTCTGCATTTCAGTACACTAATAAGAGAGCGTTTTTATTTTTATTATTTTATACTTTTTAGTTCCGTAAAATATTTCATAATTCATTATTATAAATATTATGAAATCTTGAAATCATTTTTTTCTGAAATTCATTACCAGACGGCCCCTCTCATATAGATTCGAAGTTTAAATAAAATTAATCGATTAATTGGTTATTAAGTTCTGAAAATATTACAGTATTATATTGTCATCGGGAACACATAACTGTACAAGTCAATTTCGATAAAAGTGTATCAAATGTTTTTTTTTAAAGCTCTTTAAAGAATTTACTTGTCTTAAGAAAATATCGTCAATAACTGGTACAGTCACCCTAGAAATTAAAAGCATCCCTTTCAGCATCCTCTCTCTCTCTATATATATTTTTTATTTTATCTCCCCTTGAATTTCCAATATTAAAATATTTATTTTAAACACTTAACAATGCCAAAACACTTCTCTATTTCAATATTCTTTTTTTCCCGACATACATAAGAAAGCAGATTGAAGATTTAGAATGTTACTGAAAACCACTGCTGAAATTTTAATGAGGTAGAAAAATACGTGGGCGTCTTTTTCTGAGGAAGACGATTTTATTTAAACTTCCATATTTTTGATAAAAAAATGTTTTCTACATTTTAGTACGTTTTCAATTTTTTTTATTTTTATTATTTTCGACTTTTAGTTCCGTAATATATTTTATAATTCACTATTATAAATATTATGAAATCTTGAAATCATTTTTTTTTTCTGGAATTCATTCCCAGACGGCCCCTCTCATATTGATTCGAAATTTAATTAAAATTAATCGATTAATTGGCTATTAAGTTTTGAAAAAAATTACAACACCGAATTTTCATCGGGAACGCATAACAGTACCAAATTTCAAAACTCTAGTTCATCAAGAAGTGAACGGAAATTCTATCACAAAATTCCATTTTTACGAACATGAAACAAGTCAAGTTCCATAAATGAGTGTAAAGATTTTATAATAACTATTTCAAAATAGTAAATAAAAGGGTTTAGTTGTCTTAAGAATATAGTATCAACAATTGGAACCCTAGAAATTAAAAACATCCTTTACAGTATCCTCTATCTTTTTTTTTTATTTTATCTCCCCTTTCGAATATTAAAATATTTATTTTATAGTTACAATCAGGGGCGGATTAAGTTTGTTGGAGTCCCTGGCTTTAAATTTCTTAGGGGGCCCTTTGAATTATTACACATAAGTACTCATTCATTTCGAATGTTTAAACATTACGTTTTAAAATAGTATGATTTTGAGTTTTTTAATCATCATAATTTTTACGAATAATTAAAACTATATTATTTAATTTTTATGATTATTTTTATCAATCGTCTTTGATAATTAAGACATTTTGAATTCAGCAAATTTATTTTTATATCTGAAATAAGCGTGAATATATAAATTAAGGATTCGTTGCATGAAAGAAAATGTAATTGGCTCTTTATTAACAAAATTACGATGTGTAGATAACTATTATTTTCTACACAATGAATATTTAATGAATCACAAAGATCAGAAAGAGAGCCAATTTAATACTAAATATCGAAATAAAGTATGAATGATAAAAATAAAATTAAAAAAAATCTAAACTTCAGGGCTCCCTTTTAAGCCGGGGCCCCTGAGGCGCACCTACTGCAACTTTCTTTAAACCGCCCCCTGCTTACAATATCAAACCACTTCACCGTTTCTCCGCTATTTCTTTCCCCACATGCATAGGAAAGCAGAGTGAAGACTTAGAATGTTACTCGAAACCACTGCTGAAATTTTAATGAGATGGAAAAAATACGTGGGTGTCTTTTTCTGTGGAAGAGGATGAGTAAATTTTAAGAGCGATGAAATAATAATCTTCCAACTCTCCCGTCCTTTTTCTTGTTTGGTGTGGAAGAAGCAAAAAACCGAGCATTCGGATACACTGGTGTAAGTACTGTCTGACTGTTATCAGTTAGAATTCCACCGCTTGCGGCGGGTAGTGACAGTTTTACAACGGGACAGTTGAGTTTATAGCTTGTGGGTATCCGTCAGCGGGGAGGGGGGGGCAAAAAGGGAAGAATTTCTTCTCGTTATCAGCTGGGAAACGCCACTCACGATGAAATCAATCCAAGGAAAGATATTGTCGAAAATACCTCACAACCGAAGTCACGATCGGGAGATTTTTCCGAGAAAGTGCCGTTTCGGTTGATAGGAGCTAATAGCTTTTATGACATGGTAATATTTTCTGAGGCGCCGTTACAGATAACGGATAATTACAGAGAAATGCAGGTTGATGCCCCATCAAGGAACTAAGTGTTGGTGTAGAGATTTTTACCTGAAGAGTCTAAATTTAAGATTGGATTTAATTTCTGAATTTAAATTCTGAAAATCCTGATACACGATTGAATTTAGTTTTTGATTTGGAAATACTTTTTGCATTTCAATAGCTTTGCAGGTGCTTCCTCATTCATAATATTTCATAATATTTTCTGACGCGCCGTTATAGATAACGGATAATTACAGAGTTTACACGTTAATGTCTTACCAAGTTAATGAGGGTTGATGTAGAAATTTTAACCTGAAAATTCTAAACTTAAGATTGGATTTGGTTTCAAAATTTTAAATAATTTTAATCGGCAGTTTTGCATATACTCCTCATAATTGCTAAAAAATATTTTTTACTTGAGATGTTAAAACAGTATTTAGATCTCAGTATAAATAGATACTTTTGATGCACTTCAACCAATGTTGGAGCAGAATTCAAAGAAATTGAAGCTACAGGATGATGATTTACAGAATTTAAAGAGAAAGATTGCAGACAAGGCTAGAATCTTTTACAGGTTACAATAATTTACATGTTTGTAGATGGGTGTCCAATCAATGAAATGTGAGGCTGAACTGATTTAGTTTTTGATTTGGAAACACTTGTTACAGTTTAACAGTTTTGCAGGTGCTTCCTCATAACTCTTGACAAATATTTTAATTAGAGAAATTACTGGACAATATTTTAATCATTTTATAAGTAGACATTTATACATATACTTCAATATAATTTGGGATGGAATTTAATGATATTGAATTTAATATTAATGATTTTAAGTAAATATTTTGGGTAACAATAGCATTATTGCGATAAAAGAAAATTACAAAATTTGTATGATAGAATTTGTTGTTCAACGAATCGTGCAGCTGATGTAGGCAAACAATATTTATCTAAATCCGAAATAATTTTCTTAAAGCAGCAGCTCTTTCTACCAAAATGTTGACTTTTTTTTAAAATTCCAGTAGTGGTGCTTAACCTTTTAAATACAATTTGTGAACCAACTTTCTACATCATTTTTTTTTCATTATATTCTCCTTTTCGAATGAATTTATTTTTAATAATTAATATCAAAATATGTCTGTGTTTATCATCTGCATTTACCTACTTTTTTAAGGGTGAAATTTTATTTTTCCATGGACAGTATGCATCTTTCTTTGTTTTCATTTCATTGCACTGATTTGTGTTTTCGAATTTTTTTTCCTGTGTTTTCATAATTTGCACCTCCTCCTGTTTTGCTTTGTACCGCCCTGAAGGAATGGTGCATGTTGAGAACATCATATCATCGAAATAAATGAAGAAAGTACATTTTGAGGCCTTTTGCATTTCTACATTTACAAGTAAATTTTGCGGAAAGTGAATTTTGAATACACTACTACAGAGATATTACATCAGAAACCTTAATATAATACTTCAATTTCGTCAATAAAGTGTCTTCGTTTTGTGTCAAGAATTTTTTACATGCTTCCTTATGATTGCTGACAAATATTTTTTTTTTTATTACAAGCTACTGGCAGACAGTTTTTTGATTATACAGTGAATGGGCAATGGTCGCATCAGAACAAAGAACTTATTACTTCAAAAACCTTAGTTTTAAGCTATTTAATTTGAAATAAACTTCTTTATATGAACAATTTTGCAGCTCCTTCTTCATAATTGCTCACCAATTCCCTTTTTAGTTTAGTTATATTAACGTCTCCTTATGAAGCTACACGAGGGCTATTTTGGAATGGAACTCATAATTTTGAACCGTGGTCAGATGACAAGGCCAACACCTGCGCCAGCACCTCCTTTCTAAACTTCAGCAGATTTGACTTTCGACAAATTTAACGCGCACCAGGCACTTATCTTTCGTGGAATCGGGTCTCGAACCCTAAACTGTCCAGTACTGTGCGAGACTGAGCCACGATGCCATCTCGGCCGTAATGCGTTTACTAGAGCAACCAAGACCGGATTAAGCCCTGTAGGGACCTGCAGGCAATGCAAGTTTCTGGGCTCCCTTTCCATCCACAACATCCGAAACTATATACAAGCGGCCTTATTCACCACGCATGGTTAAACCATGATCAGCGGTTAAATTGGAATTTACACGAACAAGCGAATGCTGACCGAAATGATAGGCTTGATTTATACCCTAACTGGCGAGTTGGCAAGAAAATCGTTTGGCTCGAAGGCTGAAGGTAATTTTAAAAATCGCCAACAATCGAGAAATTGAGATACCATGCCAAAATAGCAACCGCTAGGGTATACATTTGGGCGACGCATTTCGGTCAGCTTTCGCATTATCATGGCAGAACCATCATTTAACCGCTGATCATGTTTTAACCATGGATGGTGAATAAGGCCGTTAGTGCTTCATATTGAAAGGGCCAAAAAGAATAGCTCAGCAGGAATTACGTAATTGATTAATTTAGCTGAAATCAATTCATTCGGAAACTGCAATCATACAAGTTTTATCTGGCGAAAGCGAAAATTCTTTGTTTGTGTGACAGGAACTGAAGCAGCGTACGTGTTGAATGCATTCTTTTAAGATTGCAATTTAAATTATAGGATCACTGGCAAAGCCCGGTATTTCGTGTAGCACAAGCCAGTAAAAACACTCTTCGTCTTGACTTGAATGCATTAACAGGGGATCTCCTATCACGAGTGTGGCAGGAACTTGACTACCGCGTAGACACTTGCCGTGTCACTGGAGGATCACGCATCTCTAGAAACTTGGATAACTGTAGTTTCAAGGTAAATTGGAATTATCTAAATAAATTAATTACAGTGTTTACAGGAATATTTTATTTTTGGCCCATTCAATATGAAACACCCTGTATATATCTATATCCATTTTAATTTAATTTCTATTCTCCATTTCAATTTACTTTTACAACAAACTGAAATATCAAGACACTAAATTGCGGGTCACTTTCGAGAAGGTTGGTTTCAGTATCTAGCGTAAAATAATAATAATAAAATAAAAATTTTTAATAAATTGTTTTTAAATGCATAAAACATTTTCAACACGATCTAAATAGTCTAATAAGAAATTTGTCTGGATCAATCGGTCAACTGCAGAACATATTGGACAATACTGATTTGCAAGTGAATTTGAAAACATGAAAAATTCCTGCGAATTATGTTCTGAAATTTAAACGATACTTGATTTTAATTTTAATGTGTTCGAGTACCCTGCTTTTGTAAATCAAATGTAAGAACGAAATTAACCCTTTAAGGGTCGCATTTTTTTTGCTATCTAATAAGATGCCCCCTCCTGTTTTGGAAAGGCGCTGTCTTTTTCATTCATCTAAGAAGGCATAGAATACTTGAGATGCTTATGGATTCTACGTAATTTTTGTTACATATTATAAATCTAATTAATGATTAAATTTTAGTTTATAAGCCTAAAAATACGATAATTCGATGCACGTCAATATGATGGGCGCGACCCTTAAGGTGTTAAATTACCTTGAAAATAATTTTAAAAAAATCTCGATGCTCTTCGAAAGGTGCGGGACCCCTAGGCAGTTGCCTACTTTTGACTGTTTGATAACCCGGGCCCCGAGAGGAACTAGTCAAGACAGAATTTCGATCAGACGACGAGAGGACATTAGTACATGTATAATGCACTAAGTAGAAACAAAATGTTTTTCCCACGAAGAAATCAATCAAGCTGATATTGACATATTCTCAAGAAAAATCAATCTC
>BGPR01000007.1:2017194-2053163 GCA_013235015.1 Araneus ventricosus | reverse complement strand
AAGTCCTTTAACATAACTTATTACGGATGTATTATTAAATTAGTTTCCGTTCAAGATATTCCAAGATGCGAGAACGAAAAACAAGTTTATCTTTGGAAGAGGGTCCAAGATGGGGGGAGAAGACCTCGTGTGGGGTGTCTGAAGGCAAGATTTGGGTGAATGAACTTTTTGATGTTATCACCTATCTACCACTCAAACAAACACCGTGCACCTGCAGTCTGAAGGTCAAAGGCAGAATGGAATTCACCCCCATTTGGCGCCCCCTGGAGGATGTTTGGGGGCTGGGGCGCATATTAAAATAATGCACAAGATCCGTTTCATTTACCTTTATTTGATGGTAAAACAAAGCAAATTTTTATTAAGATCATGGAAACTCGGTGTTTTATACAACACCGATAGCAGAAAGATACTACATTGTTAACTTGCTTCGCATCTGTTTTATGTTAGAAAAGTGGCGTAATGAGATGTTTTGTGTCGAAACTATTGAAAAAAATGCCGAATAACTTTCTGCTTGTATTTTTTAATTTGGATTCCATCTAGTTGGTTGGTACGTTTAATAAACAAAAACAAGAACTAATTATTTAACTTCAAAACCAAATGGAACTCCTAGAATAATTTAAATCCGCATATCTTAAACTTTTCCACTTTTGTAAAATGTTTTCCCGACTCCAAGAGCATGCATTAAAATGAAAATAAAATAAAGCTCCAACTAATGCGAAACAATGCCTAGAACAAATCACTAGCAGAATTTTAGGTTCCAACAGACAGACTTATGTGAACCTTGTGTCTGTGTTCATGATCATGTTTTTAAAGAATTTTGGACTATTTGAAAGGTTTGATTGAGAGTTTGTTGATGCGAACTTTGTGTAATCTTTAAAGCTGTATTGTGTGTGCGCATGCGTGTATGTGTGTTTTTATTGAATTAATCTATAAAAAATCTTAAACTTTTTATTGGACACATATTTCCGAAAATGTCAATACATCATATTATAATAGATAAAAATTCATTTTTAAAATTGTAATTTTCTTTTTTAATCTTTTTTGTTATAATGATATTTTTGTACTATCACCTGTCTTGTAATTTTTTTCGAAAAAATTTCCAAAATCACTGAAGCAGATCAAATTTTATTCATTCCACTTTCATGGGGAATACAAGAAAATTCATGAGCCATTTCATTTTTTTAACGTTACAAGAAAATAAGCATAATAATTAGCGATGCTTTGGACATTTTCTTTGATAAAAGTTTGTGGAAGATGAATTTTGGCAGTAAGTTTTGCAGATGCGTAGAATGAATAGCAATTTTAAACGGCGTCTAGGGTATAGTATACTTTTCATACATAGTGATATTTAGCTTCATAAGGTGAAATAAATGTAATAAAATTTTGCTTCTGCGGTGTCCTCCCCTCAAGACTGATGTTAGGGACATCTATATCTTTTCTGTCATTTGGAGTTGAATAAAATTGTGCTTCTAATTTTACTTATAGTTATGATGTGCATATGACAAAGGGTGCATATAAAGCAATGATTCAAAAGTGAGTATTTAAAAAAAAAACATTTATTATGCATAATTTTACCGCAGTGTCGGAAATACTCTAATAAACCAGTAACGCAACGTTCTCGGGGAAATTCGAAATTCAGCTAAATGGAGAAAATTGTTAGCTTTTTGTGGATGGTTATTTTTATAAAGAATGGTTGCACTAAATTCGTGTACTACTGTTAGTATACTATCTTTATTGAATTTAGAAAAGTGTGGCGTAGCGAGGGTAAGTGACGCCTGAGACATAATTTGATTTTTTCGCCCCCATTTGTCGTCGCTAGCTAAGTAAATGTAAAGGCGCCGAGGGCATGGATTTGTTTCTCGACCCCTCATCATATTTGGCTTTAAATATTGACGCAAATAATAAGTGACTAAAAGCACTAATGTTTTGTCTCCATGGCTCCCCTAAGAGTGGCACTCGGGGCATGTCTAAACCCTCCCCCCCCCCGTTTCTAAGCTACGGAGGGTAGGAGAAAAATGTTATATAGAAATTCTAGTATACCTTAAGTTAATGAAGCATTTTATTTAACCCTTTAACAGTCGCGCCCGTCATATTGACGTGCATCGAATTATCGCATTTTTAGGCTTATAAACTAAAATTGAATCATTAATAAACTTTATATTTGACACAAAAATTACGTAGAATCCATAAGCATCTCAAGTATTCTATGCCTTCTTAGATGAATGAAAACGACAGTCCCTTTCCAAAACAAGGAGGGTCATCTTATTAGATAGAAAAAAAAAAAAAAAATGCGAATCTTAAGGGGTTAACCACTTAATTTTCTTTGCTATCTAATAAGATGCTCCCTTCTGTTTTGGAAAGCGGTTGTCGTTTTCATTCATCTCAGAAGGCATATAATACTTGATATGTGTATGGATTCTAGGTAATTTTTGTGTAAAATTATAAAGACAATGATTAAATTTTAGTTTTAAGACCAAAAATGCGATAATTCGATGCACGAGTATTCTCGGGCTGGTAAGTTAAGCGGTTAAGAACGAAACACGCGAA
Organism: Araneus ventricosus; assembly: GCA_013235015.1. Lineage (NCBI taxonomy): Eukaryota > Metazoa > Arthropoda > Arachnida > Araneae > Araneidae > Araneus > Araneus ventricosus. Next base: position 2,050,616 of record BGPR01000007.1, on the reverse strand, counting down.
CGGATTTTAAAATATCTTCTAGTTTCATGTTATGAAAGAATTTAATTTGAAGGCCAGCACTTAATAAAATAAAGACTTAAAATCTTATAAATAGTTATTTTTAAATATTAGGAACAAAGAAATGACTAAAGAAGGGGGCAGATTCATAAGGGATTTCATTGAGTATAAAATATTGTTTAATAAAAATCTTAAAATACGAGCAAAAACCTTTGTTCGCCTTTCATAACAGTAATGTGCGGAGGGTAGATTCTCGTATTTCGAGTTGGAGGTTCGAATCCAATTCCTTTGTAAATCATCCATTTACGTCTTGTTAATCCCTTCTTAAATCCGTCAGGGATCAAAGTAAACACTCTGGTGTAGAAATGGAGTTCCGGCTCAAGGTTAAAAATTACGAAGCCCATTCTAAATGGCCTTGATACAGCTTCAAATCACAAAGTCGATTTAGCATATACATCATCAAATCATTAGTTTTCTCTAAAAATGCATATGGCTTGTAACGACTTGCATTTAGCACAGAAAGTTTAAATGTGAAGTATTTCTTTTCTAGAAATCACAGCGCAGAGTAATTCACATTTTTTAATAGTAGGAACAGTCGGATTGAAATCGTTTTAAGGTTTATTACTGTACGTAAAAATCATAACACCAAGAATCGAGTAGCTAATATTCAATAACAAAAAGAAAAGTTTTCATTGTTTCCCTTTTACTTGGCAGCTTACAAATAATTTAATAATTAAACCGGCATATGAGCAGCAACAAAGAAAAAGGTTTCAATGAATAATCATTCGCTAATGGATCTCTTAGAAATCGGCGTATAAATAGTTCTCTTGTACTGTTATCTGCAAAATCATTCATAAAACTCATTTATTTGTTACTTATGAAAGTTGTAATGATTCAAACTTTTGATAATCCATATATGACGTATCAAATTTAAAAGAAACTAAAGATTACAGTGAAATATAAAATTCACCTTACAAAAAAAACTTTTAGTATTAAATTAATCGAAATGATTTGAATTTTTAAAGATAATGAAACTTTTTATTTGACTTCAACAGTGAGTAAAACTGTAAGGGACACTTTATCACTGATGCTATATTTAATTACTCTTAATCTCTAACAGGCCTGGATTAAGTCCTCTATGGGCCTTAGGCATTGTAAGTTTCCTTGCCCCCCTTTCCCTCCCCCCATCTTCCGAAACAGATATTTTGTATAAACTTAGTCTCTATATAAACAGTTTTTAGTTGCAAATTTTGATAAGTTGTTTAACAAAACATTTAATTACGGATCACTTTCAACAGAGTTGGTTTCACTATAACGCGTATAAAAAATTGCAAAGTTAATTTTCAAAGTAATTTTATACAAATTAGTCAAAATATGACAACTTTTTGTATCACAATCTAAATTCCATTTAATTATAGGATTGGGCATATTTTAAATTATAAAGCAACACATTTTTTTAGAATTATGAAAAAACACATATGAAACTTTCAAAAGTTAATTAGGAACGTTGTTAGAATAAAATTTAAATGACACTTGATTTTAATTTGAATAAGTTCGAATGCCTGGATTTTGTGAATTAAATGAAAGCACAAAATTAAATTGCTTTGAAATTACCATAAAAGAAATCTCGGGGGCCCTCCCAAATTTGCAGGCTCCTAGGTAGTTGCTCAATTTGCCTATTGAATAATACGGCTCTGATCTCTAAAAATTATGATGTTAAGCTTTTAAAATTCCACATATTCTTGTGAAAGATTTCTTTATTTTGTATGTGTATTTCAAAATAAATTTTTCATCAATAAAGTTAAAAAGATGGCCAAGATGCACTTTAGATTTTATAACCTTTTTCCGTTTCTTTCATCTTGCAACGTCTTAAAGATACGAATTTCCTTCAACTGACATTAATTGCTACTTGTCAGCTGATGAATTTTCTTCAAAAACTGCACACAAAAAATGTTTCACAAACAGATCTAACGCTGTCTGTCGTCTAGGAGATATCTTCCAGACACCGTCACCATAACTCATGTCAAAATTTGGGGGTCCTCTTGGGCAATCTGAATCCCCTGGGGTTGGAGGTCAAAAAAGAGCGAGAGATGTTGCATCAGAAATGCCATGATAAAAAAGTGGCCAATGAGGAATTCGGAGACCTGTTTCGCTTCTGGCGAAATCACTTAGGGGTGGGGAAATATACTAGTCCCCGCCTTAGAACACTGGGATAAAAAGGGGGTTCCAATTGTCGCCTAATTCACTTTGCACTCTTGTTGCCAACTTCACCTCTTGCTCCTGAAGATCTTTAAAATCCCCGCAATTTTTGCCTTAGACTTTTATTTTTGCCGTGAACCCTTGGTCGGATTGAGAAAGGTAAGCTCGAGTTTTATTATGCTTTATGTTTGCTTCTTTTGGAGCAAGCGAAAGGCAAGTTTCTTAAGTAATATCTTTTCGAGTTAAATATTTGAGTTTGCATTTAGATAGACAGCAAGAATCATTGACAGCCTGCTACACCAGTCTAGAGGAAATCCTGAAACTCTGAATGAGTTTTCAATTTACTGGCCAAAATATGAACTGAACTTTACTGAATTTCAGTTTTAATAATTTCCTTGACTTTTAGAAGGTTTAGTAAAACAGCAGCAAAAAACTGTACCAATTTCCGACATAAAGACCTATTAAAAAATTGTGAAAGAGCGATTTTTTAAAAAAGAAATAATTTGTGTACCTCTCTGCTAACATTTCGGCATTGCAATCTAAAGCTAATAATAAAACCATGAATACTTCGGCTGACAATGAACTAAAATTTACAGCAATTTTATCTTTACGAAAACTGAACATAACTGAATTTCCGTTTTAATAACGGTTATAGATAAGCAATCATATCTTCCGATGTTTAATACTTTCATAAAAGAATAATTTGAATGACATTTTCACTAGAATATTTCTGAAGCATTCTTTGAAAAATAATTGTTTCTAATTCCTTTTATTTTTAAGGCGAACTGAAGGCTTGATTCTTCTCGAAGTAATTTTAGAAATCGAGTTTTATTTTCTTTATCCAAAATGTAATCATAGAATATTTTTCTTTAAATATTTGAAATATTTTTCTAAGTTATGTGAAATTACAAAGAAATGTAACTAATGACGCGAGAAATGGAACAACTTTCAAATATATTATAAATTTGTGTTCGAACTTAGATAGCCTTGGATTCGAAATTTCTTACCATAAATCTATAGAATAGTACTTAAAATATTATCTTCAGTAATAAAATACTAGATGGAAATTTATAAAACCTGAAATGATGATTAGATTATGGTTGGGTTAAGCTTATGACATTTGAAATAAAAACTATGACTGTTTCAACGTATTTTAAAAGTAATCGTAGTTTAATAAGTAAATGAACTGTTCCAGTAAAGCTGATTATTTTTGATTAATTGAATATTTTTAATTGCAAAATATAGCATTTAACTGTTTGAGTAATTTATAATTAGAAATTCAAATCATTAGCTAATTATTTCGCAAACGAAGAATTCTATATGAATATTTTGTACCCGGAAAACATTACCTTTAAATAATAATTAAAATATCAGGAAGTGTTTTATGTTTCATCATTAACCTCAAAATCAATTTTCGGTAGTCTTTACCTATTGTTTCCAAATTCAAACATAAATTGCTTCATTAAAATATAAACGTGGATGTGCATCGATGAAAGATTCAATTTTCATTGTACAATAGCCTTTATTTGTGTTACTACGAAAAATAATGACGATTTCTTAATCTTGCAGGTTATGGGAGACGGAACGGAAGCTGCAGTAAACCTTGATTTCACCCAGTGGCTACAGGTAAGAATAAAATTCTATTTCGATGTATAATTATTTTCAGTTTTCATCGTCACGGATCATCACCTCCCACAGAATTGTACAAAAAATTATGATACATTCCTCGGTTGTGCAGTGAATTTTCAGATAATCTTGCAAAATTGTGCATTGTCTAGACTCTGGCCCGAAGATTTTGTTTTTGCATAAATTATTTCTCAGAATTTCGGTTGCCATATGCCCTTAATGTAGGTCGTAGCTGGGTATAAAAAGAGGAGGTTTGATCTTCACTTTCAGAAGATTCCTTCAGTTTCCGAGTCCTTTGATTCAACAATCTTTTATCGCTCGTTAACTTATTTGACTCTCCGCCATCGTCTCGTTCTTGTGAACGTGAGTATTTGCCACTTTTTCGAGGAATTTTTGTAACTTCTTACTTTAGAATAAAATGAAAGCTGTATGACAGGACTTTGTAAATTTCGCGATCCTCTTTGGTCAGAAGACTTTTGGAAGGATCATTTACGTTCAAAAGTTTAATTGAGATTCCAATATTGGAATTTTAATAGGAGAATGAGGTAATAGTTAATGATAATTAAAAATGCATTAAATTTAAAAATTATTGCCTTCCGTTTTAGAGTCCTCCTACAAAAAAACTTATCGCTCATCAACTTATTTAATTTTCTCCAGCTTGTCGTTCTTATGAACGTATTTGCTAAATGCGATTATGGTACTATTTTTCACCACTATGGTACCACTTTTTCGAAGAGTTTTAATAACTTCTTAATATCTTACTTTAGAATAAAATGAAAGCCGTATTACAAGGTTTTGTAAACTTATTAAATTTAAATTTAATGCGATCCAATGTTTGAATACTAATAAGAAAATGAGGTAATGGTTCGTGATGATTAAAAATACATTAAATTTAAAATTATTATTCAGAAAATCTTAATGAAATATTTTAAGTGAAGATAAATTTCTTAACTGTTTTTATTTGTAAAAGTTGAGGAACCTATAAAATAGAGTATCAGTGTGAAAATTTTTGAGAGCTCATTTAAGATTCCTTGTTCTGAATTATAACTATTTCAACCTTTTGTTGTTCGATTTGCCTTTTCTCTCCAAACCAAATAAAGGATAAAATTAACTTTGGGAGTATTCGGTTTAAATCGTAAGCTAAGCCTCCTTTCACACATACTTTGTGCAACCGCCACGTTTCCTAACTGAAAATGGCAAATTTGATCGCCATGTTCGATTTGGTTTTCGAGTTTCTCGAATACAAGTACTAGAGCTTTTGTTATGCTACTTTTGTAGACAATGAAAAATGTATGATAAAATGAACCAATGAAAACTTATGTAACAGTCTATTCCATTTGTTTCATATGGCTCAAGACCGTTTGCAAAGAAGTTGTAAACTCCTTTCATATATATCATTTTTTATTTGGCTTTGTCTTTTAACCAACAGCAGGTATATCTTAACCATATGTTTGGTGCAGCTTAGCCAAATCATGGCTCTTGCGCTACTAACCGTGATATACATACCTATTCTTAATATATTCTGAATAGGAGTTGGTGTCAAAGAAACAATGTGCCACAGTTATATTTAATTATTGAGTTTAAATTATTATTTAATTGCTGTTGTTATGTAAATAGCCGAGTTTTGAATGTTTCCAGACATTTCGAAATAAATAATGGATTCCCTAATTTATTGAAAATCGGACTTATAAATTATGGTAAAAAAAATTGGCAAATTGGACAATTAAAATTGGATGAATAGAGTTATTATACCAAAATACATAATTAAAAGTAGTTTATGCGCTCACCAAGAAAAAGATTTTTCATTTGATTTTTTTTTTATTACTTGCATTTTACTTATGCGATTTTGTGTTATTATTTTGCTATTTAGTTTTTTTTAAAAATAATGTACATTTAAATTTATGTGTTTGTTATTTTATATTACTTATTTACTGGATACTTATTATTTACTAGAAAATTTGCTGGTTTCGCTGTTCATATCTTAAGTTTAAAGAAGTATCTGGGGTAAAGCTAATTTTAAGTTAATTTAAAATGGGATTTCTTAGAATTCTGATTTGTTTCATTAAAATGTAAAAGACAATGGAACATAAGACTGAAATATAATATCTTCTATGATATGTAAATTTCTAGAAAATGCAATGTTTTGAAATTTCATTCTTTTAAATTCGTTTTTTCTTTTGCATATTAGAAATTTCTGGAATTTCTTCTTGTCTTAGAACTTTTCATTCGTATTCCGGTGAAGCCGATTCCAAATGTTGCAATTCTATGCGATATTAATTCGATCAAGATATTGCACTTAAGAAATTAAGAGATTTTTTTTTTACTTTAATCGTATGGGCGTCCACCTTTAGTTCTGATATTCACTCTATCTTGTTTTTTCTTTTGATCTTTTCTAAAAGCAGTATGAGATGCAAGAATTAATTAATCGATTATTAATTAAACCGAAATTAATTTTCACTCGAAATCAAATGAAATTATCTTGAAATTGAAATTAACTATGCTAGTCAACTAGTTAACCCTTTTGGTTAATCACATAAATTAGTCATGTTAGATAATCAAATCAATTCTGTTAATGAAGTAAATGAATTAATTTATCCTGTTGATAAATCTAATTAGTCGTGTTGGTTAATCAAATTAATTGATCATGTTAATAAGTCAAAATACTTAATGACCTTAGTTAATTAAATTAAGCTACCATGTTAGTGGTCAAATTAATTAGTGTTCTTAGTTAAATAAATTAAACTACCCTGATAATGTCAAATTAATTAATACTATTGGTAAATTAAGTTAACGTATATAATGTTAATGTCAAATTAATTGATCATGGCACTTAAAATTAATAAATCTTGCTAATAATTGCAATTCATTAGTCATGTTAGTTGATCAAATTAATTAACCATGTTAATTATTTTGATTATCCGATTAATTCATTTTTGACGTGAAGTGCTTTCGAGATACTTTCAACGCTTTGTTTGGCTAATGCGACGATAATTTGTGCGTGTAATCATTATTTATTTTCATACTTTATATCTGAATATTCTAATAATTTGTGCTTTTGTTTGTACCAACTCATGATTCATTATTAAGATATTTCGCGATTTCTTGCGTAACATGATCTGATATATCCAAACCTTTCGTTTCATTGCTCCTTTCAATTTGAGCTGCCTTTTCTCCTTTCATTTCTTTCCGTTAGGGTATGACGTTCTGTGCACTGCACATTCAAAGTATCAACCCTGATGGCTTGTTTAGCATGCATTGCTATAATGTAATGAATAATTAATGATCTTAGTTAATTAAATTAATCTACCCTGTTAATGACATTAATTAATCATGCTATTTAAAATCAATTAATCTTGTTAATAATTGAAATTTTTCAGTCATGTTAGTTAATTAAATTGAATATTAATTATTTTGATTATTCGATTCATTAATTTTTAAATGAATTGCTTTCGAGGTGCTTTCAAAGATATGTTTAGATAATGAGACGATGATTTGTACATGTAATTATTTTTTTTATTTGCACACTTAACATTTGTTTGAATATTCTAAGGCTTTGTCCTTTTGTGTGTGCCAGCTTATGATTCAATATAGATATTTCGCGATGCGTAGAATGATTTCTTACTAACATGATCTGATAAATCTAAATCTTTCGTTTCATTGCCCCTTTCAACTTGACCAGTTTTTCCTTTCATTCCTTTCCTTAAAGATGTTCTTTTTGTTTGTTTAATGCACAGATTATTAACCTAACCTAATAGCTTGATTAGCATTGATTACTTTAATTTATAATTCCTTCAATATGCAATGACAACAAAAACTAGTCCATCATTTTTTGAAAACAATCGTTCAGGTTTATGATTTAAAAAATGCGGATGTATTCAATTTTATGTCTCACAGAAATCAAGTGCGGTATATATCTTAATAAATTAGGAATTATTCGCTAAATTCAAGATTCTGTTCATACTATATATTTGGTGAATCGGAATTGACTATGCTGCATCAGCTTCATATTTTGATAGAAAACTCGTCGAAAATCGCTTTTGAAAATGCTCAAAAGTGAATTGGTAATCACTGAAAAAGACGTTAGAAAAATATTCTCATTTATGTTATTATTGCGTTTTCATAATGAAACGAATTTAAAGACTCGCAACACTTGTTTTTTTTTAAATTTCTACTACAATCATTCTACACTTTCTGTTTTTCATACATGGGTTATAATTCTGATAGTGAATGACTTTGAGCAAGTTTGAAATTCGTTGTCACAGAAATATGAATATTTGTGTTCAAATTCGTGCATTTTACAAATTGGAAAGGCATTAAATTTGGAAACTAGTTTGACTTCGTTTAAAAGAACTTCCTCATTGGAGATAAATACATTGTTTATCCTACATTACAACTTCGTTATTAACAGATCAGTAAATTTTTTTCTTTATGCAAATCTAAAAATTTAAGTTTTCTGAAATCGACATAAGAGTATTTTTTAATGCGCTACAATTTAAAACAGATTGTTCAGGCGGTAGACAAAGACACTTAAAAGCGGTATTCTGGAAAATATTCCTGTATATTATTTTTAATCAAATTTCAATCGTATTTTAAACTCGCATTTCTTACCAAATTTCTAATAAAAAAATTCGTAGTAATCTATGTATTCCAGGGTTCCCACGGTCCTTGAAAAATTTTTGATGAAATTAGGTCCTTGAATTTTTAAGCAACCGCCGATAATCTCCGCCCCCATTTTCTCCTCATCGTGAAATATGAAGGTCACCGAAAATACTCCGGGAATGCACTCGTGTTTCTCCTCGCCGTTTATAACCCTCTGCAGAGTAAAATAGTTCCAAGAGGGGTCGTCCGTGACCTTCGGAATCCCTCGGGGTTTTCAAACAAACAGTACTCTCTTGTAAGTGGGGGTTTTAACCCTCTGATTCGTAGGATACTCTGAGCACCCTGCCCCCACCCCTCAAAAACCGCGATGAGGGCTGATTTGAAAGAAATTGGTTCGGGGTTGAAATGCAAATGGCCAGTTTTGAGGATTACAGCGAACTTTCCCTAACAGTTCTAAGAAATATCCCTTTCCCCCAAGGTGGAAATTTTTACAGAGAGAGTGGGATGTTCTCTCGAACCGTAGGTTGGTTGCACATTACACTTTGGCCCTTTCAGTATGGAGAGTTAATTTCGCTGCTTAGACTTGAAACTTATATCTAGGTAGGGGTTAAATATCAGTGACTTATTTTTATTTATTTCAACTGTTTAAAATTTGAATCAATTATGTATTGATAGCTACTTTTGATTATTGTCTAGAAGGTCAAAAATAAAATTAATTTTGATTTAAAAATTTAGTATTTATTCTGTTTGAATCATTGTTACATTGTGATTGAATTACTAAAATGGCAAGGCTTGATCTTAAAGCTATAATATAAAGGTTCTGTTCCAAAAAGCATAAAATAGTTATTAATTGTGAATTTCTTTAGTGTTCAGTTGAGAATGACTTATGGATATTCAAGATAAATTAGCTACGATTTTTGATTTCATCTCTATATATTTCAAGTTTTCAGTTAAGATTCTATTGTTATTCATTATTGCTTCTACACTGTCTCTTGTCCTATTGACATCAAATATATATAAAAAAAAAACATGGTCGTTTAATAACTAATTTTTATTATTATTTTTTATATTATTTTAATTTGTAGTTGGATTCCTGTAAAATCAGAACTGAAATATCAAGTGTATAGACACGTTTTACAATTTTTCAAGTGAAAAATTCAGTTATGTATAATTTCTACAATATGTAATTTTATGGTCCTGAATTTTCCGTAAAAGATCCTTGAATTTTCATAAGTCCTTGAATTTTTTTCTTCAATAAGAGTGGGAACCCTGTATTCGAACCAGAATAGAGTTGCTAGGTATATTGTCGCATGCTTTTGTGATGCAAAACTGAAGGAGATTTTGAAAATGGTATTTTCCACGGATTAAAAAAAAATTCTTTTTGTAAGCTCTTCCAAGAATATGATAAATCTGTCTGTCTGATAAATATTATAATTTTTATGTTCAATATATCCATGATTTCGAGTTTAAAACCATGGATATCTCATGGCATTAAAGTTTCTAACATTAGATGAATTACTGAAATTGTTTGAGTCCTCTAAATGGCTCCATGAAACATGTTTTCTTCCTTATTCAGATCTACAGCATATCTGAGCACCTTGCATATTATTTCTGTCTCTACCCAAATCTAAAATTGTTTTGACACCAATTGTATTATACTTTTTTTACTATCCATCACTTCAAAACATAGATAATCAAGACGATTCTTGAAGTAGACGAAGACACTTGAAATGTCCAGGGAAAAAACGATGAGATTCCATTTTTTCAGTTTTTGAGGTTTCAGCGCCATCTGTTAGCTCAATAGATGTAATTTTATGATAGCTATTTGAAAACGGATGGAAGGGTAAAATTTCATCAGAATTTATACATTTTAAATTTTGGACAACTGGGGAAAACGACTTTAAAATTAGAGAAAAAAATTGTACGGCAACTAAACTGGTTTCATAATGAAGATAATTTGAATTTTTAATTGGTGTAAAAATAATTTTTGTGATATTAAATTTTCCAAAATTTTCAAGAAAAACTCCAAATTTCCTTAATTTTTAATTAATTAAAATTCCAATTACATTTTTAAAAAAATAGCCCCGGTCCTTCAACGGGCGTTTATGCCAAATTTTTTAGCTGCAAGTTCAGGGGTCTACCTTGCAGAGCGCAAACACACGCCCATACAATTACTTTTTTTATTATTAGAGATATAAATATGCTACAGATGCTTTTAAATAAATTTTTATCGCATCACGCTTAATGAAAATAAAAATACTTAATTAAATAAAATATACAATACTTAATTAAAATAAAAATGATATTAATATTTCTTAATATTGTTAGTTACGTGTCCAGGAGATAGGAAACTTTGTTTTTCGTTTCCTGCAACATTAAAAAAAACAGTTTTTCCCTGAAACCTTCACTTATAAGAACTTCCTGGAAAATAACAATTTTCTTATCACAATTCAAATTTTCAATCCGTGTTTCGTAAAAAAAATTTTTATCCGTATTTTTTCGATTTAAAATTATATAGCCCCATGCTCTTGCAATATAGAATTGAAACAGTCTTTGTATGTGATTATTTATTTCAAGCATTTTTTTTATTCGTTGATTATAAATGCGATTATCAGTTTAAAGTTAAAAATACGTATACTATTTCATTGCACTCCAGTTTCGAATATAAAATGAATTCTGAACTTGTTCGGGCACTCGAAAGAGCCCTGTGGAAATATGTTTTGTTTATTATTGAAATGTAAAGTTTTTAAATTCAGAACTCCCAAATTCGACACGTTTTATTGTTTAACTTTGAATCGCGAAATTTTTGTATTTGGAGTAACTTTTAAGGGTTTTTAGCATTTCGAAGAATGTATATTTCATGTTCTGTTTTTAAACGTACGGTTTTCAGAGTATTTACTTTATCACAGCGTTGAAATAAATGAATTCCAGAAGCTTAATATTTCATTTTTAAACACTTTTAACTTGACTTGCGGTGTGTTTGGAGAGGGGATGCCAGATCAGGTGTCGTCCTTGTTATCTGACCATGGTTAAAAATTACGAGGTCCGTCCCAAAATAGCCCTCATGTTGCTTCAAAACGGGACGTTAATATATCTAATTTAATCATAAATAAAATTAATTACCTACCAATACTTGATTCCGCACCAGTGGCGCCACCTGGTACTGAGTTTGAGAAAAAATGATTTTAAGATTATAAAAGGTAGAAAATAATTAAAGTAAAAAAATTAGTACACTAATAAAGTGTGTTTTTTGTTTCGGATTAAATTTATCTTATTTTATATATTTCCTTGTCATACCTAATTCAAACAGCCAATTTTTAAATTCAGATTAACTAAATTTTGAATGGTCTATCATGCTGCTCTAATGAAGGACCAAAAATAGTTTTGGAAAATATTGGTTTTGAATTGTTCTTTTTTCTCTCTTTTTGTGAGTTGATTATTTGAGTAATCCGAGTAAAAGTCAATTTTGTATATCGTTATACGGCGCTCATGTTTCTAACATTTAGGAAGTCTTGAATGTGTTTGAAAATTATGCTTTCTTTCCATTGGAAATTTTTTTAAATTTAGAAGCACCAAATTTGGCATGTTCCATGAAGGTGTTCTAACTTAGGGTGAACTATTGTGAAAGGGTTTTAAGTTTTTGGAGCTTTTTTAAAAGCTCCACCATCCCCAAAATATTTATATTGCTTATTCTGCTTGCAAATCTACAATTTTAAGTGCGTTACCTCTAAATTTTGTATACTTTTCCCACGTACTGAGCTGAATGAAATCTTGAAATTGCGAGAGGGTTTTTTGTTACTTGCACAAAGAGAAAAATTTTAGATTTATATCTTTAATATTCACTATATGTCTCAAGATGCTCTACCAAAGAGAAGAAAAACACTGAAGTGGTTGGGCTTCAAGTGCCTTCTCCAAAATTGACCAATTCGCAATTGTCAGCTGAAAGCCATGGTTTTTGGATATTATTCCATGATGCTCGAAATTATGATAAAGATTTGCTCTATGAGGTCAGGGAGTCTTTAAATGTAGCCAACGGAAAATATTTTTTACTCACTGCTCAAACTCGTAGATTTCGTTGTATGGAAGTCGATGTGTTATCTCACGCTGCTGTAAATTAGCTTTTGAAAATTTCTTTGAAGTTTTGTTACCCAAATTTAAAGAGGATCTGCACCTAATCTTTCTGAAATTCTAATCTGCAATCAATTGTTTTGACCTACCCCCGGGCCATTATTTTTACTCGTGACTCCCTTTGGGTAAGTAGGTTCGGCGTGGGCAATAAAAGAAATCTGCAATCAATAAAGCGAAAGGAACAACTTATGAATACTTTTTCATGGTATTGAAGCTTCAGATGAGAATGGTGATGAAGCCCCCCTCAAGAAAGTCATTCTTTGTTCGCTTTATTGAAATTTATAGTTTTTAATTTAAATCGCCAAATTTAATGTTTCCTCAAACCCAAGATGGTTTTTGAATCATAGTTGGTTTGCATTTCAGCGGGACGTTGCATTTAATAATTCATATCCTCTTGAGACCCCGCGTCCATTTCAATGGACATTTGTGTTTTATTTACAAAAAAAGTTACTTTCCATTCAAAGCCCTAAATCCCGCTGGTCCCATGCTGTCATAAATTAATTGTATTAATTATATTAATTATCTTAATATATAATTATAAATTAATTATATATAGTGCTATTTAATTTTATCAAGAGTATTAATCTTGATTTTTGTGAAAATTTGTCGAAAATTATACCTTTGGCTCTCAAGAGGATATAGTTTTTACCCTGCACAGATCATTACTGCAAGTATCACATTTGTTATATTTTATTACAGATCCGTTTCTTAAACCTCGGATCTTAAAGTTAATTAATTACGCTGTATTGGTCTTCTAATGGAACTTCCACATAAAAAATCTTATTTTTATCCACAATTTTCATTTGGAAATCCACCAAATCTGCTTAAATAATGATTTTTTAATTTGACTCGAGGTGTTTTGTAAGAGATCGGGCCCTATGAAGAGATTAGACAGAAACCAGAAACTGATGTTTTGTCTTTTTATGCATTTTTATTTAACTTGACTTGTTCCATTTTTGTAGAGATGGGATTTAGTATTCGATTTTGCATTCACTTCCTGATGTGTAAGAGTATTTAAATTTTGTGTATTCTCGATGACAATACACTATTTTAATTTTTAAGTTTGATTAAATTAATCGATTAACTTATAGACTTTGACTCCTCACCAGTGGTGCCACCTAGGTAGAGAATTTCTGAAAAAATTGATTTCAAGATTCCATAATGTTTTAATTATTTATTAAAAATTATTAAAAATTTATTTAGTAAAAATTTAATTTCAATTAACCATGGATTAAGTAAAAAAATTTCACCTGGTAAATGGTGAACAAATTCTGGATGCCATATATTTGTTAATAACCATAAATCTATTAAATTATCATTATAAAATGTGTAAAAATAATTCACTGTAAATATATTCAGTAAAAAAATATGCGTTCAAAATTATCTTTAAAGAAAACACTTTTTCATCTGACTGGTCTCTACCATACATGAGTATATTCTAATCATAATATCTTGCTTGTTCGCTGTTATCTGAATGGTAAAAAGAAAATCATTAGGTTTTAATGCAGCTTATTGTAATTACTCTCAAAAGTTCATGAAAAAGTTGAAACTATTGGTGAATGGTCATTGAAACTCGGCTTTCTTTCAAAAAATAGATGATTGAAGGGATTCATTTGTTTTATTGGATTAATCGCTATATTAGAAGCCGTTATAACAAAACTATCCTATGTATGGTTCTAGTTTGAATGGTGTGAAGCATACTGGGATACATTCTAGTAATAAGGGTTTATTTTTAATTCAAAAAATCAGAAGCTTTTATAAAGCTTTAATACAAAAATAAATCAGCAAAGCTTTGTTCATTTTTACTAATATAATGTAAAAAATGTAATCTGCAAATTTTTATACAAGCTTGATGCACACAATATATTTATTTACTAATGAATATTAAACGGGGAAAAATTATTCACATAAAATTTTTATTACACTTTTAATTAAAATACTGGTTATGAAAGTTTTATAAAAACCATTAAATGATTCGAAAAACAAGCTTATAAAAATATAATTTATCAACTCGGGATTCTCATATTAAAAAAAAGAATTTAACACATGGAGGAAAAGAGACTGAATATTTCATCTATTTCTATTAACGAAAAACACAACATTTATTTGAATTTCAAATTATTTAAAAAATATCTATACATTTTTATTCAAAATAAAGATGTTCACCATACTTAGATTTAATTGTTAAATAAAATTTTAAACTGCTGTAAACTTTTTCCGCAGTTTTGGAGGTGTTTCTTTCAATAAGATTCTGTACAGCTGTGGTTTAATTGGAGTTGATCCCTGTGGCAAAATTTCAACTGGAACTTCTTTATGATGTCTTATCATATCTGCTAAAGATGAGAAATTCTAAAACAAAAAAGATGTATATTAAAACATGATAGAAATCGATATTTAATTCAATTGTAGTTAAATACTGATAATTCTATGTTCGTCTTGGCAGCTTTTTTATGATAGGTTTTTTTATTTTAAAACTAATCCGAGAAATATATTGCGCTACAAAAATATAATGCATTCTTCTTATTGATATTAAAATATAAAGAAGAGTTTTTAGAAAATATCTAGAATAAGGCTTCAAATAAATTCTAATTAGAATTGCTTGTTTTCAATCGCAACAATATGAAAGGCAGAAACCAATAAAATCTCTCGTTTAGTATCTTGATTATAGACATTAATTATTACTTAATAATTTTATAATAGTCAAACCATAAAAATATCATAATGGTAAATATTGATGATAAAAATTATATTTATAAAAAAAAAAACTTAACCGTACTAAAAATTTCTCAGTTTTATATTATCTAAAATGTTTTAAAATTTTCATTTTGATCACTAGCTGATTAATGAAATTGAATTCTGTAAATGAAACAGCTGACTTTCTATCACTAATTAGTTTTGTAAAATCAGGACCACAATATACAAGACGGCTTTTGTTAGCCCAGAATAATCACTCAAACTTAAAAATTATTTTTTACACAAATATTTTTGCTTTTTTCACTTATTTATATGTCAGTAAAATTTCTCGTATACCCCTGCATGGCCCAGCTCTTACCCCAGAATGTATGGGCACTAAAATTTAAAAAAAAAAATTATAGGAAAAATAAAACATGAAACCAACCAAATATCTGATGCAGAGGGAATTTCCGAGTTGAAAAATTCTTAATATTTCCGTACTTTGGCATAAAAATAATACATCGCACTTAAAACCAGCGGGATTGTTCTCCCCTCGATTTTTTCCTGTGCTAACACAAAACGGCGCGTTCTGCTTTATGCTTTATTAAAAAAAAAAAAAAAAAAAAAAAAAATCAAGTATGTATCTTGGACATCCTCCCTTCGACCAACTGGGTCCACAATTTAATATAGAACTATAATTTTGGTGTCAAACCACATACATTTCCTTTGTCTCGCTCGCTGCTGTTTTTATTGTTCCCAAAGGTAAATAAATATACGGACAGGCATTGCTCAAATGTTTTTTTTTTCGTATTCAGGATGTCTCAAACGTGGAGATTCATAAAAATCACGAGGTCGACTTTATTGATGATTAAATATTTTATCTTTGTCTTGTACACGAGAAATGTAATGAAAGAGAAACCTTCAAAGTTTTTTCCCTTGTATGTTTTCAAACATGACAATTTTTTGTCACGCGACACATATTTAGCCAACTGGCTAGTTCTTCCCGTTATTTAATAATGCTTGGAATAATGGAAACAACAGCTGCTTTAATCCTGAATTGAGGTACACGTACAGGGCCCTTTATAAAACTCCAAAAAATATGGTGGGAAGATGACCTTCTCATCAGCTCTTTTTGATCGTCCAGTACTCTTTCTTATACACTGGCATCTTGTGGTTTCAAGTTGATTATACCAAGGACGACTGTAGAATATTAAATGAAAGCTCACTGAACTGTTAGCACAGTTTCAAACTTAAACTACAAAAAAGACTATCTTATGACGTCTTTAGCCTTTCTATTGTGGCTGTCAATCACTTAGAGTACTGGACGATCAAGAATACTTTTTCTTGAATACTGGCATCTAGTTTTTTCAAGCTGACAATGCTATAAGCAAATGTTTGTTAAACGAAAGCATATTAAACTGTTTCTAGAGTTTGTCTTAAAAATTTGCAAGAAACAGAATGCTTCCTGTTTTGGCGTCACTGGCCTTTCTATTGCTGCTGTCTATCGGAAAAAACCGTATAACAGTCGACATGCATGCAGAAAACTAAAATTAACATAGAGGGGCAATGGCTAGGGGGCAAGGGGCGTATAGATGCCCCGGTCGCTACATTTAAGAGGCGCCGCGGAGACAAACCGAGTGTTTACGTTACTTTTTAAAACCCCACCCATATGAGGAAGCGAAGAAACAAAACATTGCAGTGAGCACCATTTGTCCTTGAAATGTTCTGATGACTAACTAGGCGCGAAAAAGTCAGATTGTGTCCCGGGTAGCATATAACCGACCTTTACTTCAATTCGGACCAGAGAAAATAACGGAGCTCGCTGATTGATTAGCTCACTGACGTCACGCCTTGCAAAACTTACAAGTCATACGCTCTCTAGAAGGCAAAATACTTATGGATTAAAATGTATAATAAGAAAGAAGGAAAATCATAAGAGCAGCAATATTTATTTCAATAATTCCAATATTTGATTTATTCTCGAAATGTATTAGAAATATACGTGTACATGTCTTATTTTTGTTTATTAGGATTTCTTAAAAAAGGTTCAAAATTATGTAAATCTCAAATTAATATTGTTATGTTTTATGTTAAGCATTTTAAAAAGGGTACAACATAATGAATAAAAAAGTGCACTTTTGAGACTAAAAAATGTCTCTTAACATGCAAACTAAAGAAAGTAATTAAAATTTGTAAGCTCAAGTATTGCTTATTTCCTACAATGCTTCGAGTTCGGCGAAATAAACATGACGTCATGAAGACGCTAAGGGAAGCAGCCAATCAGCGAGCTCGGTTATTTTCTCTGTCCCGAATTGAAGTAAAGGTCGGTTATATGCTCCCGGGTACTACTTACCCTCGTTTCTCCACTTATCTACTACATTTGCACTTTCATTCTGGTTATGTATGAACTCTGGATACCTCATTAAAAAATACACCTCATATTCATTTATGTTCAATCTGCATTTGTAAATTTATCTTTATCTGGTAGGTTCTAAACTGGTATAAACAAAGCAATTTCTTACTTTGTTGCTCTTTGTTCCAAGCACATATCGCCCATCAACTGTTCTACGTATATGCAAATTTCGGATCTTTCTGTTATATAAAATACACAAAGTGTTCTGAATGTCATCGGTAGGTCTGCTACTAGGTCTTATGAGGAAAGTGCCATCTTGACCTACACTTAGCAGGCGAAGTTGACCTTCTTTAGCATCCACGCCATGAAACCAAGGGTATTCTTGCAATTTACTCTGAAAAATGTAACGCACTTTTACTCTTTATTTTGCAAGAAATAGAAGATATAAATAGACATAATAAAACTTAGCAAGAAATAAACTTTTAAGATAATACACTTTTGTAAATATTTCCTACTATATTCCAGTATTTCAATTTTTAAATATTTTTGCGAAAACTTTCGATATGCAATACAGTCAAACCCCTTTATAACAAACCCTCAAAGGACTAATCCAGAAGTTCGCTATATCCGATTTGCCAAAAATTGGCTACACAAAATTTGCTACAATCCTTAAACGCAACTTACTTATTTGTGTTGAACAAATTAATTACATTCAATTACAATTATTTATGGGCTATATTAAATTAAATATTTGTTTTTAAAAAAGTGAAATTAATTGTATTTATATTTCGCAACTTCATCGTATCGTTCAGATTTTTCTCGTAGGCTGAACTTGAAAAGCTACGATTTTTCCAAATGGTCCCAACTGTAGATTTAGAAAGAAAAACTCTCGCCGTTTTCTATTCTCTTAAAAATTTTCACTTTATCCTTGATGGAATCCTTTACTAACACTACCCATTTTAAATATACGCGATGTCAACAACTCCAAAGATTCACCAAATGGAAGTAAAGAAAATGAAAGAATGTGTTGTGGCATATGTACCTAATCTCTTAGCAGTTTGTCAGACACAAGGGAAACGTATTCCCTCTGGAGTACAAAGGAAGGTGGTTGAGTGATAACAGTTCCTTTGTCGTCCCACCGATTGTCACACTGAGTGATGGAATAAAAATGGCCATCATACGATGGTCAATGTTAATACGGTTTTCCTTTGAGGTAATGATACACGTGATAGGCGAGTTAATTAAGTGCATCTTGAGTGACTTAACTGGTGGGGGAAAAAAGTCCCCGTGGAGTGAGATGAGCATTTGATTTTGAGAGACAGAACTGGCAGAAAGGAAAAGTGGGAATTTTGGTTTGCTGTATCCGAATTCCTTGCTTTTGAAGTTCGTTACAAGCATTTGAAAATGCATTAGTTACATAGGAGTTCGGTTGGGACCATTTGAAAAATTCATTATAACCGAAAGTTCGTTATACCTGGGTTTGATTTAATATATTGCCATATTATCTACATAAGTGCTTTGGCTCGCAATAAATTCTTTTTATTATTTCCTTCGATTAAATTTCAATTAATGAATATATTAATTAATATATTCATTAATTACATTAATGTATTAATTATATATAATACTAATATATAATACTTAATCTCTAATTATAATTTATTGATGTATAGTTTTATTCATAAATAATTATTACTCTAATAAATAACTGTTATATTATTAATTAATAAAAATATTATTAATTAATGGAATAATGACAAAAATGCATTCATTTTTTACCAAATAATCAACAAATGTCTACTAAAGATATAAATTATTCGATTTATTTATGGATTTACGAATGTTTTAAAAGTACAATTGAAGAAAAATTATGTTAGTATGAGTACTAAATAAAAAATTTACAGTATGAGTACTAAATAAAAAATTTACAATTTTTATTTGTTCTATCATTTTCGATTCCATTTATTTATTAAAAGATTTATCAATACTTTGCAAAAAAGTTGCAATGAAAAAGTCAGGACTATTATGTTAGAAAAATCGTTCTTTAAAAAATACACTGATATTTAAATATGAAACAAAAGGCGTAATCATGTAAAGTAAGTTAATATATTACAACAGTGTATGAATTTAATATTAAGACTTTTACTCAAAAGTAGTAAAATGAACCGATGTTTGTCCACAGGGATTCTATTGGTTAAACTAAATTTTTTAATTACTTAAAATTTTAAGTCGCTGCAATTTTAAAATATTTTATCTATTTAAATGTACCAAGTTCTAAAAACTAAATGGGTTAAAAAAATGATTTTCTCTTCTTGTATATTTAAGAATGCCACTCACCTTTTCGTCTGTAGGAGATGCATCACTTTTTCCATGATGAGTATTGATAACTTAATGGAAAATAGAAATTAATTTTACATTTATGTAAATCCAATACCCAAAACATAATAAAATATTTTATGTAAAGATTTATTGTAATCAGATTATATTTAAATGTATTATAACTTGCATATTAAAAATTATGAAAATGTAAATTATTTATAAATCTTAAGCAAAATAACGAAATACATAAAGTAAATTTTCTTTTTCATGAGTTGATAATAAACCTTGAACAAAGTCAAATTATTAAAAACATCGCAAGTTAATTTATATAAGAGATCCTAATACATACTTTAGGCCTTTTTAAAATGCGCTCGAGCCCTAAGATGCCATCAGCAGCATAGTTGTTGCTGAAAGTATTTTCTGTCCAAAGGGCCGTATCATTTAAGTACATTCCTTGAATTTACAGAAAAATGCTTAATCGCACATATGTGTCGGACAAATAACAAAGATGCTACATGAAGTTCCTCTTGGAATATTTAAATTGCCTTTTTATTGTTTTATTAACCTGGCTAAATGCACTGTAATGTGCATGAATATTTTAAAATCCTTTATTAATAGTTATCTTGTAACTAACGTGACAATAGATATTTTTTTTAAAGTAGCAGGTTAATTAACGTGACAATAAGATCGTATTTTTTTTAAAGTAGCAGAATGTCTTTCCGAGTAACATTTCTTTTTATTCTCCCATCTTTAGGATTATTTATAGATTTTTTAAAATCACTTTTTGGGACGTTGGTTCCAAAAGGTCGGAGATAAGATTTTGTACTGAAAGATGGCAACTTCATTTTTTAAATTCATATTGTGCCATAGGTTTATATATTTCATATAAGTTAGATTGGTATAAAAATGAAATGCTAGGTATCTCTCAAACACCCTTGATTCAAAAAAACACCCATTTATTGAATCAGCAATCATGGAATTAAATTTACAAAGCAACTGCCTGTTATTGACAGCAATTATTCCGATTGTAATTACAAGACTTTACTCATTAATGTTATCAAAAGATGAAGGTGTATTGATAGCATAATGCTTATAATTATCATGAATGCTGCAGAAAACAAGTAATTGTGAAAAGAAAGAATATTTGATGTCCTAAGATCCTTTTAGAAAATTTTCAAAACTGTGATATTCAGAGATTATCTGCATTTCACAGAACTATTTTTCAGTCTTGTTCGAGAAAGTTTTTTGTTCTAATTTTTTTTCTTTAAAAGTGAAGGGCGGTTCGGGTAAAAACCTCCAACAGTCCGTTTCCTTTCGATCTTTCTGCCTTCCATCTTTATTTCCTTCTAAATACAAATGAACACATAAATACAAATGAAATACCTTTTAGAAGTTATTGGTATTATGCTATTTTTCAATACAAAATTAGTGATCTGAGGTTATCCATACAGTTTGAAAAAAATGTATTTTAACCCTTTCATTTCTCAACGGTACTTAAAAATATTACTTGAATCAGGATTATATCTTCGTAATTTGACCATTTTTCCTGACAGTATTCACATGAACACGAAGAATGAACTTCCGACAGCTAGCAATCGATGGCAGATGAAGACAAAAATGAAAGTTTTTAGTTATTAATCAAATTAAATTATTTTATTTAATTAAAAATGTCTTTTCATCTTTCCTGGGGTTATTCTGCATTAAAACGTATCTAATGATGTCAAGATAAAATTGAAATGCTGCTGGTAAGTTAATTCTGTAAATAAAGGGTTAATAAAATACTGGAGTACCTAATAAAGATTTTTAATTATTCTAAACATTAATATAACAAATATGAAAAGATGAAATGAAATGAAGTTTGCGGCAAATGAAGGTTTTACTGTTCTTTTTATAGTACATTCAGTGTAGCTCTACGCGAGTTTCTTTAGTAGCACGTAGAATGTCCGTTCTGTACTCGATTTACCGCCAAGCGTCTTTTAATATCTCCTGGGTCTTCTGCATCCATGCATAAATTGAAGGCACACTTTGTGGACTTCTATGGTACATCAAGCTGAACTTTCTCTTGATGAACCATAGAAGTCCACCAATCGGCTTTTGGTGATTTTTGTTTCCAGTAACCACACTGCGTTTTCTCCTGAGCGGACGCCATTTTCTTTTCTTATTACAGCTGCCAAGTAATTAGCACTATCTACCTCAGACTATTGGATATTAGAAAAAAAACCTGTTAGATTTCTTCATTCTTTTGCCGCAAACTGCATTTCAATTCACCTTTTGGTATTTTTGTTAATTTTTAGAA
Source organism: Araneus ventricosus (assembly GCA_013235015.1). NCBI lineage: Eukaryota > Metazoa > Arthropoda > Arachnida > Araneae > Araneidae > Araneus > Araneus ventricosus. Next base: position 2,028,426 of record BGPR01000007.1, on the reverse strand, counting down.
TAATAAAGATATCCCCTCGGAAACTCTGAATTTTGTCATTAATTCTTGGTATAGCCACAAAAGATAAAATTCCAATGTCATCCAGGACCTTCAAAAAGTCCGTAATGAGAGAGAACAGACTTCAATATTTCAGTATCAAGGACGGAATATCTAGATCTTAAACTGTGGATTCTTATAGGGTTTTTTAAAAAATTAAATAATGGAATAAATATCCACAGCATTTCGCCGTCCCCTTTATTAGTAGTACTGTAGAACTCATTCTCTGCCATGTTTCGAGCAACGTAGCTTTCCTTCTAGGCAAATTTTTTTTTAGCAACGTAGTTCTCCTTCTACATATATTTTATTTAATAACATACTATTGTCCCCGATTAATGCCCAGTATATATAAAACGAAATATAAATTTCAAAAATGCAAAACTTGATACCTTCACTTGGTGCGTCTGTTGGAATTAATGTGATAGATAGTGGTGCTGTGCATTTCACCTTCGGTGAGCTTGCTACTGATATGCTCCTTGGATTTTTCTTGGATAAGCTTATTCCATCTGAATTTCGTTTTTTCTCTGGCTTACTCCATACTGAAAAACTCAGGTCCTTAATACTCTGCACCAAACTGTTGCAAGACACAGATCTTTGAATAGGAGCAGCTTTCTGAGGTAGCACAGGGCGATTCATGGCATTTATTAGCGTCTCATGGTCTATTGAATATAACCAAAAAATACCATTTAGTACCATATCATTTTAAATAACCATCATTAAAAATCATCCTTCCTGACCATTATGCTTAATTATCTACGGTGCCTAGGCGAATACAGACATCAGTGAAGCAGAAAGAAATTCTGTAAATAATGCTGCTGACCCGTTGGTTCAGTAGCTAACCTTTTCCTCTACCTATTGTACTCGGGTTTTGTGCATCTGGCACGGAATGGTATGCATGTTCAGGGCCGTCTTATCCATTGGTCTAATTGGGCTGTAGCCCAGGGGTGCTATTGATCCAAAGGCGCCTACAAATTTACTGTACTGATACTATTTTGATTTTAAACCAAAAAAATTATTTCATTATGATTTTAAATATGAAAACGCCCCAATTTTCCGAATTGTAAGGCGTTAATCAAAGAACAGATGGCTTTTTTTGCTTCCCAATTATTTCGCATTTTCTTTTGGTCACATGCCCTTCAATTCCTAATTACGATTCTGATGGGCGCCAAATATCTCTAGCCCAGGGCACTTAAATTTATTAAGACTGCCCTGGGCACGCTGTACTACTAAGCCATTTAGATTTCACTCCTGTAATGTTATGGTTTTCCAATCACCCTGTAAAAATATTACTCACTTGCCTTATTGTATCATTACATGCACGGCGGACAGGTTTATTGCCAATGAGAGACAAGAACAGGTAACCCCACGGACGGTTTTAAGGGATCATAGATCTTATCTTCCAATAGCTGGAAAAGAGGGAAAGCATTTTCTTATTTATCCGCTAATATTCGTGTCTCAATTTATGGCCCTGGCTTTCTCTTAACCTTAATCTAAAAGCTAATTCGAGATATTCAGTTGAGAAACTGCTCACATATGTCTGAAAGCTCGCTGATCTGACAAATTTACCTTTGTATAAATATAGGGATAAACTTTTTTTACAAACAATGCTTGTATAATTCCCCAAAAGCAAAATATTGAGCATATTGCTAATTGTTTTCTTCCTTTTCTGGAATATCAGTGGGATACATGGCCCCAACAAGCAAGATCGGTGGGACATGTTTAGTATCCCCGTAAACCCGAAAAATTATCCCCGATTTTCATATGCAATAAAAGCTCTCTTAACGTGTACGCAATGAAACATCTCGCAAATATAATCTTAAGAATAATATCGAAAAAAATAATATTAAGAATAATAAAAATGGTAGTCTAAGGGTTAACAAGTAAATATGGAGAAAATGGAAATATCGTTAGGAACCAGCGGGAGTGTTTCCACTTGTACACTTCCACAGTGTTCAAACTTGTTTTAGTTTCGTGGTATTGAGAAAATGGAACAGTACAATCTCTGTTGGATCTCGATTCGGTCTAGAATTTGGCACTGATTTGCAATTCTAATGATAAAATCGTATGCCTAATTTCATTCATCTAGCTTGTTGCATTTATGAGTTATTGCCTTCACACAGGCACGGCTGGACAGATCGATAATCTGCCCTTTGACGGATTTGATTCAAAATTTAATGCAAGTCTAATATGCTGGTAATAAATTCCTTTACCAGATATTTCATTTATCTAGCTTGTTGCGTTCTTGATTTATCGTGTTCACATGCACACGGACAGAAACACAAGAGTTTCTATTCACGAAGTTCGTCCCAAATTTGACATCTAAAATTTTGATATAAAGACCCACGTGCCGTCAAGCTGGTAGCATTTTCGAGATCGTGTTCACAGACAAATACATATAAATACAAAAATGGTCCTCGAACTCACGGAAGTCTAAAACGTGGAGATTCGTCAAATTCTCGAGGTCTAATCTAATATTTTCTGTCTTTCAAATGCGAGAAAATAAAAGGCAAATTTCAAACTTATGCAAAACGTTTGGAAAGGAAATTCAATTCATTTCTAATAATCATTTTTGTGCACAGAAAATACTTATTGGTCTTTTAAAAGAGTTGGTTTAACCTTTTATTACTTACCCTTTCAGCATAAGAAAGCAACTAACATTATTTCATATTTGCAAATAATTTTCATTTAGCTATATAGTTATTTCAAAATACTGTTTGTTTTGCCACAAAAATTCGCTGGTTTACACATAGGAAGATGTCCATACATGTTATCTTTTATAATATGTGTCTAAATCTATTTATAAAGTTTATCTCATGGTAACTTTGTTTTATTTTCCGGGAAAGAACAGTCTAGATATTAAAAATAAAATTTGAAAAAATAAAAACTATCTGATCTTGTTCGTCTGATTACATTGTAATTCTTTTACTTACTACTATGAAATTCAAGAATTCCTATTGTCAATGCTCTTGGGTGTAGAATAGCAATGCATCGAAATACATTTTCTTTAACTCGTCAATAACTAAACAGTTATTTGAAGATTCCAAAAACAAGTTCGTCGTTCTTGAACTTGAAATTTATATTTGTTTCATTTCAGTGGTGTAGCGACGGGGTGGAGGGAGTATAGACACCCAGACCACCAGTCTTAGGGGGCGCCAACTTTTTAAAGACAAATGATGTGGGGTCGAAAAATAAATACCATGCCCAGGCGCCACATACCCTCGCCACACCACTTTTTCTATTCCTTGATTACTCGTCCTTTTTAAATCTGTGATACAATTTTATTTTTCTTCCAGATTTTTCACCAGGAAGAAATTACGTCAAGTTTACCACGTTTCTCCAGGGAGAAATTACATCTGTATTTATTACAATGAATTATAAAAGTGAGCGTGATATCGTGAGCTCTTCTGCTCAGAATGCATTCACTGGCTTAATTCCATCACACCAGAAAAAAGGAGAGCTACACTGGAGAATTCAGGGTGGAATTTTGCCAGTGTTTAGGCTTCCTAATGCAAGATTCAGGTATAGTCCAAGCCTTTCAAACAAAACCGACTTCTTTGACTGTGAAGTACTAAGTATCAAGGATCGTTAGTATCAAGATACAAAATGGTCTGGCATGTAAACTACACACCATTTGAGCCTCTACCCACTCTCTCAAAAATGAATGGAACAATTCAGGGCATTCAGGATGAACTTTTGCCAATGTGCAGGTTTTCTAATGCCAGATCCAACTATGGTCCAAATTTTTACGAATTCTTGCACTGCGAGGTACCAAGTATCAAAGATCCATTAGTATCAAGATATAAACGGGTCTGGTCTGTGAATTGCATTCCATTTGAACCTCTACCTGCTTCTTCATGCCTTCACCGGGGACGGCTTTGGTAGTGCCTAGGAGTATCGGTAAACATGCTACAGGACATCAGAGCTGTTCCACAGTACAAGAGACAATTTCGAACTGCTTATTCAAATTACTGTAACGATGAAACAATCAAAGCATCAGGTAGGTTAGAGGGCAAAGTTGAATAATTTGAAAGCACTTTGAGCAATTCCTACCTGTTGTGGAGGTTTTCAAAATAGAATTTCACCAGCACATAAACTGCAAACTTGGGATAGTAAAATATTTATGAATAAGGAATGGTAAGTCTGCTTAAACCCAATCATATGGGCTGTTAAGATGTAACATTAGGACAAACTGAAAAATGAAGAAACTATAATTATTTTGCCCGAAGGATAAATTATTTAAACTGAAAGGTCACTACTTTTATGCATTTAACTGGTGTTTCAAGGAAAATGCAAACCTTTCGTGAGTTTTCATTTCGTTTCAATAAATTTACTTTTAATTTATTCTTTATTTTTCAATTGTTGATGTTTATTTACTGCAGAAGACTAACTTATGTTGAATGTCGTTTCATTATGCCTTTTATTTCAAATACAATTTGCCTCCTACCATATACTTAGCTTTAAATTGCCGGTGTATAACGAAAATAATAAAAATCGACTACACTACATATCACTGATTCCTGAGGAAGTAGTGACATATTTGAATTGTATGATTAGGAGTACGTATATTCTCTGTTACCACACAATTCAAATGAGTTTATCATCGTTTTATCGTTAAATTTTAATCGTTAATAGTAACATCGGAATATGATAAAATAAATATTTTTTTAAAAAAATTATATGTTTTAATTTCTAAATGATTCGTTGAATAAAATGAATACAAATTATTAATAATTTCTTTAACGAGTGTTCAAAAACTTGCCTGGAAATCGACGTGGATTTACAGCCTCTTTTGCTTCAAGATATGAAGGCTGAAAAAAAAAAAAGTTTCAGAAAACAGTTGAAAAAATAACACATTTAAAAGTTTTACCCGAAAAGGCAACCTTATTTTATTGCTGACGTTTTTTCGTTAGATTATGCAGTTACCCAGAGCTGGACGTTTCTTTAACCTCAAGTTGGGTCATACAGAGTATCTTTAGGGCGTCATGAAACATTTTGTATAGCTTCTTCTACAAGCTTTCATTCGATTCTTCTGTAGCACAATGAATAACAAGGAAATTGGCTTGATTAGGATATGTCATTCGAAATTACTTCTAGTTTTTATTATTCTTCTGTAGAATAATGAATAATAAGAAGACGTATCATTCAAAATTATCTAGCAACTTCATTAAACGAAATTTAGATTCATGTATCGTAACTAATGTCTTATTTTTGGCTTCCAAAATGTGTACTTCAAGCAGTATAAAAAGTTTCGCCCATGGAATCACGAGTGAAAAAGAGAGCTTTGACTTGCCTCATACGAAGGATCAAATAGTATTAAGAATAAAACGAAAACTAAAACATGTTAATAAGAATTTGACTGGCCTAGTTAAATGCACATGTTTTAACCCTTAACAGCCCGATTTCTTAAAAATTGATTTTAAAATATTGAATAAAATATGGAAAAAATACTTTAAAAAAATCCTATTTTATTTTAAGTATGATTTATGATCAAAAATAAGTATGTTGCCAATTTACAACACTGAGTTTCATATCGGAAAAAAAATTCCTTGATAAAATTCTATAACGTCAAACACAGATGAATTTTAATAAATAATAATACGGTTAACGAATTCCCTTCATCATCGTGGAATAAAATATGGTATTCTCAAGTGCAGGAACGAAACCAAAAAGATGCAGCCTCAAGTGGAGAACATCAATTTATTTTTATTTTTTATCACCACTCAGGCTGCCATCTATATGTTGTAAATCTATTTAATAATATTTTCAGTATGTATCCTATTGGCCGCAGCAGGCATTAAAGTTCCAGTCTCATTCTGAATATTATAGAAGACAAATTGGGTATGTTGCTTAAAGGCATCACTGGTCATTTAAGTGTTAATTCTAAATGTTAATACTTCTTGTGCGTTTTAAATATATTTCCCATAACAATAAAATGACGAGTTAGTTAAAGTGATTTTGTCTAGATGATTCTGGTTATATTTTCTAAATTTATACTTGCCTGTCGCTCTGCTTCATCTTCATTCATTTGCTCTGCATCATTTTCTAATGATCTAAAACAAATAATTTTGCTACTTAAAAATATTCATAAATATCTGAAATAGTCTAGAAACACTATTATTACTATAAAGAAGCATTATGTATATAAAAAATTGTTTTATCTTAAAAACAGTTTTTATATCAAAATAATCATTCTCAAAATATTTCATTCTTTTTCTATGAAAATTCCTGTAATATTAATCCGCTCCTGAAAATAAATATTATTGACAAGTCTCCACTCCCCCGAATATTAATTTAACATTAAATCTGAATTTGAAAGCTTTTAATAGTGTTGGTAGTGTAAAAAGTTGAATGATATTCGTGGTGAAATATACTTATTAAGGCGAGTGACACAGTGAATAACAAGAAATTTCCATTTCGATAAAAATTTTTAACTATTGAATTTCTTTTTGCTGAAAATGTAGAAATAGCGTTTAAGTATAAAAGTGTACCAGGAAATGGTATAATCGATAAGGTATAGATGTTTTTTTCCCTAAAACTAGAGATAGATTCAAAAGTTTTTATACACTGCATAAAAAGCATATTAAATCACTGCATTACAGGCATTGTGTTTGAAGAATGAAATCGTACATCGAAATGAGAACAACATCATTTAACGTTTTTGTAAAAGTAAGATAGTCGACAGTTTAACAATTTATTAATCTCGTAACGAAAGCATATTAAATCGTTTATGGTATTTCAGCTGCATTACACTAGCAAAAATATTAAAAGCGATTTCACGAGTGAAATGTTGAAAGCTGTATCTTGCTTTCCAGTTATGTTTTCATCAGTTAACCCAGCTATAAAAGATGTTTCAACCCAAAATTCAGAAATCTAGATAATAAAATTATCTTTCGACACAATTTCCGGAAGATGTCTGTATTCATGTGAAATAAACATCCATCACTTGTATCTCAACGACATAATTATTCAGCATAAGGCTTACTTTGTCTCCTTTGGCGCACGGCTCAAACTCATTTTTTTTTCTCCTGAGCTACTCCTGCATGCTCTAAAAAAATGTCCCCCCCCCCAGATGCCCCCCCGGAGGATAAGTGGTTCACAATTTTGAGGACCCTAATAATCATACTATCCCTTAATTCTCTTCTCACAAATAATCTTCTCAAAATCCCATCACCCTGTATTGCAGGAGTAATTTAGTAACTCCTCTCTTACCCAAGTGATCTTTCCCTTCCTCGGTTCCCTCAGGGAAAGTTTACTCCCCTCAAGAGTTTAAAGAAGCGGCTTTTTCCACAAGTGCTATATCTTGAACTTGGGTGTGTCAACTAGTTGTAGTTGCGGAGTGGGCACTTCCGAAATATACAAGAATAATCCTTTCCTCACTTTGCTTTCCCTACTGTGAAGTCCTAAAGAAGTCACCGTATCTTGATGGGTGCAACTATCAACTACCACATACCAGAATAACTTTACTGTTCCGATTTCCCCCAGGGGATAAATGTTCCCTTAAGAACCCACCTTTCCTCGGTACTATTACCAATTGCCACATACCAGAATACTTTTCTGTCCCGACTTTCCTCAGGGGATAAATGTTACCTTAAGGGCCCACCTTTCCTTGGTGGGTACGGGAAGTCGTGTCTCGAGGTGTCAAAAGCATCTCTTTCTATCCAGTTCTTTCTATACTAACATTCTTCTCGGATGCTTAATTTTTGTACATGAGTTCGTTATCACCTACTACCTTAATCTGTCTGAACAACCATCCTTTTTTGTACAGTTTGCCAATGTCGGTCATACATATTCTAATAGAATACCCATATTTCGATCATCAATGCATTCGCTACTTTCAAACTTCCTGTATCACTCTTTTAAGACTTATTTCAAAAAATTTCCCATCTTTTAACTGTCTTAATATTGTTTGGTATTTACTAGTAGGTCTGACTGTTTTGAACGTGTTTTAAAGTTGTATTTTTACTGAAAAAAAAATTGTTCAGACTATACAACAAGCCTTGGAATATGACAATTTTTAAACTAAATTTTTAAAAGATTTTATCCTACACCATATTTGGCGCAGCACAATCAAAAATGGTTTTTGCGTCATTAAATTCCATCAAATCTAATCAAAACCTTCTTAACACTATTCCTCACAGTTGGTTCTCTTCTTTAACTAGGTCAGCGATTAGGAGATGAGCAGTAACTTATTCTTTCGTCAGATTCCTTTAAAAAGCTTTCCCTTTCGAGATTTTCTTCCTGTAGGTGAGTACAAAGTGCATGATTCCGAGGTACTGGAGGGAACCATTTCTGTCCTTAGTAGGTTGAATTCTGGTGGTGAAAATAACTAACAGAGAATTAGTTCTCAAATTTTTCTTCAACTGGAGACAAAGTGGCTTTATAGCAAGCATACGTCTCAAGCATACCTTTCTACTAAATCCAAACCTAAACCAGCAACTAACAGAAAAAACTCCCGTCTTCCATTTATAATGCTTGGTAAGTACAACTCATTTGTATATTTTATTTTTAATGATGACTGCATAAATCAAGATAAAATATTTTATAACTTAAATGATTCTTAATTTTTAAAATGAATTTCTTAATGGAATTATTTAAACAGTGAAACGGTAATTCAAAATATATATTGCATTAATTTTTCTTATTTTCAGTCTTCAAGGAAGATATAAGTATGTGGTTGCATTAAATTCAACAATTTTACACTTTTTTGTGTTCTTCCGAATCTGATTAGTGTATGATATATAAAAGTTTTGTACTTTTCACCATTATTTAGTAACATTTGTGCTTAATTTTTGCAGTTGTTTTCAATGAATTTGTTTCCGATTCTTCATAATTATTCAAAAATTTAAGATAGGACTCGAATTTAAAATAAGAGCATTGAGCAAAGCAAATATGAAAGTGATAGTAAGTAAATCATTAATTGTGAAAAGTGAACAAGTCAATTTCATTAAATTTAGCACTGCACTGCATGTTTTTTAATAATTCAACCGCAGATGAATAAATTTATATGCTAGGATATATAGAAAAGATATTTTTAAACTGATTTTTATCTTAAAATTTTAATTAAGTAAAAAACTGCAGTGGTTTAATGAAGATTTCCATGTTAAAAATCGCTCGCAGTCAAAAATGCTATAGGTAAATTATTTTATTAATTATCAGAATATTAAATATTTATTTAGAAAAGGCAAAAATGCTAGTGACGAAAACATAATGGAAAAATATAATTTGTGCGTTTCATGTGAAAAATGAATGCATTCATTACAAGATGAATAATTTTAAATAGTGGAATGAATAATTTTAATTTCGGAGACAAGAAATTAAATGAAGAAAGCTGACGAAAATCAACGTAAAAATTGACTTGCTACTTTTAAACAATTTGAGATTAAAACGAGAAAGCCAATGTGAAAGCATGTTGCAAGCAAATCATTAATTGTAAAAAGGGAGTAAGTCGGTATCTCTAAATTGAACAAACAGCCTGCATGCACTGCATTCATGCCAGTATCATGTAAATAATTGATATAATCATTACAAAAATGTGTAATCTCTAGATTTAATAGTTTTACTTAATCGCAAAAAACTAAAATATATCTATATTCTGATTATAAGCGCAAATGATAAAATCTCCCTTACTCCTTTTTAACAATTAACGATTCAAACTGCATTGCGGCTCCAAAAGCAAATGCGACGCAATGAATCGTTACATGTGCAAAAAAAGGTACAAGAAATAAACTAAACAGTCATTTTAAATTCACATTAACGCTAAATCATTTGTAAAACGTATATTGATGATCAGATCTTGTATCTTCAAAATTTGAAACGGCTCATTTCAATAAGGAAGTGAAATAATCTAAGCCCATGAGTGAGAAAAATATAGATTGGTTAACTTGTTCCTATTTTTGTAAATAACGATTCAAATGCTAACCAAATGCGCAATGCGATTGCAGATAATGCAGCGAAATGACAACTAAAGCAAATAGTAGATAATATATCACGATTCAACTGTAGAATACAGTTGAAATTGTAACAATAAATGGTTATATAGTGAGAACGTTTTAATAACTTTGGCTAAATCGAACAAAAATGAAAGGGAAAGAAGAATGGTAATGCATTTAATTTTCACTCCACTAGAGTGTAAATCAGTGGGATCAGATCTAGAGTGTACAACTGCATAATAATTAAGTACAAATATCATCATCATCTTCATCTCCTTATTAATTACTATTTCTACTTTCATCCTTTTTATTTGCATCTGTTTTTCTTTTATCTTTGGTTTCGAGAGTTAAAAATATTTCAAATACCTCCTTGTGTTTTTTAAATATCTTCCCGAGTTAAACTTTAAATTACACATTCTTAAAAGCAGATTCCGAAAAAGTACTTATTTAATAATTTTTTTTAAGAATTCATACTTCTAAATCTCTTGGCAAATTTCATTTTTTATGAGATGGATTGCTTTTTTCTTATTTTCTGGAAAATTTAAAACACATTTCTGTCAAATAGTTTTATTTCATGGTTTTAGATGCACACTCAGCCATAGCTTTTGCATTTGATATCGTTAGCAAAAATATTTTAAAGAGTAAATTAAAAATTCAAATACGACAACACACGTTTTACTCACTAAGAAATGTGAAAATCTTAGTGTCCGGATACTTTTGGGCATATAGTGTAGGACGATAATTATATGCTTGATTTGTTACATTTAAATCTCGGGTTTTAAGTTTACAACTATAGGATAAAAATTTTAGTAGTAATTTTCGTAATGACTTATACTTGTTGATTTTATACTCTTCACCTCAGGGGCTCACCTTCTTGGAGGGTGTTACGGGGTTCACAATCTCGGGGTACCTAGTGAGTTGTTCCTTTCTCTGGTGCTTTTTCTTTCTTTCTGTCATCAAAAGTTCCTACGCTGTTTTACTTTTCCCTCTATTCCATTGAATCTGGTTAATTTTTATTTAAATTTTGCTCAAATTCTGTTCCTACATTACTTTTCATTCCATTTTCCTCACTAGTAATTTAATTTTGCATGCTGTATGTAAACAATAATTCTGCATGCTGTATGTAAACAATAATTCTGCGTAAGCATATTAATAAGCAGAGTAATTTTTTTTTTGCATGCTGTATGTAAATATTAATTTTGCATGCTGTATGTAAATATTAATTTTGCATGCTGTATGTAAAGAATAATTTTGCATGCTGTATGTA
>BGPR01000007.1:2006760-2017184 GCA_013235015.1 Araneus ventricosus | reverse complement strand
ATTTTGCATGCTGTATGTAAAGAATAATTTTGCATGCTGTATGTAAACGGTAATTTTGCAAGTTGTATGTAAACAATTTAATGTTTTGATATTTTCGTATCATTTACTCATTCTCAATCGAACAATTCCAAGGTAAGCCTACATTTGTTGTATTTTTAGTAGTTACTCTCTACATTAAACGGGTGATATTCATTGTGATTTCCTGTTTTCCTGAAATATCTTACTTTTATAATGTTTATTTTTCTCCGCCTTCCAAATAACGTTTCAATTTTATATGAAATAATTGGACGATCACTCCTTTTTTCTATGTGATTTAACATTTTTCTGATATTGAACGAGTACAAACATTTTTAACAATGCATGGGGATTAAAGCTTTTTTAATGCTACACGTATATTATTTTTCTAATATTGCACGAGTAAAAACATTCTTTTTATCAATGCATGAGAATTAATGAATTTTTAATATTGCATGTGTATTATATTTAATATTGCACGAATACAAATTATTACATTATATTAAATTGGACGAGTTATTTTAACAATGCATGAGAATTAAATATTTTTTTTAATATTACACGTGTATTATTTCCCTAACATTGCGTGCTCTGTAACATTTTCTTTTCTCACTTTCTTTTTCTTCAAAGATAAGCACTCGTATGCCTGTCAATTTACCGCGTTACTGATACTCAATATTCTGTATTTTGGGCGCTTTTTCCATCCAAATTTCAAAAACATGCATAAGAATTTACTTAAAAAACTGCACAGGTGTAAATTTTTAGAAAATTATCTGGCACCGAAAGTCATACATTTTGGATCTATCAAAACCCGACATATTTTCAACTATTCCTACTCGTTTCTTTTCTCAAGCAAGTTCTTCTATAGAAGATGGTTATAACATAAAAATAAGAAAGACCAAAATATAAAAATTGTTATAATCTTCGATTTAGAGAGGACATAAATTTTGAAAAGGTCATTTTAAAATTCTCCATGACCTAAAGTAATTATATAATTTTTTTAATAAAAACAATATATCTTAGTCGCTCAAACCATTATCAAATTTGTTCTAATGTCCTTACCGAAAACATTACAGGTAATAATTAAAGAAACTACGATCTCGCTCTAAACTATACACAAAAATCTAAATGAAGGCCTTCCATACTTCCAAAAGCTCTGTCATCTACAACATAGGTTTCATTACTGCGCATCCCATTTATGGTTCTTCGCAAGAAAAAAAAATGTAAACCCCGTCATTGAAAGAGGAATCGATAAGCATTTCAGTTGTTAAAAAATCGTCCCGGAAACCAGTTACTTAAAATTCGTCTTCCCGTCATCGGACTCGAGGTAGCACCTTCTTCAAACCCGAGTCTGATTCGAGGTTCAACGCGGTCCAGCTATTGTAGATCTTTAGGTTTATTTTCTGTGTGTGTATCATGCAGTTCCAATTCTAAATCTTTTCTTTCTTCTTCTTCTATTCTTTTCTGTCTTCTATCGGATATAATCGCATGAAAGCCCTCTGCAAAGCTCATTTCACTGTCTTCTCTTGTCATGTCTTCATGTGTACAATTTCAGTTTCTTTGCAGTTTTAAATTCTAGTTTAAACCCATTTTGTAAGTTTACAATCTAGTCTTGAACATTATATATTCATGTATGTAAAAAATCAAATAGAAAAATTTCACTCTGAAAGATGCGTAGTAGCCATAAAAGAAGGTAAGAGTATATACTGAAACTAGATAAAATATATCCATAAAAATTTTAATATAAAACAATCAAAATCCTGAAAGAAACATGAATAAAGATGATATATCTGAATAGTTATTTAATTCCTTTGACCACTGTCCTAATCAGGTGGACGCTATTTTTGGCTCTCGGAAATTAAATTTTGATCTTGTTTCTTTCTTTTAATTTTGTTTACTAATTCAATCGGTTAAGGGTGCGCAATTTTTTGGTATTAGCAATTCCTCATGTCACGATCTATATTTAGGTAAGAATACTGACTGATTTCTTATATACACCTGATTTTATGTACTCTAGAATTGGAAAAATATCGATGTCGGAGCTGGTATTTTAAAACGAGTAGAGTGCGAAACGATACGTGCGCTAACAGCGCAGAACAAACCTTTGGCTTAAGGTTGAAATATCTCGTATAAAATGCACCTATATATGAAGAAAGATTTAAAAGTCAAACTGTCACTTTCCACGGCGGATCGCATTTTACGGTAAGGCTCTTCTACTTTTATGGTTTTAACTAGTCTGAACACGTTGATAGTTAATAACGTGTCTATGGACTAGGAGTGCAAAAGTTAACACGTAACACTTTTGTACTTATAGTGTGTAGAATCTTTGTTGACTACTTACCTATAAAGTTCAAGCAAAGCAAAATAGGAAGGAATTTCACTTTCCACTTGGGTGTGAATCATTTGGCATGATTTGGAGAATTGGAACTAGCAGAATATATAAATACAACAAAATATATTGAGACCTCTCGAAGTGTACTAAAGCAGTCATCTCAAGCTCTGCTTCTGTCTATTAATTGCATTGGAAAGTTTGATCCAAATTTTGTACCTGATAGTACTCTCGTGTTTGATTGTTTTCTATTGCGCAAAATATGCAGCGAATATAAATACAGCAAATAAGTACCAGTTGGGTACTACCAGACATAGGGGTTTAGATGTTTCTCGTGACATAGGTTGTACAGAGAAAATAGAAGTTGTTCAGACTACTGTTATACAACTATAGGTATTAATTATTGCGTTGGTGAAACAAAGAAAATTATACGGTTGAGGCTCTAATTCCACTTGATCTAGCTTATTTTACCAATACTACATTTTTGACGTGTTGATGTACTGAGCTTATATACAAATTGAAAATATTGAATACATTGATGTAGCACGAGGGTCGATCAAGTGGCGGTTCGCAAGAGATGCAGTATTTTAAAAGTTTGCATTTTCGTTTTTTTTTATTTGATAACTTGTCTGCTTTGAGAGTTCAATAATCAACAAAGATGGCAAAGAAAGTAATAAAAAACGTAAAATCGATTAACAAGCAACAGACACAGGCTTGAGTTGCAGCGAGTTTTGCCCCTCCGAAGGATCAAAATTCGCGCACTGAGCAATAAATGAGGAGAAAAAAACAACCCTTTCTGAATTTGAATTTAGAAGCACTTGAGCTGCAGTCATCATAGACCGCGTATGGCGAGCGACTTTCGCCTTCGCTTCCTCATTAGTCTTTTCTTCGCTTTCTGAATGCTTGACAGCTGATGATTGCGTTTGGATAACTCTTGATTTATGGGTTTCTGTTTCACTTCATGCGGCCTCGACAAAAACGTGTTTGGTTTATTGAATATTCGTTTCCCATCGTAAGAAATTACTCTTCGAAAACGGGATGATTTTCTAAAATATTCAACTAAAACTTTATAGATAAAGAGGAATCGGTCATTATTATTAGGTTAGGTTAAGTAAAGCTGAATGAGACCTTCAAAAAATCTTATTTTCACAGCTTTAGCTGAGCGAAAAATTAAATATAAAAAATGTACGTCGCATTATGCCGGATTTAAACATTGTTCAAAAACACGGTGCCAGTGAAAGGTTTTGCAGCACTGCTTGTTTCTGAGCTGAGGAACCGCCACTTGGTCGATCAATTAAAAAGGTTGCAACAAGCATTACTACAAAACTAATTATTCTGGAGTGTAATATTTCTCATCAGAAGGGCAGCAGAGGGCACTAGTTTCAGTGTAGTTGTTAGCAAAGTTCATTGAACTTCAGACAAGTTATAGCAATTGGAATCTTTAGAATTGTTAAAAATTGATCTCCCAATAAAAGTGCAAAGCACAAAACTCTTCTTATGGGCTAAGAATGTTTCTGCATGTAAAATTCACCATCAAATTGTTGAAGTTTAAGGTGAACATGCAGTGAGCAGTTGAGTTACGGTGCCATCATCCCGCATGACAATGCTATTCTCCACACTGCCCACCAAACTCAAGATTTATTGTAAAGCTTCAATTGTGGTGTCATCCCCATATAGCCCTGAATTTGCTCCTAGTGATTTCTTTTCCCCAAAAATGAAGGAGCACTTGTTAGGAAACATGTTTTCTTCAAATATGAAGTCAAAACAGCTTATTGTACATTCGTACAATGGATTATTTGGATTCATTGACATCTATGTAGAAATATTAATGCTAATTTTTCTACTTTTGCTTGGACAACATTAAGATTGCTTTTAAGATATTCTTTTAAGTTGGATCGTTATTTAACATTTTTCAGAATGGAGAGATTTTTTAATACTCTGCGTGACCCAACATTTATACAAGAAAAAGCATCTCGTATATGTACATCCTCAGGGGCACATCTTCTTTAGATGTGACGGGATTCACGACCCCGAGGTACCCTAGTGTCTGCTCTCCTTTCGAGTTTTTGCCTTTTTTGAGTTTCTGCTTTTTCTTCCTTCCCTCGTGTATTTAATGTCTTCCATTTGTTCGTTTGAGTAATTTTTAAAATTTTGTTTGTGTAGTTTATCTTTCAACTGTCTTTTCTTCCTATATCTTAAGTATCCTTAATTTTGACGAAAATTTTATCACATTGTTCTGTTTAACCATTTGAGTGGTGCAGCATGGCTAAGTCTGGCTCTTGCGCCATAAAACCACAACTCACTCACGTATATGTAAGATGGGAAGTTTAAAAAATTCTTTTGGCACGCAATGAGTTAAAGATGTTTTTGTGAAAATATCATTAAAAAGTCCCGTAAAAAGACATTTTTGTCTTTTCCACTACAAGATATTACGAAAACAACTGTCATTTTACAAACTTATTGCTTCAAACACCCTTTAATATGTAAAATTTCTTGTATTTTTCGCTTCAAAAATGCAGAGCTTTTCTTATAAATCATTCTTCTGTTCCTCTTTCATTTTGTTTGCTTTGAATTGCTTTATTTGCCAGATTCACACAGGGTTTCAAAAACAAGGACAACTAGGGACAGACCTTGTAATTTTGGACAGTGGTCACATGACGAGGATGAAACTTTCCAAAAAAAACCCCACTTCAACGTCAGAATGGTTAATTCACGACGAGAGATTTAACGAGTATCAAGGCCATGTGCAAGTGAATCTTCATTGAAACTCAGCCTGGAAACTACGACCAGCTGGAATCGTGACTTGGTCCTTATGTCATCCTTTTTATAAGGTAGGTGGAAGACTATATGTTTGTATATATATGTAATAAATTAACACTCCCCAGTTTTATAAACTCTACTCAAAATTTAATTCGTAAAATTATTTCAACTTAAGCTCTAGCACACAATTAAATGTCACTTTAACTCTCTTCAATCCAGTTTTAACCGCTCTAACGCTCTCGGGGATTCCCCTCTTTTACAATACTACTTAATCTCGCTGCGATGGTGCAACGTCCTCTTTTTCAATCATGTAACGCACTAAGCAACTCACGCCGTTTTAGGCGTAATTCTTTACTCCTGGCCATGGCTTTATTATTTCAATAATCTTTTAAAAATCTTTATCATAGAGTACTCTACAACTAATTTGATAATGCCATACTTCTGAAATAAACTGTTTTGGCCTTAAACGACTGCATCTTTTTGAAGTTGGATAAACACATCAATGGAAATGTTGTTTCATATATGCATAAGATAAAAATAAGAATACATGATAAAACCTAATACATAAATCAAAACCAATCCTTTATCCACTAATATATTTTATAATTTCCCTGAATTTGTTTTTTTATTTAAAATTGCACCATAAAAGCTCAAATTAATAATTCTAAATAGTAATAAAATACCTAAAAAATCATCTAACAAGGAGAGGGCACGACTTGGGAAATTCAATTCGGGATGAAGCTTGGCATATTAGTAGCATACCACATATTAACCTAAAAAAGTGCAATGTCCAGCCAATTCGTAGGAAATGGCCCTCAAACTTTGGACAGAACTTGTATACCAGTAACTCTTCACCAGCAATCAGTGCTCAGATAGCTTAGATGTCAGTGCGCTCGACTCCCATTCGCTAGGTCCGGTGTGCGGTCCTTTTATTTCTTACAAAATTATTCCGAATTAAATTAAAACTTTTATTTTTATGCAGAAAATGACTTTATTTATATGATACTTTAATTACAGATGAAATAACGATAATATATAAACAGTAAAATAGTTAAATACATCTTTAATGGTGATAAATTTTATCTCTGACTCGCGTCATAAAACATTTTTGTTTAGGCATTATCCTTCATAAATTTTAGAAGTTTATTCTACATTTATTAATTAATTTTAATTTTATCTTTCATTTTGTACTAGTAGCTGTATATTTCTACATTAAATTATATACAAAAACCGGTATAATAATTATCATAAAAACACTGGAAACAAAATATTTTGACACCTTGCACAATTGATAAATGACTATTGTTCACAAGAGCAACGGTCATTTAGATGTGTAAGAATACAAACTTCGTTCACATTACAAATGATCATTCATTAGAAAGATTGACAGTTTTTTTAAAAGTTTTTAAAAATTATTACCTTTCCAAAAACCTTTCAGTATTTTTAGTTAAAATATTAATTTTTTATACATAAAATTACTGTTTATTCATTGAATTATTGGTAAATCTACTTTATAAGTACTAAAATAATGCATAACTACAATTATCCACAACATGAAAAATATATTTTAGGCTTCATTATTCATAAATTTTATATATTCATTCTACGAATTTCATACAATAATGAGTAAAGACATTTACCCATTGGTCCCTTTTCAATTATTGAAATTTCGGACCATCTGCCTACGCATTTAATAGATTAACAGTTGCTCTCTGCTAGCTTTTATTCCATCAATAAAATATTGGACCATCTGCATACGTATTCAATATATTCACATCTGTTCTCTACTGTTTCCAAGATAAAATAAGAACGAAGAATTTGTGAACATAAAAACCCAATAATTTAACTTTTAATGAATTTAGAATAACTTTTATTGTAGTTAATATTTATCACCATTAAAGATCTATTCATAATTATTTTATTGTTTATATATTTATTTTATCTGTAATTCAAGTATCATAAAGTTATTTTCAGCAAAAAATAAAGTTTTAATTTTAAATTTTTAATTTATTTGGAAATGTTGAAAAAAAATAAAATAAAATAATAATAAAAAAAAAAAAAAACGGCAGCCAGGACCGAACTGCGGACCTAGCGAATGCTAGTCCAGCGCACTGACATCTAAGCTATCTGAGCATTGATTGCTTGTGAAGAGTTACTGGTATGTAAGTTGTGCCCAGAGTTTGAGGGCCATTTCCTCCGAATTGGCTGGCCATTGCGCTTTTTTAGATTAATGTGTGAACACTCTAATGGTATGCTACAAATATGCCAAGTTTCATCCCGAATTTGAATTTCCCAAGTCGTGCCCTCTCCTTGTAAAAGTTTCAATAAATCTAAATAAACACCATATCATTCTTGATCTAAATCATTTATATTGCTAAGCCATTTCATGCAGCGTCGATATCAAGCCTGATTAAGAGCTTGTTAAAATTTCGAAAACTTACTGAACATTTCTGCTTCTTGCTATTATAAATGTCATGATTAAAATGTTTTGTCACACTTACATATTCCCTGCTTCATTTTTTATCTTTCCTCCTTTCTGAACTAACGCATGAAGGCATTTCCGACCCTGACATGCTACGTGGTTCTAAATCGCCTTTGTATTCACTACCCTACCCACAAATTTATCCCATTTGTTTTGAATCACCTTGTATGTATATATGACATCTCTCTCTATCAATCTTATTTTAATTTTGCTGTTTTATATTTCATATTAACGCTGAAGTTTAGATTGTTATTGTATTTTTAAAGTATGCTAGTAGCATTTTGTTTTCATGTAAACAAAATATGTAGGAGTAACTATAACATTTTGTATTAGCCATCTTTATGTAAATTTAATGTACAGTCGCGGAAAAAAAAGGCCCCTCATTGTTTTGCCATTGTTCATCGAGGATTTTCCGATTTTCAGGAAATAAGGTCTAGTAAAAGGCTTCATGTTTAAAATTTCCATAAGGAGTCGTATACATTTTATAATAACACTAACTTCAAAATTTCCAATGGAAACGCACGCCTTTCTTAAAAATATTTCGAAACTAATGTTAGTTTGAGTTTCTAATATTAAAGTAAATTTCTGAATTTTTATTTATCTTGAGAAATAATATAACTATTGACCTAAAATCTTATTTATGTAGTAGTAGTATGAATTATTTTGCACATTTTACACTTTTATTTTGAAATAAGTTTGAGCACATGAAATATTTTATCAAAATTGATTTTAAAAAATTTGAATAGCAACACTTAAAAATATTAACAGCTATCGAACAGCTATTCGAAGCAGATGGCCATTTCATAAGCCTATGCAAAATTTCAGCATATCCGTGCGAGAAGTTTTGAAGTTACATTAAATTTTTCAATTTCCGCTGTAAAATGATGCATTTATGGGGGAGTCATATATTTCGAGAACGTTTTATTTTTTAAATGTAATCATTACACCACTTTATTTCTTAAAATTTAAATATATAAACATTTAACTTTATAAATTTAAATTTTATAAATTAAAGTGGTGTCATATTACACTATTTTATTTTTTAACGCATCAAGTTTTACCGATTGTAAAATGTAGATAATTAGAGCATAGAACATGTAGAACATTTTAAGTGAGAAATAATTTAAAATACTAAATGTGGAGACGACTCCTTTTCTATTTAGAATACAAAATGTTGAATATCTTCCGATATATTCATGGCATATTAACCAAAATTTATTTCTTGTGGTATTTCTTCGTGATAAATTTGACAATAAAAATGGGTGCTGCTATTGAAAAGTTTGAAGTTAGTGCAGTTTTAAATATTTAGATCACCCCTTATGAAATTTTTAACTATAGAACCTTTTAGTATATATTATTTCCTGAAGATCGGTAACTTTTTTTAATGCCCACTGACACGATCGCAGAATAATGCTGGGTGGATGTTTTTTTTTTTCGCGACTGTACATATCGGCACTCAACAGGCAACACCACGTATCTGAATTTTCGAAATTTTGATACTCTGATATAAATATGAAGACCGCATGTCCCTACCTACATGTCAAAAAATTCAGAAATATTGATTGCGAAAAATTGAGCATTTTCTTTAAAAATTCAGATAGGTGGTGTTACTTGTTAAGCGCCGATATTAAACTTATCAATGCCAAAATTATTAATTGAAGATTTTAAGAGTGATTTTGCCGCTAATACTTTAAGATTGAATTTTGATGCTAACAGGAAAAACCAATACATTCGTAATAAATGAATTTGTCAATGATTTCATCTTCAGAGGGCATTATAGCCCAAGTATCAGCAGGTCTAAACTATCTACCGCAAATATCTTGCGATATTTTGCAAGAATTTTATAGGCGTAAAAAGTTCTGCATCGTACTGCATCAATAGTATGTCAGGTGAACAATCGTCACTGAATTAATGAACAAGTTCATCTGCACAACGTGGTTCATCAAGTTGAGATATAATTGGAACCATAGACGAATGCATTACTACCGGAAAGCCTAGGTATGCGGAAAACCTGAATGACCGGACAAAAAATGATATTGCCGCTTTCTGAGAAATAATGCGCAATGGCTTACAGCTAAAAGGGTAGATATGTCCAGCAGATTATTGCTGTAATTTTACATCTATTTTATTCATCGATTTACGAATTGACTTTGCAGGGAAATACATTTCACTCTAAAATATGTAACGCAATTTAATTCTTATTTTAGACATCAATTGCATCATAATCACGTCAAACCTGTTATATATTTTCAGTGCATTGCTAAAGATTTCAGAGGGCAACCTGCTAACGACTGAAAGTTTTCTTCCTAATCACCCGACACACCTGCCCGATCTGCTCTTGAGTATCATCGACTGTCAACACCCTACTCCTATGCATATTTCGTGTGTGTGTTCTGAAGTTTTACGAGACTAACTGCGGGGACTGCTATGGGATATATTTGAAGATCTTCGTTTGGGAGTGCCTTACAGTCTTCTTATTGTGGTCCTAAAATCCATAGCTGGCAGTACCCTACCTTTAAATGTGAATGTTCTGAAAAATAAGGCGACTTTCTGTGCTTATTATCCCTTTTGCTGTGCTCCTGAATACCGTCAACTGGCAGTATCCTGCCCCCATAGACTTATTGTTATAATATTGACGTGACTTTTTTACCTTCATTTTTGCTGAGCTTGGACTATATCTGACTTCTGAATTCTCTGTCGATTTAAGAGTTCTTATTTAACTCCCCAGCTGGAATTGTTTGTGAAGTTGAAGCTTTGGTCTTTGTATGTGTTAAATGCCGATCTTGCGCCGTGCATACTACTCTCAATTCAATTCAATTCTTGCGTCGATATATACA
Source organism: Araneus ventricosus (assembly GCA_013235015.1). Classification (NCBI taxonomy): domain Eukaryota; kingdom Metazoa; phylum Arthropoda; class Arachnida; order Araneae; family Araneidae; genus Araneus; species Araneus ventricosus. The sequence continues at coordinate 2,006,761 of BGPR01000007.1, read as the reverse complement.
T
>BGPR01000007.1:1903607-2006727 GCA_013235015.1 Araneus ventricosus | reverse complement strand
TTTTTTTTTTTTTGCTGTGCTCCTGAATCCCGTCAACAGGTAGCATCCGACTCAACAGACATTTAAGGTTTAATTTTGTTGTGACTTATTCGTTTACATATTTGATGGGCTTGGACTGTACTCTTGGTTCTTTTCTTTAGAATTGGGCAATATTTCTCTTTTTTTCACAGTGTATGAATCGTTTGCAGTATCAAATCCTTTCTGCTTTCTAATGTTTACCAAGGGGACTTTTTTGCTGAGCACGGACTATATCTGACTTCAAATTATCGTCGTTTGGGCTTTTACGTAATCAAGCTTAAATTCATCGGTCGACTGGAGAGAAGGACGTATTTTTTCGTTTCCAGATGAATGTGTGATAGAAATTCAGATTTTTTTTTTTTGTTTGAATACGATTTGTCGAGTTCAAGAGACCCTAGGCACGGATACAAGTCGGAACGAATACAGTTTTTTTCGTAATTATTTTTGCTGAGCTGGATTAAATTTGAAATGTTGGATTTTGTTGCAGTTGTGTCATATGGTCTGTTCGTGCGTGTCAACGAATGATTGCAACCTACCCGCATGGATTTATTTCTGTTACTGTTGTTGCATTTTGTAATAACTATTTAGTGTTTAACCGGCTTCCCTTCATTGGGCATAATTTGCATTTTGTTTCCTGTGACTCATGATATTATCACGTCCACTTTTAATCTTCGTTTTCACTTGTGTAATATTCGTGTGTATCAACGAATATTAGTACCCTACCCCACATGATTTTTTAATTATGATTTCTTTTTCGACCGGTTTCAACCCCACTACGCATAATTTACATTTTGTTTTCTGCAGCTGAGGATGTTATCTCGTTCACTATATCGTTGTCGTTTCCAGAAGAGGAGCCTTTTGTTTGAATAACTTGAAAATGGGAAAGGAAAGATGTACTTTTATGGTGTTGAATTTTTAATTAGGATTTCGTGTTCGAACAGTTTCATCCCATTACTCATAATTTGCATTTTGTTTTCTACGGTTTGTGTGAATGTTATCACGTCCACTTTTAATCTTCATTTTCACTTGTATATGGAAGTGTGATATATTCTTCTTTTTGGGCTTTTGAATCCCGTCAACTGGCAGTATCCTAGCCCAATAGATTTTTATGATTTAATAATTGTCGTAACTTTTTCGTCTCGATTCTTGCTGAGCTAGGACTATATCTGAATTCTAAATTGTATGTTAGGTTTAATGCGTAATTCTACAGAAAAGTTATTTACCCTTCTGAAAAGATAGGCATTTTATACCATATATATGAAATCGTCTGAAAGAAAATTTCAAGGATCTTCTCCAGAGCTGCTTCCTTCCTTGCCCAGCTGCAGTTGCTTCATCTCCCACAGTGCCAACCTCATGCGAAATACAACGGCTTAATTTTCCTTGCGTAAGTTATTTCTTTTTTACTCTTTATATCTTATTCATATTTGTCCAGTTTTGACTTGTCTTTATTCCTCAAGACACAGTGTGTTGCGGAAGTTTACAGAGGTAGTCCTTGTCATCTGACCGTGGTTCAAAATTATAGGTTCGTTCCAAAATAGCCCTCTTGTTGCTTCAAAACGGGACGTTAATATATAACTAAATCACAAGTCTTGTCAGAGACAGTTTTAGAAATGAAATGTTATTAATATCTATATTTTCTTGAGTTCGGAGGAATTATTGAAACTCAAACAGATCAGAAACGTTATTGAGCATATCCATTTAAAACGGTTGAGGCAACATCTTCTGGAGCTTCTCCTCGTCGTCGTAATCCCTAGTTTAAAAAGTTCATGTTGACGTGTATGCATTATACGTGTAATTTCTCTTTATGTGTAGAACAACTTTTCCTACTCTTATTAAAGATTTTCTTTTTCAAAGGTTTTAATTGCGAGTAATTCTCGGAAACAAGTGTCTGTGTGGCGTTTCGTTCATTTTTCTATTTAAACATAATGAAAGATATTCTGAAGATAAGTACCGGCTTTTGTATTGTAACCTTGGGTGTGCTGTAACTTTTAATACTAGACTTCGCAATGATGCATTTCTGCTGAACTTATGAATTTTTTATTTTTTAAAAATATAAAACATTTTTAAATATACCTTTAATATTAATTTAATGTTTTTTAATAATTGCTTGATACAAAATATTTGAATTTTTTGTAGTTATTTTAGGTATTTTTCTAATAAAGGAATAAAGTTATTGTTAATTCTGAATTAATTTTAATAAAAAATCAAACTTCAAAAATTCCTCAATTATTTTTCTTGCAATCCTTACTCTCATTTATAAAGAATTGCGCAAATTCGCTTGAACAGTAAAGAAAAATCACGAAGTTTAAAATGAATGCACATGTAAGTAAATTACTTTTTGATTAATTTTTATTTCTCCTTATTTTGTAATTTGTTTTTAAATTTTGGTTTCGCGAAAATTATTTTTTGCATGGGTTAATTGTTTGAAACCCCGTTTAACGTCTCTCGAACTGTACTTTTCAACAGTACCCTCTTCCCTTCAAAACCTGTAGTGACGTAGCTCCAACTTTTGCCGTCCGGGACGATTTTAGAACATGCCGCCCTTAATTTTCAAGTTAAATAAACTTCAGAATAAAAAATATATATTCCAGGGAAAAAATTTATTTAATAACGCAATTCGTCGTTTGACGCCCTCGATCGCTGCAGATAGGTTGCAAAATCGTGCGTCCACCACCAGTGTTTCTTTCACACATTTAGCAATTTACCGAAAAAAGGCGGAAAATATGAATTAATCACAACAATTTTTTTATATGCACAATGATTGAACTAGTGACTCTGTTTTTCTTGGCTATAAAACTGTCTTCCTACATGTTTGATTTTCCCACACCTTTCCAAGTCACGCCTGGGATAGACCGCCCCGCCCCTAGTTACGCCACTAAAAACATGCAGTAAAAAATGTGGAATAAAATGGGCATTGTTTATGCGAATGCGCAGCAGGCAAAAAAACTTGAAGGGACTGCTAATATGCAGTCCCTTCAAGAAGTTTTCTCTTTCTTCGAAGAAAGGCATTTCTTTTTTTCCCAGTGTTTTCTGTGAAGACTGAAATTTCTAAGAGGTAAACGGCATTTGATTGTTGATGGATCTAAATAATACGTGGAAATTAAATAAATTAGTGAACAAATGAAAATTAACACTTCCTCTCTGTAGCTGTCTGAGCGATGAACACAAGATATTGGCTTTCTGGGCAAAATTCTGAAACATAAAACCATCTCTTTTGTTCATCTCTCGGATGGGCTGTTGCATCGGAAGAAGATCACAACGAAGGAGGTAAAGAAGTGAATGTCATTTCATACATAGTCATGTTTGACGGAAGCATGCATCTGAATGCAATACAGAAGTATAATGGAAACAAAACGCTTCTTTCGGAATGAAAAAAAAATTGTCTTGCAAAATATATGGTTTGACTAATTTTATGAGTATTTATATATAATATATACAGATGAACCCCTGGAATCCGAACCTCATCAGGAATCCAAAATTTCAGATAATCTGAACATCTTTTTCTAAAAATTTTTTGAAAACATTTTGTTGAAAAATGAAGGAAAAATAACAATTGCAAATCAGAATGGCTACATAGCTAATGTCCATTCCTAACTTAAAAGAAGGATTTGAATTGGTCTTTAAGAATGAATAGAGCATCTTAATTAGTAGAAACAAACTCGAATATCTTTTTCTATACCCTCAAATTGTTTGCCATTGTACCGTGTGAATCGCGGCGTGCTCTATTCGTACCTTCACAGAGCATTTGGTATATCAAGAGTATTTTACCGAATTTTCCGGTTTCCCCGGAATTCTAATAAAGGTCAGCCCAATTAGTTCGCATTCCCAGGGTTCTACTGTATATTTAATTTTAAGAACAACAATTGTTGTTCAGCATATTTTTTTATCATACTGAAACTGATAAAAATGAATTATTTCAAGAAGTAGAATATATAATTCATTTGTTTGACTACTTATCAATATTTCAGCTTGTTGCTCTTTTAAATTTCTTCACGATAATAGCAACTGAAGGACTTAAATTTTGCAAGGAACTAAATTATACTGTTATGGTGTGGAAATTCATAGTCTAGGATGCTAGTTCAATGACTTTTTCCTAATCGCACTGGATAATTTTCAAATATCCTATGGTGTAGTTTCCAAAAGGATAGTCGATATAGAATTTCAAATCAAGCAATGTAAAATTTCAAATCAAGCAATATTAAATTAAAGCTATAAAGAAAAAGCTTTTCACTATATTAAAGTAAAACAAACCTTTAGAACTTTTTAATGACACATTTAATGCTTCCTATTGATTTATAAACAAACATTTATAGAATTGGTAAAGACAATGCATAAATAATTCTAAGTGTTGTTTAGCAGTTTGATTGATTTGAATTTTTATAACATCGGGAATTCAACAGATAGCTTCTGGTTAAATTTTAAGATTTATACACTTGATTCTGCTTATTAACATTATTGTGATGCATAGTGTTCTGTATTTTATGTTTTTTTCTGCCTGTGTTTTGTGTAGGTTTGAGGCCTTATTGTAGTATTATGAATTTATGATGGAGAAGAGATTTGTCTGAGCCGGTGGCAATTAGCAAAATCTTAACTTTGTCCTCAACCTATCGTCCATCTACTTCTACAAAAGACCATCTTCGTTAAGGAAACACATTTCAGATAAAGGTTAGTTATAATTCTTTAAAATTGTTCGATTTCTTCTTTATGTAATACATTTATAGCCTGAAATAGAAAAGAGCCTACTGCCCAAAATGCTCTATCTGGGCTATTTTTACTGCACTTTGAATTATTTTACATTGGCCGAATGTGTTTTATAAAACCAAGAATTTTACTATATTAATTTCATTTTTATGGAACATATTATATTACTAATGTAAATATTAATAAAAAATACCTTACCTTCCGGGTATCACTCTGATAAGTTCTTGAGGTTTTCCACCATCATGAAATTCTGATTCTTCAGTGTTATTGAGCCTTGAAATGGAACTGCTTTGAGATCCAATTGCTCTTGAAGTTATAGCTGAGGCTATTTTCTGCTGTGAAAGCAGTACTGCGCTGTCGACACTGGTCTGATTTGTAAGGATTTGAGCTAACCGGTGTTGAGTACTTGAGATTAGCTGTTCTTGTAACGCCGGCTCCTTAAAATCTGTATGCTGAATAGGTGCTTCACATATCGAAAGCGGATTCGTTTGACGACTGGATATCGTGTCATGGATTGTTGGTGCTTCTTCAAGCCAACTTTCTTTATTTACAGAGGCAAGATTTTCAAGTTTGTTTGTTCCACCTTGTGATTTTATTCTACTAACATTTTCTATGTCTGAAATGGGCAGAGGAGGTAGAGGTCGCTTTGGTACTGCAGGACAAACTGCAACGGACGGAAGACTCCTCCTGTTTTTCTCTTTGCTGCTCAATATTCGGTTCGGCGTAGCCTCACTAGTATATTTTAAACCTGAATCTGGTGAAGAAATAGAATGGCCAAGTTTGGGATAAGCTGGGGAAGATTGTGAAAGGGGGTGTGAAATGGCAAGATTGCCTGTAGATTCTATAGACGTTGATCTTGAAGATGAAAATGTTTCTGGGGGATATTTAAAAACTGGTGGCGGCCTTGACGGAAGTGGTGGCTTCACATCTTCTTTGCCTATATTACTACTAGCAGGGGGCAAAGCAAATTCAGATAAAGAATCTTCGGTAATAGACTCATAATTGCTTGTTCTATTTTCTAAAGGTGGTGCCGATGGGATTTCGTTGACAAACTCATCTGAGCTTTCATTAAGCATCATGATAGTATCGTCTTGTGACTGAGGAAAGGCCAATCTTTCAGCATGAGAAAAGGCCGTTGGAACCAGAGTTTTTCTTTCTTTACATACATCATTGCCATTCTCGGTAACATTTCGCTGTGGCAACTTATTCAAAAAAGAGAAAGCTTCCGGTTTCAGTTTCCTTGGGGTCTTTTTCGTTACTGCGTCATTATTTGAAGGTACTTGGGTTTGTGGTTGTCTTTCAGAGTTGTCTGAATTCATGGATGCATTCCTTGATTGGGATGCTGGTTGTGACACTTGCCTTTGTGGATGAACGTTATTTCCGGATTCTTTTCCAGTGGTCTGGACAGCTCTATTAGCATCTGGGATCACTATGTTGTTGAGGTATGAGAAACCCGATTTGGGAATCGCTCCAGTTTTTGTAGCATTTACACTACGATTTCCAGTTATTATCTGAACAGTCTGAGAATTATCTTCAGTCAAGTCCTGAACGTTGTTTGGTGAATTTTTGAGAAAATTAGCTGAAAATATAATCCATAACTGATATAGATTTTAGGGTGTGATAGAAATAAAAGCTGAAAATTGATACAGAAACTTAATTTGTAGATTTATTTAATAAATAAATAATCAACTTATTTCAAGTAATAAATTATAATTCTCTACAATACTAGCATCAGAACTTCAAAAGGTGTACAAAAACTATTTTCCATGCTATAATAAGAAATATTCTTTTTCTTCTTGGAATGAACAAATTATCTCAATAATATTTATCAAATATCCTTCACTTACCCTCTCGAATTTCATTTATCTTGTTATCTTCTATCTCTTGGGAGCATAACTGAAAAAAAATCTTGTCGTATCAATATTGAATTAACAATATCTTGGAATTCATTTTTATCTTTGATCACAATTCGCGTAATCCTATTTTGTTTTAAGTATGGTTCATGGCTGAAAAACAATTTTTTACCAGCTGATTCACTGGCTTTACTTCAAAAAAAATTCCTTGATAAAATTCTATGTGAATGTCACAGATGAATTTTAATAAATAATACGGATATGGAATTTCTTTTAACATTGTAGAATAAAATGTGGAATTCTGAAGCGTACAAACAAAACTAAAAAGATGCAGACTCAAGTGGAAAACATCAATTTATTTTTAATTTTTTATCAGCACTCAGGCTGCCATATATATGTTGTAAATTTATTTAATAAAAATTTCAGTTTGGCCTTTAAAGGTTAAAACCCCCACAAAAATTTAGGGTGCAGCAAACATTCAAAGCACTATTTCTGGACACATTTTATGAAAATATGCATCATAAGTGATAAAATCTGTTTCAATTTAATTATGAAAAGTATAAATTTAAGTGCATGTGTTTTTACATTAAAATAATCGATTTTAGATATCATTAAGTTATTAACCGATAAACCGAAAAGTGCAACCATCTAACTTCTCATACTGGGGATCTTGCAAACTGAATCTAGCACTGGGTCTACCGACATTCCTTATATACCCTATTCGAAATGGGTCGAAATGACCCGCTCAGTAAACCTAGTGTTAAAGTAGATTTTTGAATATATATTCTATTATGTAATATAACTTTATATGCGGAGTCAGATTAATTCATTATTTATATTAAATTTTATGTTAAATGAATGGCAAAACGAGTAATTTTTTTTCCTTTTCTTTAGGAGGTGAAGATTTGGAGAAGATGAGAGCACACGTATCACGACCCGACAATCACAAACGCATTTCTCCGACCAACCTTGGCATGGTAATCTAACATGAATGAACCAGGCCGCCGTGATGATTAATCGGGCTTTGTGGACCCTGCATAATGGCTCCCATTACGAGCGGCTCATGCGACGACCCTCCAGACAGAGGTACGGCCCGTCATCGATGGGGGAATGCGAGATTACTCTCCGTAATAACCAAAAGGTCGCACGGGAGAGACGATCGGCAGCCACAAAGCAGCCCATCCAGTACGTGGAGCAGGGCAACATTTGTCCGACACCGTGACGAGCACCCGGCTCTTCGGAACACAACTCTTCTCAGCATCTAGCCACCATATCTGCATCTAGCCACCTATCTGCATCTACCATGCAGATAGGCCCCCTTCTGTAAACCACCGACTTCACCAACATCTTTTGTTGATCATTTTACGTGTGATTACATTCATAATAATAGGTACAGAATAACATTTTTCAGTGACTTCCTGGGGAAAAAAAACTATTGTTCATCTAGCACAAAAGTTACATCGATATTTTGGCAGTGTCAAGTCTACATTTCGAAATACTCATTATTTGCTGAATTGTCAGTTCATTCCAGCCTCCAAGCCAGTTATTTCTTGCATTACTCCATTTTTCACATGTTTTTCATCGATGGGGTAATTCAACCCCCACTATTACTATATCGCACCGAGAAAAAGAGATCGACTTCGTTGAAGGAAGGACTGAAAAACATTCATATCCCTATCCAAGTACATTTTTCTTCCCAGGTCAACAGGTTTTAAATACCGATGTTGACGATGAAATCTGTGGACATTTGTTTGTTTTTAATACATTTTTCTTTCAAATCCGGGGCATGCCAAAATTGATTCTTCAGAATATATTGCGAAATAGGTTAGAGAAATTATGAGAATATAACGAGACATGCCCCTGTAAACAAATAAATCACGTAAAAGGGACCACCACGGAATTCAAAAGATTAATCGAGCGAATATTTCGGAAAAGATATCTACGAACACTCAAGGAACTGCCGGCTAACAAATCGAGCCAAATCTCATCACCTGCCACCTTTCAATGTCAGCCCGTGCATATTGAATCAGTACCATGCAGGTTCCTGCAGTAGTAAGAAAATGCACACTATTGCAAAGTCGTATAGGGAGCAGCGTAGATGCAACAGGCTCAAGCTCACCATTTTTGACAATGTATCAATTTTTTGAAATGTTTTTTTCCGGGCTCTAGAAATTTGTATCACTTTCATTAATTGCAGTAGATTGGCTTGCATCTAGGCAATCTGTGAAAGCCGTTTCTTACGAACTCTCTTGTTCTTTTATTGTAGTTATTCGGCTGAGTCTTGATCCGCTTTTTCAATTTTCGACTTTTTTCTAGAGGTGAGGACTATATCTGAATCTCGCTTCATGAAGCCTGATGACAATTATATTATAGTTAAATAATATTTTTTTTTGGTTTTTGAACTGAAATGGAATCTTTTTGCTGAGCTCTAGAAATCTTGATCACTTTTATAGTTCATTGTAATATATCGGCTTTGTGTTTATATCCTTTTTGCTGGGACATAAAATGAAAGAATTGGTGTCACTTTATTGATTAAGAGTATGAGGCACGCATAATAATAGATACAGAATAAAATTTTTCAGACTACCTGCAAAAAAGCTATTTATCTAGCACAAAAGTTACATCGATATTTTGGCAGTGTCAAGTCTACATTTCGAAATACTCATTATTTGCTGAATTGTCAGTTCATTCAGCCTCCAAGCCAGTTATTTCTTACATTTCTCCATTTTTCACATGTTTTTTCAACGATGGGGTAATTCAACCCCCACTATTACTATATCGCACCGAGAAAGAGATCGACTTCGTTGAAGGAAGGACTGAAAAACATTCGTATCCCTATCCAAGTACATTTTTCTTCCCAGGTCAACAGGTTTTAAATACCGATGATGATGATGACGACGATGAAACCTGAGAACATTTGTTTTTTTATGTTTTAATATATTTTTCTTTCAAATCAGGGGCATGGCAAAATTAATTCTTCAGGATATATTGCGAAATAGCTTCGAAAAATTATGAGAATATAACGAGACGCCCCTGTAAACGAATAAATCACGTAAAAGGGACCACCACGGAATTCAAAAGATTAATCGAGCGAATATTTCGGAAAAGATATCTACGAACACTCAAGGAACTGCCAGCTAACAAATCGAGCCAAATCGCATCACCTGCCACCTTTCAATGTCAGCCCGTGCATATTGAATCAGTACCATGCAGGTTCCTGCAATAGTAAGAAAATACACACTATTGCAAAGTCGTATCGGGAGCAGCGTAGATGCAACGGGCCCAAGCTCACCGTTTTTGATGACAATGTATCTATTTTTTGAAATGTTTTTCTGGACTCTAGAAATTTATCACTTTTATTAATTGCAATAGATTGGCTTGCATCTAGGCAATCTGTGAAAGCCGTTTCTTACGAACTCTCTTGTTCTTTTATTGTAGTTATTCTGCTGAGTCTTTATCCGCTTTTTCAATTTTCGACTCGTGTATGAGTTGAGTACTTTTTTTCGAGAGGTGAGGACTATATCTGAATCTCGCTTCATGAAGCCTGATGCCAATTATATTATAGTTAAATAATATTTTTTCGGTTTTTGAAATGGAATCTTTTGGCTGATTTTTTATCCTTTTTGCTGTGAAGGGCTGCTGGGACATAAAATGAAAGAATTGGTGTCACTTTATTGATTAAGAGTATGAGGCACGCTTAAATCAAAAATTATGCAGGTCCCACTAATTTTTTAGCGCAAATTTATTAAAGACGATCGATATCGCTGCGATTGCGTAGTAAACAAAGTAGCCACTGTCGCCAGAGGACAAAATAAATCGATTTAAAAAGAAGAAACGGAAATAAGATAGCAACGACGATACATGTTTGATGAATACGTGTGGAATTATTTAATAAAGAACTCACCTCTCCTTCAAAATCTGATCCCCAGTCATCATCATCCTCTCCATGTGTACGACTCTGGAACTCCTGGAGTAATACATAAAATACAAGAAATACATAAATATTTATTTCAGTTTTGATTACGTTTTTTGAGATTTTTGTTTATCAAATGAAAGGGAAAGCACTTTTTTTCTTGGTCTAAATCCACTTAATAAGAGATTTGAGTTTTCGTCTGTCTTTTAAAAATGTCTGTCTTATAAAATGTGCTGATATTATGTTTTAAATATGATTCCTCTGTTCTTTTCTGAAACTGATGTCATACAAGGTCTAAAATAGTTTTTCGTAATAATATTAGCGTTTCGTAATCCATATAATGCTGACGAAAAAATAAGCGATTGCGAGAACAGGGTGGACACAAATTAGTGAAGCCATTTCATAACTATAATTTGCGAAATATTAATTGCGGGGCACTAGTTCAGTGGTAAAGCTGTATTGTTGCATCCTAAATTTGCGGATAGAAGGTTCTAAGTCCGCATCTGAGTTTGCTGTGCTGAAAAGGAGAAATACCGTCTTCTTTTTTTTCATGAAATTCATTCCACCCTAAAATTTACCAGAAAAGTGCCCCGAAAAGAAACAATACATGCAGTGAATTTTCCATTAGCGTTACTTTATCATAAACTATGGTAAAAACTGATTTCATGATTGGGTTTTTTGAGAGTAATGAAGGGCGGCCACATAGGGCATAGTTAAAAAAAGGCGAATTATGTGAGGATCTTCTTATAATCGTATGGATTCTCATGTTTCGCTGTATAACTGGGCATAATTTTTTTTTCTGCCCAACTAATTTATATCCACCCTGTATAATGAAGCTTTTATTTACTTTATGATTCGATTTATTAATAAATGTTTACAGAGTCGTTTATATATGATGAAAATATCTTTCTTTTTTAAATTCGTTTTTAAACCGAGTTCAGCCTTGTATGGACTCTTTTTCTCGCTCACTTTTATGTGTTAAATACTATTTTATTATTATCATTAGCAGTATTGGCTTCTTTATGTGGATCTTGTTGATTCAATTTTCATGAATCTGATTTTTCAATACGATTAGTTTATCAATTATGGATATATAATTGATTTTAACATGCTCAGCTTTTTTTATTATTTCCCACTCCGACCCAGATTACCGAAAGGGTGTAAAGTTTGTCTGTCGGTGGGAAGAAAAAATTCGATACAAATAATTGTATAATAATAATAATACAATACGATATAGAAATTTCAATAAATATATACGATAAAATGCTTGACGTGCTGACTAAGGCGTTCTTTTTTCTCAATATATTTTAAACCGGTCAGCATTATGTGAATCGTTTGTGGCTTACTTCGTTTCCATGAAAGGTTTTTTGCTTTTATGATATTAAAATATGCATCAGAATAGGAATTTTTAAGTATTTCTTAATACGGATTCAATTTTGATGAATTTGATTTTTCAAAGCGATTAGTTTATCAATTATGGATATATAATTGATTTTTTTAACATGCTCGTCTTTTTTTATTATTTTCCACTCCGATCCAGATTACCCAAAGGGTGAAAAGCTGTCTGTCGGCGGAAAGAAAAAATTCGATACAAATAATTGTATAATAATACAATATTGAAATTTCTATATAAATGCTATAAAATACTTGGCGTGCTGAATAAGGCGTTCTTATATGATGAATATATCTTTTTTCTATATATTTTAAACCGGTCAGCATTATATGGATCGTTTGTGGCTTACTTTGTTTCTATGAGATTTTTTTATAATATTAAAATATGCATTAGTATGTGTATGTGTCCGTTATATATCGGAACAATTCTTCTTTTTTAAATAAGCTTGATTTTATCTTTCTCAATCGTTTTGTGCAGCATGGCCAAACCTGCCAAGTAGCTCTATTAAACCCCATTGATCAATCAACTGCCATAGTATTTATGTTAGTTTCGTTTGAATATTTTCATTATGTAATGATATAGAAGAAATGTACGACTAGATTACTTCTACGAAATGTGTCATAACTTTGATTGAGATGTATGTCAAATTATGTAAAAATATTTCGATAATGCTGTGGATAATGTTGGTCGCAGTTGGAGCCCACTGCGCTTCTTTCCCGGGTTTCATCAAAAGACTCTACTCTACAACCATTGGTTGAATCGACCCTCCTGGGTGATAGATTGGAAATGGTCCCACCAGTGGCCGATGGGTTAAGGCATGGCAAGGGAACTGGATGATTCTGCCCTTTGGCTTTGCTCTTAACCAGCATTGTTTAAACAACTGGTAGACCGATGTGCGCTTTAGCAACGTGGCTCGCTGCGGTCGGGCTGGCTGCTGGAGGTTTTCCTGGTTTTCCTCTACGCGAAACACAAATGTGGGCCAGCTTCCCATAAAAGTCCTCCAGGAAGGCAATCTTACCCCATTTAATGTTTCTCATTCTTGTAATAACTTTATAACATATATTTTATATCACAATTCCAGTCTAGAAAACTTGTCTTATAACACCATATATTTTTTTAAATTTCATAAATTTATATTTTGAATGTTGTTTAGTCTTTATATTTTGTTAATTAAACTTTGATGCACAATTGTTGTATTTTTTAAATAATAAAATGTGATGTTTTATATGCTTTTTAAAGGGTTTATGTAAGTTGCCATTATGCAAAAGGAAATGCATTATCAAACGAGGCATCTAAACTTTTTTAAAAAGTTACTTTCTGTGACACTGTGATTTACTTTGTGACATTTTTTATATGTTAGAAATATTATTGCATCCAGTATTATTAAAATATCGTACTGAAATTTTGCCTGTTTATTTAATTTATGATCACACCCGAATTAATGCATTCATTCATTTAGATAGGTCATGGTAATATTTTGATTCTTAAAATTATGTTCCATCACAGTGAGCAATAGAGATTAAGGAAAAGGGTAAAGATATTCTCTTGCATGTTAAATTTAAAAATGGCAGAATTCAATGCACGAGTGGATCTCGGGCAAAACTGTTAAGGGGTTAACATCTAGCAATTGATTCAATTATGAAATTGCCCAACTAAATTTTACCTAACTTGTATTTTATTTAGGTCCACCAATTGAAACGCAATATGAAAGAAATGTTCCAAAAGATATAATCAACTAAAATCTTTAATAATACAATGGACTTTCAGTTATTGAATTACATTGCATGGAGAAGCTTTCTGCATACGCAGTTGGTCTAATTATTTCATAACATACATTATCAAATCTTCTTGTATCGGTGAGAAATCAACGGAGCATAATTATCTTAGTCTTCTTAAATCTGTGTAAAATTCATCCTGTTCTTTTCTAGATTTAGAAATATCATAACTTGCAACATAAATATCTTTGCGACAATCATTCATTTTTCAAAAGCAGTTTGAAAATAAATATCAGATAATCCAGCACAATATAAAAATCGGAATGTACCAACTCGGTAAATATCGAAAGGAATTTCCGCATGAAGAAAAAAATAATGCATATTTTGCTGGATATTATTTACGATTAAATTTTTATAAATATTAAGATGGAAAAATTTGTGCTAATTATATAGAGCACAAAGAGAATTTTCAGAAGGAAAGAGTATCAAATTACAAAATTTTAGAAGCAAGCCATTTTTTAAAGATGATGCTGATAGGGAAAGTTTAACTTTTATTAAAGAGCAAAAATAATTTTTATAGCAATGTTTGATAAGCCATACTTAAAAATGTTACGAGAGGAAATTCATTCTGTATTAATAAGTAAACAGTCGTATGAAGGAATGCATATTGCAATTTAAATATTCTTCGCATTTGAAGACATGGTAACCATTGTTCAAAACGTACAAAATGAAGTAGTAACAATACAAAATGGAGAATTTTGAAAATATACTAATTGCAATTAATTAAATCATATGAACTTGCAGTTTCAGTTAAATTGAAATTTCATCAAAGTTGAGCAGCTAATTACTTTTTTCTTAGGTAACTTACTACTTTTAACTTAAGATTTACTTAAAAATACTGTTGTAAATGAAAATGCGTTTCAGTTTGTTAGTGTTTAAAGAAGGTCTCTTTTCAAAGTGGTTATCTTGTACCCTTCTCATCAACATTTCACTTTTCATCATCAACGATTATAATTGTTGTATTCACGGTAATTTACGAACCAAAAGATATTCCTTCCAATGAATTCAAAGCAACAGAATTTCATCGACTAAATCAGATGCAACAAAAAGTACATTTTGAAATACAAAAAAAAGTTGAAGATTGCAAAATAAACGAAAATATTTTAAATTAAAAAAGAAATAGCTGATCCCGCCAGAGTCCATTTTTGAGGACGCTTGTTTTCTTTTCACCTAAACAGTGCAATTTTTAGCTTTTATTGTTGCATGTGAATATTGAGCTGTCTGCTATAAAAGGTGCAAATTCAATAAAAATCATTTTTCTAATCAAACAGATAGCTAATTCTAATTAAAATTTAATTAATCGGTTTAATTAAAAATTTCAGAAATAACGTCTTCTTTGATATTTCATTCATGCTATCACATTAGCTTTATTATTTCACCTTTTCAAACTACTAAAATTGAATTTTGGAGCATAATAGGTTAATTATAAAAAGTTAAAAATGTACATGAACAAAATGTGCATGACTCTGCTGTATCAATTAATCCACCGTTGGTAGACGACTACGCTCTGTAATGGGCATTTTATTTTAGATAATTTCTTATGATAATTTAACCCTTTGCATTCGTAAAACACCTCTGGCCTAAATATTTATGCGAAGTCGTACTCCCAAGTATTCTTGCTAGACTAACATAATGCATTACATTAAAACCATAGATGTTGTACGATTTACTCGAGAAAGAACTGGAGTACGAAGCATTAACTTTTTAATCCAGTAAAACTGATGCATTTGATTATAATATGAAATGCAGAGGGTTAATATATTTATGGGTTTACTGCACATTCAGGTCTCATCAATATTTCCCTTTTAATATATACACATTAAAAAAAACCGGACGTATTGGAACAAAAGAAAATTGTTCAAATTGTCAACTACATACTGCTCCAAACATATTTTTTTGTTCTTCACTCTTTTCGATTAAGGTATTATCATTTATTTTCCCATTTTATCCTACTGCTCCAAATTTTAGATAAGAACAGTCAGAAAAAAATTGAACTTATTTAAAAACCCGATCAAATTTTTTTAATGATTGAAGCATTAGATTTTTTTCTAAATTATCGTTATAAAATGCTTTGCTCTCGTGAAAATATTTGTATTGAATGTATTAATACTATTAGTAACATAAAATAAATTATGCGAAATGAATTTTACAGAATATCCAAAAGCTGCTTTGAAAGGAAGAAATTCAATTCTCTTATCAAAATTTTTATTGAACTACGTGACGTCAATTTGATAATAATGATGTGTCTAGTATTCATAATAAACAAAAGCGGCAAAATATTTTAATTTGATAAATACAAATAATAGTTATTCGAAACTCATAATAAATTGCTACAAGTTTCCTAAAAAGTTCAAGAAAGCACTTTTCTTAGTTTCGATGCGATTGATTATTTTTCAACTAATTTTCAAATGCAAAACACTGCGTCTTTCTAAATATTATTTATGATAATTTTTTTTTTCTATATTCACATTGTCACAAATATTTTGTTATTTGATTTAATATTAAAATGTTTGCTGTCTAACTGAATTTCACTGGT
Source organism: Araneus ventricosus (assembly GCA_013235015.1). Classification (NCBI taxonomy): domain Eukaryota; kingdom Metazoa; phylum Arthropoda; class Arachnida; order Araneae; family Araneidae; genus Araneus; species Araneus ventricosus. The sequence goes on along the minus strand of BGPR01000007.1, from coordinate 1,990,538 downwards.
AGGCATTTTTTAAATAACTAAAAAACAGAAATAAGTTTTTTTTTTTTTTTTACAATCTGTGAAAAATGATCTGCCCTCCCTCAAGTCCCTCGGGGGAAGGACACCTCGAGCATGGGATTGAGAAGCTACTTGAGTCAGTATACAAGTTCTCGCTTCCCCTGGGGGCAGCACGTGTTCGCGAATTAAAAGTTGCCGTATAAGTAAGCAGCTTCTCGCTTCCCTGGTGGATATAGTAATGGTGTGTGGTTCTTAAGGCCCATCTCCGAAGACGGGTCGTACCCCGGTAAAACGGGGGGAGGGGGGTCGTCGCATGAGCCGCTCTTAAGGTATCCGAACACGTTGAAAAGTCGATTTTCGGCCAAAATTCCCATTTTTTAATTTTTGATGATTTGGATAGTTCATTCATTTACCTTTCTAAAACATATTCACTTTTGTCGGTACGTTAATTAGAAGATGAGATATTGTTTTATAACAAACCGGAAGTGGGCGTTTAATTAACCGGAAGTTGTCATTTAAAGGACAGAATCCTGTCAAATTCTTTTAAACTGCATTTTTTCAAGTTAATATGATGTTAGTATATTTTTAGAAATTTTTTTTAAAGTTTAGATACTTAATTTAAGCGCGTGGCAAAACTAAAATTTAATTTTTCTCAAAACTAGATGTTATGCATAATTTTCACACTTCAAACATGATAACTCAAGATATTATTCGATTGTTCTGAAATTTTGTGAACCCTTTCTTCAAATGTGTCTCTAGTGAATGTACTAGAATAATGTATATTGTAACAATATATTTTTTTAATTTTTAATAAAATTTTTAATTTTAATATAATTTTTAATTATTATTGAAAAATTTGCTGAAAATCTTATAATGATTGTTCGATTAGCTCTAAAATTTTTATTTATCCAAAGAATGTTAAGATTCTAGTACAAGCACTAGTCCATCGTATGTAGTTTATTTTAGTATTAGTTTTATTTGAATTATTACAAAAGTTTGACCTCTAGCATGTTTGAAGTTTTTGGGAATTTCCTCTAAAAAGCAGCAGAAATTCAAGATTTTTGTAAATTTATAATAATTTATACTCAAAATTCATACTCTAATATTAATCTTTATTAAATTCGAATCTAAAAAACATATTTTGGTGTTTCTATTTCACAATTAAAAAAAAAAGTGTTCCGAACGTGTTCGGATACCTTAATGGGGGCTATTATGCTGGGGCCACACTGCCTGACTATCTGTTGCAGCGACCGATCTTTCATGTAAACCCGAATGCCAAGGCAGGGTGGGGAGATTGCCATTCCCCTAAGGGGGGACAGAAATGGTGGTGAGTTTTGTAAATTATCTAATCACTGATGCCGGGACGTACCTCCTTATGAAGGGTCTGTGTATGAGATGATCGTTAAGGGGTGTTTCTATTTTATGCATATCACAGTACCCGTATTATTATCCGCAACGTTCATATCATCCAGTTTTTACCAGTCATCTTCGTGACTGGGAAGGCGTTTCTTTTATGATTACACTTCCGCTCAAACAAAAACCTAACATTTGCACTTTCATGTGGTTAACAACTGTTCTTGTAAGAATTCAATCAGAAAAATAAAAAAAAGGAGGGAAGCATATAATTTTTTTTCTTACGATGTTTCGTCAAATAGTTTGATAAGATCTGCAGAAACACAAACATAACTGGAGACATCCTGGCAATACCAGTCAGAGAAAAAAAGGACATAAATCATGTTCTCGGGAGAAACTGCTCTGTTTAAATAGACAGCTGCGTGTGGACCATTTGAATGGTGTAATATCAACAGTTCAAATAACAAATTTGACAAAAGCAAATCTTTAAAAACACCTTTTTATTAGTATATTAAAATGATGAAACTTTTTATTGTAATTATTTCTACTTCTTGATTTTTAATTCATGATTCGTTATTATAAATATTATGGAATACTGAAATAAAGTTTTTCTCAAATTCAAGACCACGTGTAGTCTCTGGTGTGAAATAAAAAATTAATTAATTCAATCGATTAAGTGATAATAAGCTTTGAAAATATTAAAATAGTGTATTGTCATTGAGAATACTTAAGAGTACAAAATTTTAAATACTCATAAGGTCAAGTGCTTTTTATAAAGTAAAGTATGGCAACAGTGATATATAAAGTAAAAGCCATGTGTATCCATTTAATTGCAAAAATCAAAATCATTACTTTGAAAGTTGTGAATGATGATTTTAATAAATTTCATCAAATTATTTTTTCTAGTACAAAGCTTTCGTTATAAGTCACATTCAAATGTTTTTCAATCACGCCTTAAAATTTTAACAACAAACTTAATGCAATCACTTTTATCAAATTCTTATCATCAAATTAATGCAATCAAGTATAATTCTAAAAAATCAAGTTCAATCATAAAAGCTGGTGTATTTAAAATTTCATTTCAGTTTTTTTCCTATATTGAATTACTGTTTTCCATTAATCAAAGGGCAGAAATCATTTTTACAAACATCCCGTGTTCCTTCTTTACTTTAATCCTTCAGATTAGGGATTGATGAAATCTTAAAACATTCTTTTTATACTGAGATTCTGGTGGAGAAACAAAAAAAAAAAAAGCTCTTTACCCCTTTTGAAGTCATTAGAAGAGAAGATTTTTGTTTATATAACAAATCGTTGAAGTAAAATTATCTAGCGGATGATTAAAGGACACACACAATAGTTCCGGGAGGATAGTGAGACACTAATGTCTTTGTGGCATATTATCTGAATTAATTTGTACATTGAGGATAAAATTCCACTGGTACATTATCTGTATCCTCGCAAGAAAGAAATTAATGGGCCAAATATTAATACACATGCAGGGTGGAAATATATAAGCCATACAACCATTTCCTTTGTGAACGGATGTAGCTAAAGTTATTAAAAAGATGTTTGCACATATGAAGTGAACTTTCTCTGCACACTATAACAGTTTAGTTTAGTTTAGTTATATTAAAGTTCCGTTCTGAAGGAACATGAGGGCTACTTTTGGGACGGACCTCGTAAATTTGAACCGTTGTCAGGCGACGAGTACGGAACCTGAGCTGGCACCCCTCCTCCAAACTTCCGCACCACACCAGAGGAAAGATGTTCGACCCCTTACGTATGATTTAACGTGCAACAGGCCCAATACCCGACGTATTTCCAGTGGAATCAGGTTTCGAACCTGGGACCCTCCTGGTTACAGTGCCTACTTCACACAAATGGTTTCTTTTTGGTACTTGAGTTTCATTTCCGTTAAAACCTAATTAAAGATAATAATACTAATATGAAAATAATAATCATGCTATTTCGACATCAGAGCACAAACTCTCACTACCACTCTTTTATTTAATTACTTTCATGCTTGTTAAGATGGAATTTTGAAACCAATTTCTCATTCACTTCCTGATGTGCTAAAGGTTTGAAATTTGTTAGAGTGGCGCGCTCCGGATGAGAAAACAATACAACTTTATGACCTTTTCACAACTTAATTGTCAATTAAGAGATTGATTTTGATTAAATTTTGATTCCATATGGATAAGTACCATCTGATAAAGAATTTGAAAAAAAAATAATTTAAAAATTATAATAATGAATTAAGACTTAACGAATAAAAATTAGAAAATAATTATTAATAAAATAAAAACTTAAAACACGTTTTTGTATACTTTAGTATACTAAAAAGTAATAAATCATTTTTTAAATCAAAAATTCGGAATTCAAAACAGAAACCGTAAAATCATGAAATGCTAAAAACGATACGATAAGAAACTAAAGCCACAATAAATATCATTAAAAAGCAAATTTCTAAGCACTGATGAAAAATAAATATCATAAATGTCATCAAAATTCTAATTTACTTCGAATATTTCATTCTGAATCTACGGTTTTTGTTTTGATCAATAGATTTTATATAACAATGTTTTGCATTTTAATACACAAATAAAAGAGTTTTTAAAAAGTTATTCATTTTATTAGTAATTATTGAAAGTAAAGGTGCTTAATTTTTTTTAAAAAAATATTCTTATAATACTTTAAATGCCATAGGGGATTGTACTAATAATTTTCAATTTATTAATTTTTGCTATGATTCTATCTACTAGCATCTAGAAGTTGCATTCTAAAGACATATATAATGGAAAAAAATTGCTTATTTTATTGATATGCCCCATTATTAAAAAATGAAAACACTCTTTCATCATTAAATTACTTTATATATTTCAGTGGAAATCAATATCATTCAAAGAAAGCCAAAAAACAAAGATAAACTCAGAGGTAATCGAGAAAAAAAAGTATTTTCTAAATTTTATCATCTAAATTTTATTGTTTATAAATAAATTTGTTGTTGTTTTTGTTTAAAGTTTAAGTTAAAAATTTTTATTTTTAAATTTATTCTAATTTTTCTAGTTGATTGTTTTATATATTTCAGGATATACATCTAGCTTTAATTTTGAAGCAACAATTCCTAATCTTATCAAATGACTTATTAGGGTTAAAAATGATTTTAATACATATCTGATAATTACTGATACAGAGATAAAATCGTATGCTTATCTACAGATAAAGGGACTTTGAATTAAGCAGATATTATGATAAAATCTTCTAAAGAACACGAGAAGTATTCATTTAACACGCAATTACATATAAACATTTGAAAAACCAAACTAAAAATGTAGATAATACTGCAAAAACTAAGTAAGAAAAAAGAAGGAGCAAAATATACACAATTATTATTAAAATTAATATTAACGATAAGTGATAAAATTACGTTTCGCGTGAAAGGAAAATTATTTGATATCAGAGAGCATTAACACACCCTTTAAGAAATAATGTTTAAATATATTTTGCATCATTAGTACTTTTTTGGCCTGCCACTATCATCATTTACAGCTTGAAATTCTACTTTTATTGAGTTAATCGAAATTCCATAGTTTGATATGAATTATTGGGCTTACACTAGGGATGTAACGAATAGGGATTTGGCCGAATACTGAATATTCGGCCAAAAATCAGGCCGAAAACCAATTATTCGGCGGTCGAATATCTACTTTTTTAAAACATTGCACTTTTGATGGTAAATAAAATATTCCTCAAATTTGAATTTAAAGAAGTAAAGATTAATAAAATTGATCTTATTATTATTATTTATTGATTTTATTAAACATTTACACCTTGATGTATTTTTTGTAGTATCTATATTTTAAACACTTTAATTCTAAGAATAATACAATGTGGCTTTCACAAATCTAAATAAATTATAACAGTGTAATTTTTTCTATAGATACATTAGATTATATATTTAAGATTTTTATTTTTTTAGAAATTTTATCAAAACCTAAAAAAAATTTGAAAATTTGCTTTTCACCCTTTATGTCTTTCACTTAACTATAACAAATTTCTTTTCTCCAAGTCATAAGTCAAGAGTCTTTTCTCCAAGTTAAGTCATTTCCTTTAAAATATATTCTTCTTCATTCTACTTACCAACCAGTAAAACATTTCTCCTCTTCTTTAACCCTACAACTGCGGGTGCTTTCGTATATATGTGGTTTATAAACCACACCCACAGTTAAAGGGTTAAAAGTTATTTAACCTGATAATGCTTACTCTCCCCCATAAAATTGAATAAATGTTAGGAGATTTTTTGATAATAAGTGTATTGAAATATAATTCTGCAATATTCTCTGTTAAATATACATATTTAAAAAATATATTATCCTGAATTTATTCGGCCGAATATCTGTGTAGCATTCGGCAAGAGGGTAAGATTGCTCTTGCATCATAATTGCAGGCTTTACAATGATAAATGACATGTAAAGTTATTAAATACATTTACGTACTAAGCAAATTAAAATTGAGTAAATGTTAGGAGATTTTTTTGGATAAAAAATGCAATGAAATATAATTTTGAATTATTTTTTGTTTTATTATTTAATAGTATATTTAAAAAAATTATTATCTTAAAAATATACAGCCTGATATCTGCTTAGTATTCGGCCAGCCAAATATTTAGCAAAAGGGCCGACTACCGAATATTCGGCAAAAGGGCGAATAGGCCGAATACCGAATAGTTGCCGAATAATCCCTACATACCTAGTTTACACCCCACTTTGAAAAATACGAGAGTTATTTTGGTACGAATGTCGTAATCTTATACCAAGGAATAAGAACGACTCATCAACACTGAGTTAACTCCAAACATACACACCACGTCAGCGCGAAAACATTGGACCCCCGGCATCAAATTACCGTTAACCATACTCGTATAATGTATAGCAACGGATTCGGAAACCCTCCGCGCTTTTGCGCATGCGCCGGGAGGAGATATTTTCATCAAAATATGGGGGAAAGTGAAAAATTGGAAGGGTGATGTTTACATTTTACTGAGCGTGATCTAACAGAGAACTCCGGAAATGCGCTCAGATGACTCATTGCCTGACACCCCTTTCCGGTGTAAAATCGCCCAAAAGTGGTAGTCTCGGAATCCGTTGCTGAACAGTATACGAATGGAATCGAGAGAACCCGGAAGCAGAGACTCTGCCACCAACCAACTACAGTTATCAAAATGTGAAAAGACCATTCATTCATAACTGAATCGTCGATTGTAGAAACCGCATGAGTCAATAATATTAAAATATGGGAGCTTTAAAAACTGATTAATTTTTTAAATCAATGATTATTTTTTTTACTTGGTAGATTTTATATACCTATAATGTGGCTTTACTTGATTCTTGTCATTTCTTCATTCATTATGCAAATAAATAAAAAAAATTAAAATATTAACTCATGTGGTTTCTGCAATCAACGATTCAATTATATATTTTACTTCAGATTTTTCTTCAAATTGCTTTCGTTTTCACAAATTCATAGCCAATGAATGTCATTGTTTTTTCAGTCTTCATATACGAGATTGTGGCGGGTGATAAATTTGCTTGGTAAATAACAGAGGAAACGCTATCTTGTAACCATGACGACGTATTTAAAATCTTTCTCTCTGTTGTCAGAATGGCACTCATGTAGATTCAAAACTGAACGTCAATCAACTCACAGCGTGTGGCTTGGCAACTCTGGTCTGAAGTTTGTCATACTTGGCGGCTTTGGAAAGTAAAGACTAGTGCTCTAGATGGTTTGAACTTTCCTGTGAAATGTCAATAAATGTTCGGACATGAAAGGCTTATAAATCGCCGTGGGAACCACGCACCATGGGAACAAGGATTGATACAAGGATTTTTAAAGTATGAGTCTTGACACCAAGAGGTGTCGGTCGGTCGGTAGGTAGGTATGCCACGCTTTATGGCGCAAGAGCCATAATTTGGCTAAGCTGCGTCAACCAAGTGGTGTCATTCACAGCAGTAGCGTAAAGACTTGAGGGTAAGGAGGGTTAAGGTGACACGGGTGTTCGAATATGCATAAAATGTTTAGTGTATTTATTTTATTTTTTAAACTCAAATTTGACAGAAAAGGGGAGAATAAAATATTTTTGCTCCTGGTGCCATTTACTTTTCAAATGCCACATAGTTTTTGAGGATAGATGAATTGTCCTCTCACGTAAAACGTTATGATTCACGCTCAGATATTAAACAAAATTATTTAAAAATATATATATATATTTCAGTTTAATAATTTTACTATTTTTCTTTACGCTCAATCTGTTAATCAGTAATCAATAGTGTAGCACGAGGGGTGGGTAGAAGGTATAGATGCCCCTTGCATCATTCTTGGGGAGAAAATATACTATTTTGCTCCGGGCACCTTTTTCTTTACCTACTCTTCCTATGCCTCTGACGCCCAAGAACTTCGGCATGGCGGAAACATTGGCAATAAGCACTTTGTCAATCTTCAATATAACAAGCAAAAATAAATTAGGAGCATTTACCTATATGCAAAAACTGAATGCATTTTTTCCCTTCTTAATTTGGTTGGAACAATTATCTTTTTGAATTGTTCATCATTTTTTTACATCCCTCTATGGAACAGCAGCCAAGGGCTGAGAATCGCTAATCTAAATATTATTTTGAATAAAAAAATATCAGCCCATTAATGACTAATAACCCGGAAATTCAGAAAAGGAAATTTTCCAAACTGTATTTACTACAAATAAACTTAGGAACGCTAAGATTAATCATCTAGCAATATGTAATAAGCGTGATCGTACCGAAAAGAGGTAGTACTTCATAATCTGGTTTGGTTTAGTTAAATTAATGTACCATTTTCAAACTACATGAGGACAATGGGGTGGCCTACGTAATTTTCAACTATGGTCAAATGACGAGGACAACATCTGAGCCGGCACCCCCTGTACAAACTTCCATTCCACATCAATGGGAGAACGGTTTACCCTCTCCTGGCATTTCCAAACTCCAACAGTGTCACTTAAATTACAGTGGTTGAAAAACATTCTCACGAACAACTTCTCAAGAACCCGACTTCGACTCCTAATGTGTTTCATATGTGATGAGAACAATCTCATTGTAGAGGATAATAATTGAGCACTCATCCACCCAGACTGACACACACTTCCAGCTACTTATGTTTTTTTCCCTCTACGTATTTTTTTCTATTTTGTATTGTTTCCTATGTTGTTCGGTCTAGTGTATGTTTCTGTCTCATTTTTATTTGTTTTTGTACCTGTTATTTGTTTTTGTCCTTTCTTAAAAAATAAAATTCACCTCCATCCACCCAAACCGGAAAGGAGCCAAATGGCTCTAAACACGGGGATGCAGGTGGTGTAATGTAATGTAATGGGAGGACGTTTCACCCTCGATAGATTTAATGCGCGTAAGGCCCATATGCACAATGGATCTTCCGCAAAATTGAGTGTCGAACCCGTAACCCACCAGTATCGAAGTTGAGGTTGCCACTGCGGTCCCAATGCGTTTACTTAGAGCAACTAGTGAAGACGGAATTTCGATCAGACGACGAGAGGACATTAGTACATGGTAAAAAGATATTTTTCTAAAGTAGAAAGAAAATGTTTTTTCCACGAAGAAATCAATCAAGCTGATAGTTATGTATGCGCAAGAAAAATCAGTATTGTCAGTTCTTTCTGCAATTAGATTATATGCGTCTTTACGCATGTCATGTGGCTGTAAAATCAAGTGAATTGAGTGCATTACTTAATTGGCTTACTTTTATCGCGAATGGACTGGAAAAAAATTAAATTAGTTTGGTTTTTATAAACTAGTTTAGTTATTTAGATTAGCATCCCGTTTTAAAACAACGCGAGGAATTTTTGACACAATCCTCGAGATTTCGAATCGTAGATAAATGACGAGGACAACACCTGAATATTCGCCCCTCTCCAAACTTCCACACCACACCAACGGTAGGGTATTTCATCCACAGCGTATTCAACGTGCACTAAGCTCTCCTGATACGGAATATCTTTGATGGAATCAAGTTTCGAACTCTCGACCCTCCGGTTCCTCAAAGAGACTCTGTAATCAGGCCTGATAACAAAATTAACGTTTAGCGCCTCGTTGGCTCCGCTTCCATACTTTACTCTGGAAACGCATATGATACAATTTTTTATTCAAATAATTTAGACAGGTTTTTAATGAAAGCGTTACTACTTGTTTTGGTTGCTAATGAAAGTAATTGCATAGTCTTTTAACCCATTTGCATCATTAACTTATATATGCTCGGAATTTTATTATTGCGTCATTATCACCTAAGTGCACTTATGCGCGCAATATTTTATGGCCGTTGCAGCCAGAGCGCACATGCAGTCAGTTATTGAAGAGTGGCGGTTGCTAACAGATTGCATTTTTTTTCCGTGTGAAGCAAAAAAAAGGGGGGGGGTTGAGAAAACTACTTTCCTACCTGAAATCTGAGATTAGGTCAGCTGCTTTAAGCATCTGGCAAGACAACTGGGATAACGGAGAAACTGGCCGCAGTACACACGATATAGTGCCTAGGGTCTCAAATAAGCCAGTAGGATGGAATAGAGAAGAGCTAATGTTCCTTACAGGACACGGGCCATTCCCTTCATACCTTCATCGCTTCAATCTTCGAACATATGACAACTTCTCGTGCGAAGAAAAAGGAGATCCAATGCACTGTGCCACAAAATGTCGGTTTACCCTCTCCTGGCATTTCCAAACTCCTACAGTGTCACTTAAATTACAGTGGTTGAAAAACATTCTCACCAATAACTCAGCCTCATTCTCAAGAACCCGACTTCGACTCCTAACGCGCTTCATATGTGATAAGAGCAATCTCATTGTAGAGGATAATCATTGAGCACGCATCCACTGAGACTGACACACACTTCCGGCTACTCATGACTCTTTTTTTTCCTCCCCTCTACGTATTTTTATTTTTTCTATTTTGTTTTGTTTTCTATGTTGTTCTGTCCTGTGTATGTTCTTTTTACATTATCATTTGTTTTTGTACCTGTTATTTGTTTTTGTCCTTTCTTAAAAAATAAAATTCACCTCCATCCATCCAAACCGGAAAGGAGCCAAATGGCTCTAAACACGGGGATGCAGGTGGTGTAATGTAATGTGATGTGATGTAATAGTAATGAAGAAGTAATTATACCTACAAAACGCGCAGATGTATTACAGCGATATATTCTGAAAGTGACGATATTGATAGTGATCGAAGTGCAAGTGATTTTGAATAGGAGGAAAGAAATGACGAACCTAAATTGCATTAATTTATATCTGTTAGTGGTGTAAATAAGGATATTACAAACTTTACTAGAGAGAACGTTTACGGTTTATTTGTAACAGAAGAAATTCTTGAACATATTGCAATGGAAACTAATCGATTCGATAAAAAAGCCCCTTATTAGTACAAAATGCTCTGCAGTATTCATGCGACATCTTTGCGATGTTGTGCGGCATTCAGAACATCGTAGCAACATATTGGAGATATCGTAAGACATCTTGTGATAATAGGGACCCGACATTCCAAGAAATTTCCGTAAGGAAATTGAAAATTTATTTTGCGGTGATAATATTGATGTCTCTGGTGCAAAAACCAACATTATAAAGTTACTGGAGCACGGATATTTTATTTGCATGTAAAATGTCACAGTCGCGCTACACACTGATTTACTCTGGTCAGCATGTCCCAATACTTCTTGAAACAATTTCATCACAGGAAGCTCGCAAACATTGTATAGTTTATCACAAAAAATATTTAAATAAAAGCATTTTATCAGGGTGATAATTGTCATGTGGATATGTGCGTTAATCATTTCAAGTATTATCATATTGTGCAAAACAATTAGATTTAATTTTTCAAATCATTATTGATGTGTACATAGATGAATTAACTTTTATGAACTAAATAAAATTATGAATACTTTGTTTACGACAATTGTTTTCAGTTTTTTATACGTTTTGAAACATTTCTATTTTAATACAATAAAAATTTTGTGATAACGACTTATTTTCCACTTTTCCAAATGATGCAAATGGGTTAAGTAATTTAATTTGCGCATGCGACATGCAAAGTACAATGCGCATCTAATTAATTTTTGGAGGGCAAAGGGTTAAAAAACAATAAGGAGGATAAAATACTCGGGAGTAGAGCAATTGTAACTCATTTCTATTTTGGAACTCCTAGATTTTCATTTAAAGAAAGCCAAGGATATTAGCCACTGGAGAGGAAACTGCCTAATTGAAGAAGAGAGATAAATGCCCTCATCATATGGCATATCTTTGATGGAAAAGAGTCTCGATCCCTAGACCCTTCGGTTTCTCAACGAGACTCTGTGTTCAGGTCCAATGATAAAACTAAGAAACAACGAGGTCCAATAATAAGCAAACAAAACAAATGTATTTCATTTCTGTCTTAGAAATTTCCTATATTTTCATTTTAAAAAAGCCAAGGATATTAACCAGTGGAGAGGAAAGTGCTAACATTGGAAAAGGGTTGTAAATGCCCTCTCTTTTCTCCCTCCTCCCTCTATAATTTAGCCTATAGAGTACTCCAGTTGAAAAATTCATCTCCGATGTCGAGAGATGAAACTACTGTTTATTTCTCATATCGTTGAGCTTTTCATTTGGCTTTTAACCCTGGAATGGTAACGTTGAGTCAAATTGACTCCTTTTCCCAATCAATCTGCGAAGTAACGTTACCATTCCAGGGTTAAGCCAGACTTAAATTTCAAAACATACCGAGAGGTTTATCCGCATACTCTGAGTTAGAATAAAGCAGATGTTCGTGGGGAATTTACTAAATTTGCAACACAAATATGCTTTGAAAGAGCGGAGTTGCGTTAATAACTCCTGGAAATTTAAATACGGATTTTTTTTCCTTAGGGAAATACCCCGCCAGTTCCCAATAAAGAAAATTAGCATCAGAGATTGCATAATTTGCAAAAGGGTTTTGCAAGAATATTTGCACCGAAATATTTGATGGAGCAGTGCAATTTTGGAATAAACTAGCTGCCTTTTTCTTCTCATAACTGAAAGAGTATAACACTGAATGGGAATAAAACGATTTTTCCAAAAATATTAGAATGGATAAATTTTTATTCACCGAATAATCTTGTCTACAATCATTTGCTTCAGCTTATTTCCCAAACTTTAAGAATCTTTTTTTAAAGTAAGTGACTCAACTGGGACCAGACTTTTCCGGTGAATCCACTCAAATACAGGAAAAGGAATAAAAATTATCTTTGTGGGAAAAAAGATTTATGTTTTCTTTAATTTTAGATTTGCAAGACGCAAGATTTTTAATAAAAAAATTATTTGATTTCGTTTGCTCGATTGCATTTTCATCTTAAAACTAGACTAGGACTATTTGGAAACAGACCTCTCAATTTTGAACCATGATCAGGTGACAATAAAAAGCATCTGGCGATAAATACTGACTTCCCGTCATTTGAAGTCTGATGCGGTCTTCGTCACACACACACCCTTAAATTTCCAATCCTCCCACCAGTGAAAGATATTTAGCCCCGACAGCTTAAAGATTCACCAGGTCAGCTTATGCGGCTGATCTTTGGTGGAATTGGGTCTCGAGCATGTGACCCTCCGATCCTCTGCTACCAAACCACCACGATCCATAACAATGAATGAAGGCACTTGAATTAAGCCTATGGTGGGGAAAACCATCAGAACATTCAGTTTCGAATGTTCTTATTCTTTCTTTCCCAGTATTTAGTGAGACTTATAATTTTCATCCTTTATTTCCCAGATTATCATTTTTTGGTATCGGAAAAATTCAGCCAGAAATCGTTCTTACAATGTAAATCAAAATTAAATTAAACGTGTGAGAAACCTGCTTGATTGGATTAGATAAAACTGTTTGAGATATTTAAATTTAGAGTGATGCAGAAGAATGGTTGAAAGAAGGAACTTGTGTGACTTTATGTAAATGATTGTTAGACTTTATGTAAATGATTGTTAGACTTTATGTAAATGATTTTTAGACAAATTCGATCAATAATTCCGAAAAAAATTAACATGTAAAAGCGAAAATTTTTGTAGCGAACTGTGATCTTGAAAAGAATTAGCGTTGCATCACGCGACATTTGAGAAACGTTTCAGAGGGCAGAGAAAAATTTTCTTATTCAATAATTAATATTAACCCTCCAGCAGTCGCGCGTGTGTACGAGGTACTTACATCGTGCATTGTATTACATATTTATATTGTGTTGTTGTACAAAAATAAATGCAACTTTTATTTGTGTAACCTGTATTTATTAGCTCCATACTAAACAAAGATTATAGAAATAAAAATTGCCCTTAAATTTATAGAAGAATGATATATGTATGTAATACGATGTAAAATATAGTCGCTTAACAAGCAATAGCACTTATCTCAATTTTTTGAAATTTCAAAGAGGAAGAAAATACTTAATTTTTCGCAACAAATAACGAAATATTTCTGAATTTTTTTAACATCTGTTAGGAACATGTGGTCTCATGTTCATATCAGAGATGTTAAAAAAATTCAGAAATATTCATTTTTGGTTGCGGAAAATTGAGTACTTTGTTTCTCTTTGAAATTTCAAAAAATTGAGATAGGTGGTGTTGATTGTTATGCGACGATATATGCATCTCCTGGAAGGTTAGCATTTAGATAATACTTCAAAATTAAGAGAATAGTTTCCATTTTAAGGAATAAAAGTGGTTTAATTTCCTTAACCCTATAATGACAAGATGCTTATCATTTAAAGTCGTTTAGTTGTTAACCCCTTAACTTACTATCTAATTAGATGCAGCCTCCTGTTTTGGACATGGGTTGTATTGATTCAACTAAGATCCATAAAATACTTGAGATGGTTATGGATTATGCGTCATTTTTGTATCGATTTATAAAATCTATCAATAACTTAATTTTAAATTATAAGTTTGAAAATAGGATAATTCGATGCACAAACCAGACTCGAGCACCACAGTGAAGGGATTAAACTTTAGAGGATACTGTTCGTGTAGGTACCTATTATATAAAATTATTTTCAATTTCTTGTTAGGCTATCCGTTTCCAAATGAGAAGCCGCGGTGGCCTAGTGCTAAGGTTTCGGCTTCGGGGTCGGAGGGTTCCAAGTTCGAAACCCAATTCCATTAAAATCCGCCATGTTTGTAAACCTATTTCACGTTAAATCATACGTAGGGAGCAAAACGTCCTCCCGATGGTGTGGCACGGAAATTTGGAGAGGGGTTCCAGTTCAGGTGTCGTCCTCGTCATCTGACCGCGGTTCAAAATTACGAGGCCCGTCCCAAAACAACCCTCATGTTGCTTCAAAACGGGACGTTTATATAACTGAACTAAATCAAATGAAGGGACAGACTCGCTTGATAGCAGAGTCTAGACGTCAGGATCGGAGGTTTGCGAGTTCGAAACCCTATTGCACGAAAAATCGCTATGTATGGAGCTCTGGTGAATGTTAAATCTGTTGTCGGGAGTCGAAAGTCTTCACATTGGCTTGTGGAAGGTGTGGGAGTTAGAAGCTTCGTCTTCTGACCATAATTCAAAACTACAAAGTGTGTCCAAAAACCCTTATATAGCTTCAAAACGGAACGTTAATCTGATTTGACTAAATTAAGTCATTTCGAGTGAACATAAAAATCAATACTCTATTAATTTCATCTATTGATAATATTTCCCCATAAAATAATCTCTCTTGTTCAAAAAGAAAAAAGTACTCTTTTCCTGAAAAGGTTTTAAGTTCAAGTATGAATTTTTTTGTACGATTAATTCTTTTATTTTATTACTTAGCATTGCGAAACCTTCTTCATCTGAAGGGGCAAAAGGAAAAGAAAGTGTAACTGTAAAGCATTTATGATATGAGAAATTTCTTTCTAAGAGACTCTACGCTTAGACAATAGAGAAAAAGTCAGCAGAAATTTCCGAAAAGAGGATGAAAATAAAGATAAGAATAAATCGGCTTTTGGACATCCTGCGATAATAGGAGAGAAAAAAATTTCAAACCGTATAACATCGTAATTTAATCTCTTAATGCAATTAACAGAACTGATTGGAAAGTGCGAGCGCCCGAGTAAACTTTGACCAAACAAAGGCGGATTTAAAAAGGAGAGACAAAAGCGGATAACTGCCATTTTCTGACTTTTAATTGGTGAATGAAATTACTGAAAATCAATGAAGAACAAAATTCGTTTATTTACTTCGCCTGAAGAACCATCAGAGAACTTTTTTAAGGAGAGTTGGAACCCAAGTCCGCTAACCCTAACCCTGTTACTTCGATGCCCCTTTTCTCAAAATCTGTTATAGTTTAATGTTTGAAATTTTTTATACAAGTAAAGGAAATCTTTCTCATTATACTGAAATGATTTTTAAAAAATTCAAAAATTTATTTTTTACAAATTTTATTTGTATCAAAACAAAAAAATGTGAAATTGGCCTTTTCTCAAAATCTGTTATCGATACATGTTTGAAACTTTTTATACAAGTAAAGTACACCTTTCTCATTATAACGAAATGAGTTTTTTTTAATAAACTCAAAACTTTATTTTTTACAATTTTTTTGTGTCAAAATATGGTAAAGTTTCACTATGTCTAATTAAATATTTTGTAAATTTATAAAAAATTAAAAATTAACCAAAAGCTCATTTCAGTATAATGGTAAAGGTGTACTTTACTTCTATAAAAAATTTCAAACATTTATCTATGACATATTTTGAGAAAAGGTACATCGAAGTGGCTAATTTAACATTTTTTGTTTTGAAACAAAAAAATTTGGAAAAAATAAATTTTTAAATTAAAAAAAATCATTTTAGTATAATGAGAAAAATGTACTTTACTTGTATAAAAAATTTCAAACATGAATCTATAACAGATTTTGAGAAAATGTACATCGAAGTAACAGGGTTAGGGTTAACGGACTTGGGGTTCGAACTCCCTTAAACCCGTTCTTCTTGGTATTTAGTGAAATTCAGTAAAATATCTTGTATCTGACATCCAATTTACCCGCAATTTCAATATGACGGCCCCTTTGAAGGTGTAAATTTCACCTTCCAACCCTGAATGGGTCTAATCGACCCATTTCTATAATTCATCTTATTATATCCTATCGTCAACAACGTAGGAAGGTTAAATATGAAATTTAGGTCTATAAGATTAAATTGATTTAACAAAAAACTGTTTAAAAGCATACTTCTATAAGTTGAATAAAAAGTAGAAATCTTTGAATTTAATTATTGCCTACCTTATCATTATAAATGTTAGGAAATGTTAAAGTAATTTTCCTCATATTCACTACTAGGTGACTCTACATGTATCATTTTCCAAAAATGAATCAAATTAATCCATTAAGTGACAGTTACATTCTGAAAATATTAAAATAATGTATTGTTATCTAGAACACACAAGTATACAAAATTTCAAAGCTCTAGAACATCGGGAAGTTAGGGAAAAATCGAATTCAAAATTTCATCTTCACAAACATGAAACAAGTAAAATTAAATAAAATACGTAATAGGATAGTGAAGAGGAGTTGCAGGCTTGAGTGGATGTCGACAATTGTGTCAATCGAACATGTATTGGGAAAGGAGGAAGATTTTGGGAGAAGAGAGAGAGAGTATGAGACTGGAGACGACACGCAGTCTAAGAAAGTTACAAGGAAGGAAGCAGACGAGGGACTGTAGACTTTTATATAAAATTTGTCGAACAATGGCTCATCTATGACAGCACAGGATGTTTTGAAGCTTCACTATACACACTGAAATTTCGAGAATCTGGCTACAATCTTGTAAGCAAGTAGGCATTCAATGTTATATGTCATCCTACTAAGAAATACATAAATATCATGTGATAATACGAATAGAGATTTTAAAAAGTTGTTTAATTTTGCTTTTCTGAAATATAAAATTATGTGTACGAGTTTTAATTGTAAATAAAGTTTGGGTTTTTTTATATTACTTATTTAATTGCGGTCGATTGATTGAAAAACATGACCAATGGACTTCGCATACTGCAATTTCTATAAGCGACATTATAAAGCATAAACAGTTAAGTTCTTGAAACATACATTGAATTTTCCGAAAAAATCTCTTATCCGGTATCAGCGAGGTCCTTTTATGCAGGATAAGAGAGATTCTACTGTAGTTGAAGAATTAGAAACGAAATAGTGTCACAGAAATGTAAACTTCTTAAGAGAACAAAAAAAGTAATTTTTTTATTCAGTCAACACATTGTCCAAAACAAATATTTTTGCAATTTTTTACTATGTATAAATAAATTAAATACTATAGATAAATAATTTTAAAAAATCAACCACTAATACAATTATCTTACTATACAGACTTTTGTATGAAAACCGGATTCACTTTCTGTGATTTTTTATTTGAAAAAATATTTTCAGAAGGGTGATTAAGTGAACTTAACAAAATTCAATGACCAAATATATTTTGGCATTCACATGAAAGTAAATAGATTAACCTTTCAATATAGGATTTGTTAATCGTTACTTAGATGCAATGGTTGCAAATAAGCTCAAATATTGTTTCAAAGAAGCCAATTGTTATTTATAGATAATACTATAATATTATATACTGAATCCACCAGCCCGTGGAAATCGCGGGATGCGCAGTCAATACATTAATTTCCATCCACCATTAACCTTTTGTATTCCGAATTAATTTACCAGCAAATTTGCAATTTTATTTTTGAACTAATAGATAAGTTTTGGGGTAGAATAACCCCAGGAAAGAGAAAACACTTTTTGGATTAATTAAAATAACTTAATTAAATTAACTATTAATTGTTTTGATTCCTGCCTTCAGCTGCTATCTACTGCATGCTGTTGGAACTACATTCATCGTGTTTTGGCGAATTCCGTCAAGGAAAATGTCGCATTACGAAGATATAAGCGTGATTAAAGTGGGACTTTTAAGTACCCGTCGGGGATAAAAAAGGGTTTGTTGTAATTTACGTATCTGGAGGGTTAGTGACAGAAACTGCCACTGTCAGAAAGTGGTATGCACGATGCAGTTTGTCAATCAAGTGACAAAAAGTAAAACGTAAATCTGTACCTCAGAGGTAAACTATCTTAAGACTAATTTTGCTGATTTTATCGTATTCCCACTATCCCAAACGCATCTTCGGATTGGAAAAGTGTTGTATTGAAGGAACAAAAGATAACCGATTTCAAAAAATAAATTGTACATTGCAATACATCATGCTTTGGAACTTCTTTTGGCTTTCCTGTAAAATGTTAAAATTGTTACTTACGATATTTTACCTTTGACGTAAAGAAATGTTAAATAAAATGAAATATAATAATCTTTGAATGATAATGAAAGTTTTAATGAGCTTTTCGTTTTAGTGTTGATTTAGAAACCTGAATATTTTAGAATTACGCCACTCCTGCTTTAGCATACTGAATGGAATAATGTTTTTGAATACCCATGATAAAAAGAATGATAATACTGTTTCCTTTACCTTTTCACCCTGTCATGTTTTTCAGGGATTATTGTTTTCAATTTAGTTAAAAGTAGTGAAATATTGTTTATATATATATATAGCGAAGTGTGAAATATATACTACATCATTTATCATCAAAATAATGCATTTGAATTTGAGCAGAATATTTATTTAAAATACAAATATGTTATAACAAAGGCTGGGATTCATAGATCAACACAAATTTACATATTTATTTTTCTGCAATATACTTTTATGTTTTGCAGTGATATGTTCCTAAGGAACAAAAGAAGATGTACTAATGATTAACAATGCAAGATGAATCAATAATTTATTCTTTAGCAACAAATTTCAAATACAAAAATAATCCTTTTTAATTCAACGGCTTGTTGTTGAATTCTTTTACAATAAAAAGATTTTTCATACTTCTAAAAGATTCTAAATGCAATCAAAAATCGTTTGCACCTTAGTATTAAAACTGGAAATTGATTTTTTAAATGGAAAGACACAGAATCGCAATTCACTCAAATAGAAAATAAAATAAATATTTTTACAATGAATCAACAGATATATAAAATAAGTAAATGTACCTTTAGTATGTTTACCCTCTGCCTCTGTAATTATTTTAAATCACTATTTAGATACAACGTTTGCAAACGTGTTTAAATACCTTTGAGCCAAGCGCGTTATTTATATGCAAAGCTTTATTAGTATAAAATAATCCAACGCTATAAAAGTACTAAGAAAACACATTAGCCTGTGAAAATCGCAGCAGAAAATAGACTTACTTCCAACCCGTGGAAATCGCGGGATACGCAGTCAGAGGGTTAAATACTAAATAAAAGGCACCATTAATTGGTTTTTAGATTTAAATTTATTTAAAATGAAGTTTTAATTCAGATTCGTTTCCTTTCGACTGATAACTAGTTTATAGCTTCATAGGAGAATTTCTGTGCCAAAGTGCATCAGTTATCTGAATAATATTTATCTATTATTTTCATTGCATTCAAGTAGTACGTCAACTATTTGCCGAGTCAGAATTTAAAAATACCAAGAGTTGACAAACCAAATGTGACTTATTATAGGCCAAAATTTCGAATAATATGAACGTTTCCTAATACTTAACATTGAGTTGTCACGTTATCACATTGACAAGCCAACATTTACACGTACCAATTGTTGACACACCAAAAGTCACTTTATATGCGCCAAAATTTGTTATAAAAACATCGAATATTATCTACGTTTTCTTATTTTTGAGTATAATAAAGTTAAATTAATCATTTCTAAATGCGACGTAAAACTATTCAAAACCAACTAATTTTTTTAAAGAAAAAAATCTTTATAATTCCAAACATTTGAAGCTAGCATTCCACATTTTCACATTGTATTCATTTTAAATTTTAAGTTAATTTTTAAATTTTATGTTGTTAGGATTAAATACTAGTACATTCACTTTAGAATTAGTGCTTAACCTCTCTTCTCTAAATATATGACCCATTTCTGCAAAAGCTATCTACAGATATAAAACTAAATCGTACTTACCGAAAACCAAGCCATTTTTATCAGAAACTTGGCAAAACTTTCTTAGTTATGTTTTATCCACACTCTGCTTTGCGAATTTCATATTATCTTACTCCGATTCGAAAGTTAGGTCATTAAGTTCGCGTGTTTTCAAAGAACAAACATTATTTTTCGGGTATTTTTTTAACAAAGCTGGGAGTATAAACTCGGTGAAGCTCTAAATATTTGACGACATTGTACGGGAATAGGGAAAATTATCCAATGAAAAGTATTATCCTTCGGATGGCAATAACCTTATCAGTTTCGCTGATAAAAAATTATCATTTCCGAGACTTGGTGTGCAGGGAAGGAAATCATTCGCTTTTTTATATCTATCATTTCACGACAAACTTTTTTTTTATTTTCTATTTTAGTTTTCGAATCGATATATGTAACATCGTTAAAGTCGAAATGTACTCTGTCGGAATCCGGAATCGTACGAGTCGAAAACTGCATTAAAATATATGGTTACCGTATTACAACCCAGATATTTTTAAAACCTAGCTGCCTCATGGCTGATTTTAACTCATTTAATAGCTTAATAATGAACATTTCCAGCTTAGATTCTTCGCAAGCAATATAAAAGCGAAAGAGGAACTTGATACTTTTTGAAAGAATTGTTTTCACCTTGGAAGTCAGATATTGCAGTATACTTGGATTATTTTAACCCATTGCACGTGTATAAAAAATCTGATTTGCTATGTATGAAATTGCATCATTTTGACTCTTGTAAAAAATTTCGAAAAACAGAAATTTTTTCAAAAAGCAGCATATCAACGTGATTGATTGATTGATTTGGTTCGCCTCTAGTTTTGAAGCTACAAGAGGAATACAAAGTGTACACAAATGAAGTGACACATTTCAAAAATTAATTTTGAAAAAACCAAAAATGTTGCAACTACGAAATTCTTTAGAGGGTCGTAAATTAATGGAAATCAAAAATTTGCCTAGAGCCATTACCTGAGAAAAGATTAAAACCGGGAGAAAAACAAAAGCATGTATTTGTAGAGAATTTTACGCTCTTGAATTTGTTAATTCACATGTAGTGTGAAACTGAAGACTTTTCGTGACATTCAAGAAAAACTAAAAAAAGAAACCAGAAAACACGCATCGGCTTCTGCTGATCGGTAGCCATTCCGTGCGGAATTTTCTCACTGTGGCAAATTTAGAACGGCGTAACGCCGTGTTACCTATATGAAAAAAAAACTTTTTGAGATGCGCTCTTATTTAAAAAAAACCGTAGTTCCAACATTTTTAGTTTTTTTTAAAATTAATTTTTGAAATGTGTCACTTAATTTTTGTACACCCTTTATTTAGGGACTTGTGGTCACAACTTTGAGCCATAGTTAGCTTAGTTTATTTTGGTTTCGTTATATTAACGTTCCGTTCTGAAGCAATATGATTGCTATTTTGAGCCGAAACTCTTAATTTTGAAGTGTGGTCAAAAAACTTTTTTCCTAAATTATGCCTTAATTCTCGAATTTGATAGAGTACACTAATTTATGAAAAAATAATAACGTGTGTTGTTCAAAGTAACACATACATCTTCAATTTCTTGCATATCCACGGAGACAAAATACGGGATGTGTCTAGGGCATAACCTATCCCGGTTTTCTTCAGATCCATAGCATAAATAAACTTGGAGTATATCGAAATCTCAGCAGATTGTGCAAACAAAGGGGGAAAAAGACAATCGAAATTCTAATTTTAATCTTATATACTTTGATACAATTTTTATTTATAATTCCTGAAAGTGTTTGAACATAGATTTAAGAAAATAAAACAATTTTCAATCACCATCAGCGAGTGTATTAATTTAATTCAAAGAACCAAATTGCTCGTTGAGTTGTAAGTTATTGAACATATGTATATTTTTTCATATCACCAATTCATCAGCTATGTAATAAAATCTCTCTTTTATAGCATTGCTTAGTTCATTATTAACTTCTACAGACTGACTCTTTAACTAATTTTGAAGTTAATGGAAATCTATTGCCAAAGAAGAGAAAAATATTAATTGACCGAGCGAAACGAGGCCTTTTTCATCTTGGCCGTTTGGCATTACTTCTGATTTTGGTGAATTTGTTTGTTATGCAGTCACGACCAAACACGTTCTTCGATTCTCTTCGAATTTGGCATGAAGGTTCCTTGAAGGCATTAAAAACGACCTATGTGTAAGGATTTTCGTTTCAAGATGGTGGCTGTTTTAATGGTTTCAATGTTTGGAGAGTCAATGACAAATTTAGCGCCATTAAAATATTTGAGTTATTTCCGTAACGCGAGACATTTAATTTTAATTTTTATAATACTGATAAAAGCAGAGACTTGTGTAGATAATTCATATTCAAAAAAATGAGGTTGATCCTTTAAAGACTGCGATAAGAAGAACAGATTTTACATTCTTTTTTTGGACGCGAGATCTACTTTTCATGGAATTATTAATTAGTTATTTTAAAAAACAAATCCATGACAGCTCTTTGTAAGGATATAGTATTTGTATTTCTATACCTATGCATTACTTAACAAGGAACCTGCGCAAAACACAGAGTCATGAAGAATTTTCTTCCTTTGAAATTTTCCATACAAGGTTTGAAATTAGCAGCATGGAATTCACACTAATTTCGGAATAGCACTAATTTCGTTTATGATTTTTACTAATTAAGTTTCAGTAAACTTTTCATGTATTCTCTGTAAAATTTTACACGCAATATTGCGGTTTTACCTTTCTTGTCCATCATCATTTGTTTTATTAATTTTCTTTTGAAAATTAAGAATGTACTTGTCACTGTCAATAGCTGATTGTTCATATATAAAAATAATGTTGATCATAGTGTAGCAAGACTTTAAAGAAATCAACATTTTATTCTAGTCTACAAATTAGGAATATATGCTTACAAAATATATGTGAGCAGCAGCATCTATAAAGGTTTATAATTTACATTGTTGGAGAAAATGTCTTTGATATAATATTCAAATCCTGCATCAACCACCATATTTATTATGCTTATAATATAAATATGCATTATATTTTTCATTCATCATTTGTTTTATTATCTGTATTCTTTTGAGAAATAGGAAGTCGAAACTACTTTGGATATTTGGTGTTTAAATTATGCTTCGGTTTTTCGTTGAGGGTAACTCTTGTACCATCTCCATATTTCATTTTTCTGTCCGTAATTGCATTTGGATTAGCAGTCTTCAGATCGTATGCCAGTC
The DNA here is from genome assembly GCA_013235015.1 of Araneus ventricosus. Lineage (NCBI taxonomy): Eukaryota > Metazoa > Arthropoda > Arachnida > Araneae > Araneidae > Araneus > Araneus ventricosus. The sequence goes on along the minus strand of BGPR01000007.1, from coordinate 1,966,907 downwards.
CGATTATTGCCATGGCATCGATGAACACTTTGGTCAGATTTAAGGTGTAGCCCAGTTCGCTGGTGGCGTAGTCCCAGGGGAAGACATGATGGTAGTTGTGCCAACCTTCGCCAATCGCTAACAAAGCCACAACAGGATTCTCTCTTGCTTTTATGTACTTGTCGAAAGGTTGGTCGCCATATGTGTGTGCAGCGCTGTTCACAAGAAATGTGCTGTTAATGCTTACGCAATATCTTGCCATGGCAGAGATAAAAAACGAATTCCATACGGTCTCGCCCCAGCACCAAACGGGTATCATGGTTGGCAGATAGAAGGAGAAGAGGAGGACCAAAGGTTTATAAAACCTGTAAAAGCAAATTTCATCTATTGAAGCAAACATTCGAATCATATATAAAAGTGCTCAAAAGGTATAATCATAAAATATTGTTAGTGAAGTTTATAGAATTAAAATTTACCAGTTAATGTCTAACTTAATTTAAAGCTCAGATTACAGTAAATTTCTTTAATTTTTGTTAAAACCATCAAGATTAAAATAACTTTGAAGTGAAATTAAATCCCGAAAAATGTTTATAGATATATATATTAAAAGGTTTTTAAAAATATATTAAAATATTGCTTATGAATTCCTTCCATTACCTCGAAAATAAATCAAAGGACAAAAAATAAAACATAACAAAAAATCAAATGAAGACACTTTAATCGCTTAGGAGTTTTGGAATACATATTAACTTGCTAGTCAGAGCAAATAAGAAACAATGTAATGTGCTTGGCTATGTTTGGAAGTGAAATGTGACTGTCATATACACTGACGAGCCAAAACATGACCATCCCCACATTTTTCAATGAACTCGTCTGGATGACGTGGAGGACACGTGGTTAAGTGAGAATGGCATTTAACTGCTGCTGGAGAAGGTAAGTAATCATTCTTGCACTTACTTTTGCGAGTGATGGGAAAGGCTGCTGATCTAAGCGAACTTGATAGAGGGCAGATCGTAATGGCCAGAAGTCTCGGAACGAGTATCACCGAAACTGCACGACTGGTAGGTTGTTCACGATCTGCCGTTATGAGTATTCATGCAAAATGGATAAATGACGGTGACACCAGCAGTAGACGCCAAGGTGTTGGTCGTCCACGCGTCATCAAAGAAAAAAGACGTCGGAGACTGTCCCGCTTGGTAAAGCAAAATCGGCGCCAGACAGTGGCTCAGCTGACAGCCCAATACAATGCAGGTCCAAGTGCAAGTGTTTCGGAACACACAGTTCAGCGGACACTGTTGGATATGGGACTGTACAGCAGACGTCCCACTCGTGTGCCTCTGTTGACCAAGCGTCATCGTCAACTAAGCCTACAGTGGGCCCGGGAACATCGAGACTGGACCATGGATGAGAGTGGAAGAGAGTTACCTGGTCGGATGAATCCCGATTTCTCACTCATCACGTCGATGGTCGTGTCAGGGTACGCCGTCTGCCAGGCGAACAGTTGCTCCCCTCTTGTACAGCAGGACATACACAGGCTGGTGGTGGAGGTATTATGCTTTGGGGGATGTTCTCATGGGCGGCTCTGGGACCCATAGTTGTGGTAAAACAGACCATGAAAGCTGCGAACTACCTGAACATCATTGCGGATCAGTTGCACCCTTACATGGCGTTTGTCTTCCCAACTGAAATGGAATCTTCCAGCAGGAACAACGCCCCATGTCACAAGGCTCGGATTGTGTTGGAGTGGTTCGAGGAGCATACTGATGAATTCCACTTAATGTCCTTGCCACCTAACTCGCCGGATCTTAATCCAATGGAGCACATTTGGGATGTCATGGAGCGGCAGCTCAGAGCTCAAACACCACCATGTCCGAATATCTCGACTTTGCGTGACCTCTGCTTAGACATTTGATGCAACCTGTCTCCAGTCATGTACCAAAAACTTGTGGCATCTTATGCCCAGGCGAGTTGCAGCTGTTTTGAAGGCCAAAGGAGGCGCAACGCGTTATTGAATAGGTGGTCATAATGCTTTGGCTCTTCAGCGTAAATAGGACGCTGGGCGGAGGTTAAAGGAATTATAAGGAGAAGCAAACATCTTCTATGAAGTCTAGGTTAATTTTGCTTGTTTATTGGAGACGGGTAATAAAAATTTCGGGTATAGTTTTGTATCAAATCTCAAAGACCAAGTTTATTCCTTCTTTTTTACTCTTTAAGAATTGACACTGAATTTATATCTCTCAATTTATTGTGTACTTTCACTGTCAGAAACCTCTTCATGTTTTTTTTCTGATTAGAAATAAAATTTGTGATCGCTTCAGTGATTAACTGTAATATCTTTATATCTTTTGGACATTATGTGCATAAAAATATTAAATTCCTAAATAAAGAAAAACTTTGTATTCTCAAATAAACGCTTATGCGAGTTTGACGCATGCTGTGTTGGTTTCAGAAAAACACTAGTAATTTGAAAAGAAATGCGTACTAAAGCACATCTGTTCTAGTAATTATGAAACGCAACTTCGTTTATTAAGAAACATAATACTGGATGCCAAGAAAACCTGGATCTCTTTCAACAGATAGCATTTCGAATCTTAGGTGCTATTTTCTAAAATTAAGCTAGAGTTTTGTTCTTAAAATCAATAAATATGCATGGGTAAACATTCGTCTAAAATACTAAGAAGACGACAGCGGTTGTTTGACGAAACGCTTCCAAAAATTTTCAACATTAAATACTATCAAAAAGTGTTGATTATTTAAATTAAAAAGCAGATTTTCTAAGTATTTTATTCACTATGCTTTGATAGAAAGGGAACTTAAGCATGAATAACTTTTCCCAAAGTTCATTAACTCGATGCTGAAGCTTTGTATAAATAAGACATTTAATTAAAACAGCTTTTTCAAAATACATATTATTAATGTACTAAGAAGTAAATTTTTTCAGTCTGAATTATTGACTTTATTTCAGTCTTTAATATATAAACATTTTTATAATAGCTAGCTGATACATTCGGCGTTGCTCAGGATGAAAATATTTTTCAGTCTATGAAAATATATTTCAGTCTAGTTCATTCTCTCCCTCGTCGTCTGACCCCTCGGCCAGCACTTAAGCTCCTTTCGTCTCCACACTTTGCTAGACTCGTGCCAGGTGGTTCAATCTTTGGAACTCCATTTTTCCTTTACCATTATTACTACGTGGACAACAGAAGCTCCTTCATATAATGGTTTTTTGTTAGCATTATCCCAAATACCATTCTCTTCCTTTTGGTGTCTGTGGGCCTGATCGAGAAAATACTGGATAGTGTTCCTTCTTTTTGGCCCTTAGATCCTCTCCTTTTGGAATCGGACTCAATAAGTTTGAACGACTTTACACACTCATCAGGAACATTTAAAAGTTTGTCAAAATTAAATGAAGTATCACATAGGAATAGTAATGAACTAACATCACTGAATTGCTGTACAAACATATTGAAAGACGTACATGCTACAAAATAAAAGTGGAAACAAGATTTTCTGCCTTTCTGTTAATATTCAAAGAAAGCAATATTTTTTATCAAGACTTTAAAAAGTTGCTAAAACACGGGGAAGAAGGACTTGATAAAAAAAATTGGTTTGAATTTAATTACAATAATAGAAAGCATAGTTACAAAATTGTGTTTGACATGAATTCGAAATGTTTATTAAAATTAGGGGAAAAGAACGTGTATGACACTTAAATTCAACTCAGTAAAAAGAAAATTTTCTTCTTTTTAAGATGGTATACAAATTATTTTCGTGCAATATATATTTCAGAAGTTATTGGCAAAAAACTGAGAGAAAACGCCGCAAATCGCTTGATTTCTGTTATTTAAGTAAATATTTTAAGAAGTAATAATTTTTGAAAGTTGAAAAAGGCACAATTGATCTAGAAATGGACCCCTGATAGTCATACGCAAATTTCATACCGACACTATTCACCGTTTAGGAAGACTTCTTGTGACAGATAGACCGGTAAAACACCTTTAATTCTCCCTAGTTTCTTTCCTTTCGATAGGAACCAAACTAAGCAACCTTGAAAGACTCATAAGGATCATTATAAAAAATTTGAAAATTAAGCAAAACATCTCATAGATAGAGTAATTAATCCAATCGCACAGTAATTGAATTACTGTGCAACAATATCAAAAAAAGTGCTATGACATAAAACCGGGAATAAAAACTCTGCCTTGGAAATCAAAATGTCCAAAGAAAACAATATTTTCTTGTATTAACTTTAACAGTGGCAAATGCACGTGACTGAAGGATTTGAAGAAAAGTAAATTAGCTTGAATTTAATTTCATAAGAATAGACAGTATTGTTAAAAATTGTGCTGAAAATAAATTTTGAAACGTTAATTACAATTAGGGAAAAACTGTACCGCAATGGAATAACTATCATTAAAAAGATAAGTTTTTGCTCTTTAAGATGGTGTAAAAATAATTTTCGTGAAATAAATATTTTTGAAATATTGGCTAAAAATGTCTATATAACAATTAGACTTAAAACTGCGTAATTTTGGTTATTTAATTGTCTCAAGAATTAATTCTGAAAGTTGAAAACAGCACAGTTGACCTAGAAATGTACCCCAGAATGGCATGTGCAAATTTCATGTCGCTACCGTTCACCGTTTAGGAGGAGTTCTTGTGACCGACACACAGATACGTGTATTTTCTGTTTTATATTATAGATATGGAACCTTAAAATCATTTTTGCTCGAATTCACTACCAGGTTGAGCCACTTTTACGGAATAAAAATTCAATTAAATTAATCGCCAGGCTGATATTTAAGTTTTTAAAATGTTAAAATAGATCATTTATTAAGTGTTAAAAAAGGATATTTATCAAAAGTATTTTTAAATGTTAAAATAGAACATTTTTTAAATGTTAAAAAACATTTATTAAATGTTAAAATAAAATATTTATTAAATGTTAAAATAGGTTATTTATTAAATTTAACTTACAAAATTTATAAAATAGAGCACATCATCGAAAATTTAGCAAAATTTCAGAATTTTAGCACACCAAGCAATCAGTGAAAAATCTATTATAAAATTCTATTTTTTCAAACATGAATTAAGGCAAGTCAAGTAAAAGTGTACAAAAGTAATTAAATATTCTTACCGTCTTTGAAACCTAATAATAGGGTCAGCCAATAAATCTTCCAGAAAAACAGTCTTTCCTTTCTTAATGACATCCGGATGCTTCTTGCACAACAGCCAACCAATGTGAGCGAAGAAGAATCCGCGCTTGATGTTGTGTGGATCTGCATCAGTGTCGGTGAATTTGTGGTGAACCCGGTGATCCCTGCACCATACGTAAATATCATTCTGGAACATAATAACAAATGATCAAAATTGCATTCTCGTAAAGAAAACAAGTACTCACGTAGCTAATCAAGTTATATTGCTTTATATGAAAAATGGTTTAACCCTTCACTGCATACTGTATCAAATTTGATACATAATTTATTTTTCATGTTAATAATGAATAGAAAATTTTTTGTCCACACGTACACGCTGTATCAGATTAGAAACATCATGATAATCATTCGTTCCATTTTCCATGGGCAGTGCAGGTTCTATTGATAAGTCTGTAGTAGTCAGTTATTCAATTCCTGATACACCTATTGACATATTTACGCAGTTTTTAGCATTTAAAAGGAGTCTTGCATCTTTGATGGTTTCGTCAATTGCTTCTACAGGTATTTGCAATTTGGTAATACTTTTTAAAATACTTTTTTCATTGTTTTATCAAAAAAGAAATAGTGATTTGATACGTTCATTAAATTCAATTTAATAATATCATAATTCTATTTTGATTTTCTCCTGTTATATTTGAACTTCCCATGCCAAAATCATTTATTTTGAAATTTAAAAAATCGTGTATTGAAGGGATAATCAATGGCGTAGCGAGGATAAGTGGTGTCCAAGTCATAATAAGATTTGTTTCGGCCTCTGCCCCAGTGACGGAGTTTGTGTAAGCGGCGCCCGGGGCATTTTTTCGCCCCTTTATCGCATTTTACTTCAAAAAGATCCATAAATGCGTTAACGTTTTATCATCACGGCCAGTGGCGTAGCGAGAGTAAGTGGCCGACCGAAAATAATCTGATTTATTTTTTATCTCAGTTGTCACCAGTGGCTTGGGAAGCGTAAATAGCGCCAGGGGTATGCCATTATTTCTACACCCCTCATCATATTTTTCTTTAAAAACGGCATAAAGACTCCATGGCGCCCCCTAAAACTGACTCCCGGAGCATCAATACCCCCTTTCCCTACGGTCGCTAGGCCACTGGGTATTATAAATGGGAACATATCATAATAGACAATGAAAACATAATCCGACTGGAATAATTGCCCAACTGTCTTTGAACAATAATTCTAACTTATCCTGCTTTCAATACACTGAACATACTAAATCCTTCTTTTCTCATAATTCTTTAATAGTAATCTCCCTTTTCCTTGCATTTCACACTTAACACGCAATGATTCCCCATCTTTACTACGTTTCTCAAAAACCTGTATATTGATGTAAGCTTTTTCATGTTGTTTGTCATCATCTTCATTCATCATTTTTCTTTCATTCACACCGTGATAATCAAGAGATTGTGCATATTCCTTTATTTTGTTGCCAGTTCTATGTGTTAACACCAGCTTTGTAATTTCTTCATTTGCCATTCTTCTGTATGTTGTATATATATATTTTGCAACTCAATAAGTCCACCTACATCTATACCAAACCGGATAGGAGCCACGTAAGCTCTAGAGACGGCGGTGTGGTGTTAAAGTGGTGCTGTTTAGTTATTTTGTTTCCACATAAGTGGAAACCAAACAAAAATCAATGAACAATATTTTTTTCCTTAAACATATTAAAAGAATGACGTTTATTAAATGGGGTAGGGCTGCTTTTGGAAGACCATGACGTTTACAGATAACATGTCCTATTGATTGAAGTATTCTTTCTTTTCCACTTGCTCTGATGATTGATGATTTTTGCAGCATTTTAAAAATGTAAAAGTTTTTGTTGTATATTAAGGTATTAAAAATTTCCTTTGTTTTCCGAAAATTCGATATTTAAAATGCTTTCTTTCATTGTTCACATATTTTACTGCTGTAAGAATATTGTAAGTCCATGCAGTACAATAGCCTTTGAAAGTACAAATTGGCCGTAAAATAAAGTGAAATACTCGAATGTCGATTGTAAAAAATCTATTAAGCCAAATGTAACCGAATTTGATCTCCATACTATTCCGTGAATGGAATTTTGATTTACCCAAACAAAATTCCAATTATCGCCATTAACTGCAATATGGCGTTTTATCCGCAGTTGGTTAAGTCAATTAGCCAAAAGAATTACGTACTGAATTAGTCTGTATATAGTTATGCTTGTAATATTTATGCATGTGTGTGATAAAAAGTTGTGATAGAGCCTTTCACTACGTTCAGAGAGTTCTGAATATTTTGGAATCCGTTTCTACTTACTCGTATACAAAGAGAAAGTATTTTAACTGTCTAAATTTCAGCCTCCAGAATTTGATGAAAATCTCTACGTTTTAGACCTCTCCGAGTCCGAAAAACACATTTTTGGAGTGTCTGTGAATGCGATAACTCAAAAACGGTTTGAGTTAGACGGATGAATTTTGGTATGTGGCCTTAATACCAAATTTGTAGATTTCTATCAAGTTTTGTTCGAAATCCGTCTACGGGAAGAGTGTTTGCCCGTGCTCATGTGAACACAATGACTCAAAAATTGAAACAGTAAAATTTGGTACACAGTTTTATTATCAGAACCATTCATTTGCCATTCTTCTGTCTGTTGTATATATATATATATATTGCAACTCAATAAAGTCCACCTACATCTATACCAAACCGGATAGGAGCCACATGAGCTCTAGAGAGACGGTTCTCTTTATCAAATTTTGGATCATATCGATCAACGCTTTGACTGTCTGTCTGAATATTCGCTTGCATCTTGCTTGAATGCGATAAATCTTGAATGGCGACTTAGATCAATGAAATTTGATATGTGGTCTTCTAACCATAGCTGTAAATCTGCGCCAAATTTTGGTTTCAATCGGTTGAAAATAAGGTGTCCAAAATGCAAATTTGTTGGGGCTTTTTTTATTATACTACGAACTTTCCATGTTTTGTCATGATATCTGAAGGTCGGAAGAGGAGCAGGGTATTCCTGCTTGTATTGTTACTCTTTCGCTTGTCACGATCCTCGACTCTGCGGACAGTATAAGTCTGAGTACTCGAGGCGGTCCCGGCCTCGAGTATTTATTATGGAGTGTACTACGGCTGCTCTTCCCCGGGGCTGGAATCCTCGGCGACCTTTAAGGTCTTACACACTTTCGGGTAGGCGGGTCGTCATAGGATAGGTTTATTTATGTTCAGGGAGTATACCAAAAAGCAGTGGCGTAACGACCGGGAGGAAAGGAGAGTATTGATGGCCCGGGCTCCAGATTTAGGGGTTGCCAAGAAGTCAAAACATTACCGAGTTTATATTATTTTTAACACAAAATATGATGAGCAGGTTGAAAATAAACCATGCACTGGGGATCATTTACGCTTGCTAGGCCACTGATATATTATAATTCTATATGGTCCTAGTCAGTCATATTATCTTCCTAGCGCCACTTACGCTTTCAAGGCCACTGATATATTATAATTCTATATGTTCCTAGTAGGTCATATTATCTTCCTAGCGCCACTTACGCTTGCTAGGCCACTGGGCATGTTCACAAAACTTTAATGCTTCACACTTTAAAGTCAGATACGACGAGGAGGCGTTAAAATACTATACCCTGGGCGCCGTTTAAGCATGCTAAGCCATTGATGATGACGGGGAGGGGGGTAATCATATTATGACCAGGGCGCTACTGTTAGACCCTGTTGGTGTGTTTCGGAAATTTGGAGAGGGGGTGCCAGCTCAGGTATTGTCCTCGTCATCTGGCCGCGGTTCAAAATCACGAGGTCCGTCCCAAAATAGCCCTCGTGTTGCTTCAAAACGGGACGTCAATATAACAAAACTAAAATAAGCCACTGTTAGATAGTCAAAGGGTGACGACTCCCGCTAGTTCTTGTTATTTTCACTGTTTAGAAATTAACCAGAGTTCATTCGTTACAAAACTTCCAGACTCGATAATTTCCTTGCACCATCACGAAGCAAAATTAGATAAGAATTTTTAAGTAAAAAATTATGTAATCAAGCTGGCTGTAGCTCTTTCCGCGTTTACCTCCATGAAGTTCATGCGATCATGCTTCTCAGAGGACTAAATAAAATGGTTCTTTCCGAAGAAGAAAATACTACTTGGAACTTTGACTCTGGCGCCACAACATGCCTCGTATGTGAAATAACATAATCTCGATACAGTTTGGGATGGACATGTCTGGAAGAGGAACCATACGCTCCCTGAAAGCATCAAGCTCAAGAAGATTTGCTTGGTGACGCGTTCGTTCTTCCTTATCCAGCCAATTGCTTTTGGCCTTTGAAGCCTTTAACAGACATCCGTGGAAAAAAGTATAAAGTCGCAAAAATACGGGACATAAGACAAGAAATATATATCATATTTTTATGAAAGGCACATTTTCATGAAATGCAGAGAATTCTTCGTGATATAAGGAAATCCCGGCAAAAATATATTTAAGTTTAATTACATTATGTAATGTTTTATAAGAAATTCGAGAAATGACTATACAGTTGTAGTTGGGAAAAAGTATAGATTCGATACGAGATATTCTTTAGTAAGTCATGTGGGAACCTCATTTTTCTATTATTCGTATTAATAATCGATTCATAGAACCAGACAGAACTTGAAAGGTGTCCGGGTCAATTTTGTTTCAGCAAATTTTAATTGTGCTTTTTAGATCAGACATGTTTCTGTATTGTCATCCATTCTTGTAAACATCTTGAACCAGAATGCCCGAAAGGTTTTCCATTGGATTCAGGTGGGGAGTCCGAGTAGGCCATTGAAACGTTTTTAGCTAGTTCGACTTCATCCAAGATTTTGCATTGTTTTGTTGAAATGACCAGTCTTCTGATATATTCAAAAGAGCAACAGGTAATAAACTATCTGTGAGCATGTCCTGATATAACACTGAATTAATTTTGATTTCGAAAAACTATTTCATTTGCATCAACACAAACCATGGCAGATCTCTTTCGGAATTGGTGTTTTGAAGAAATTCGGTGTTCTGTATGCAGTTCCTACCAGTAAAACTTAAATCTGTCTGGCCCATTTAATTAAACCTTTTTGTTTCGTCTGAAAACACCACATCAATTCCAATTGATGCCAGCCATTAATTGTTTCCGGACAAAATTTATATGCGAATCAATATACCGCTTATATCCGCTACAATAAAAAATAAGAAAAGATAAATAACAATAAATATAACAGAATAAAAAAAAATTCTAAATATTGTGAAAATAATAGACATATACAAAAATTAATATACGATGATAAATAAATACAATAAAAGTAATAGAAAAGTAAAGGTAGGTAATATAAAATATTATATATGCATATAAAATATATACAGAAATGAAAATAAAAAAAATCTATATACAGTTTTTTAGATGAAAAGAATCAGCCGAAAGAAACAAGGAAAAAATTCATTCTTTTTAATGGTAGTCCCAAGAATGACTTACTAAAAAATTGAACTCAAACATCCAAGAGTTTCAAGCCAGTTTATGACATGACTTATATAAACCTTTCTTTCTTCATATACATTTATTAATTACTTTCTCTTGTCTACACTTCCTTTACACTAAAATGATACCTCGGTTTTCGTCGAAAATCCGTTCTAAAACAATCGGTGAAATTCGAAACCGGCGATAACAGAGGCGATTATTTCCAAATGAATCAATGTAAATCCAATTAATTCCAATAATTAGACACTCCAAAATACATACCAAAAATGCAGCTTATAGAGAATTAATATAGTGTTTAATGCTAAAAACAGAAAGAAATTAATCTAAAATTAATATTAAACTGCTAAACTTTCTAGAAGATTCTGAATGGTATACGATTAAGTGTTTCGCTTATAATCACCACACATTATCACTCGAAAAAAGAGTTAGACTACCTTCCATAGGCTTATGTCCTGGCACTGCCTTTGTCCTCCTGTGTAATGAACTTAAGCTATTTTACCGCGTTCTTTTTCTGTAACAGTTTTCCCACTTGTGTTTGTCATCCTTCTCGTATAGTTTACCTCAAAGGTCCTGACCTTGCATTGTATCCCTTACGATACCATTTTCTTGTTTTCAATATAGTTGCTTGGTGGTCTTAGTAAGCTTCCACTTCCTGTCCATTCAAATCGCTTATGAAGAGTCATAAGGACTCTAGGCACGGGGACAGGAGGTGGTATTATGTGTAATAACAGTTCTCTAAGGCATTTTTTTTCCAAAAAGAGGCCAGTTTATGACATTTGAAAATTTGCTGGGGGGTCGAATCCTTCAGCCTCTACTTAATCTTTGGATTCGGGCACGAATTTTTTGGCCTCAAACTTGTCCGAGGTCGCACCTTCGCAGTTTGTTTTCGAAAAATTAGAAGCGATGTCACGTGGGCGCTCCGACAAAAAGCAAAGTAACTGCCCAAAACCGAGAAAAGTTTTTGAGGAAAAAATTGACGAAAACCGAGATATATTACTGCACTTGGAACTAAATGTAAAACATGCAAGAGAATTGCAAATGCCAACGGTCGATTATTTAGGGATCTGAATCGGAAGTAGTTTACCTGAAATGCGACACAGTTCAGAATGCAGAGAAAAACCCTAAGTGGCCACCTGGCTTTGTAGGAGCGGTGGGACCACAACCGATGCGCTCCTGCCGTGATCCCCAGGAAGGCTAGTTGTTCCAAAATTAACGCTGAAATAAGTTTAATAAAGAGTTTTAAAAAACACTTATTAAACAACTGAAAAGGAGAAATATTTATTTTAATTATTTTCTGCATTTTAGTCTTCAATTTATAATTCTTTACAGTAAAACTTCTCTAAGCGGCCACCCCTTTCAACAACAGCTCTTGTTTGGAACATAATTTTTGACCCATACACATAATAATCTCTATTTAAGGCCACTCAAACCCCCTGAGTGGCCAGGTTGGTCGGCTGATCAACTTCAAGGAAATACATTCCTTTCGTCTCTCTGATCCTGGCTATTTTATTAAGAGTTAAGGAGGGGAAAGAAATGGCAGAAAAAAATCATGCGCACAAAGAAAAACACCGGAAGTCAGATCGATATTATTCATTCCTTTCTCACCGAGAAGAGAAAAGTAAACTTCATTTGCGTTGATTCGGCTTCTGGCAAAGGAGCTGTTGATATGGGTTCAGACCATCAGCAAATGTAACTTTCAGCTCATCAGACTTTAGAAAAATAGATGATATTATTGTCCATTACCCTGACAATGATGAAACTATTAGGGATTTTTCCCAATTGAAAAATAAAACAAAAAAATTGCAAAAAGTTACCCCCGAAAAGGTTGAAAAATCTAAGAAAACACAAATTACATCTTTTTTTCAAAAAAAAAGCATTTTAATTAAGTAATCTTTTCTTTAAATGATTCTTAAAATTTATTTATCAAAAATAAAAAAATTAGGACTTGTTTAAATACGTATTTTATACTTCCAAATATGAAATTCCTTTAGAGCGGCCACTTTTCCTTGGAATGGTGGGAAGTCGCTGAAGAGAGGTTTCCACTACAGTATAAATATTGCCACACAAAGAATCTGACCGGTAGTTACCGTGGCTTGGCTGGTAGAGGATTGGCCTATTAATCTGATTGTCCTTAGTTTGAATCCCGGCAACGTTAGTTTGATCAAAGGACTGATATCTTTATTCTGAAATGTACTGGTTGATTGCAAATATTTCTGAACAATTCTAGAATTTTCTTCAAATGTAAAATACTGAGCCCCACAATCTGTGGACAAGTTCTCTGTTCGCTTGTGTTACGAGCTTAGAAGAAGCAAATATACATTTTTTGTCAAACTGTATTTTATAATTCGCTGCGATAATTTATGTTATCTTGAAATTAATGCGTATGGAATCAAAATTTAATTAAATTAATCTATTAAACCATAATTAATTTCTGAAAGTATTAAAATAGTGTATTGGCATCTAGATTTCGAAAGTGTACAAAATTAGAAAAATCCAGCACTCCAGGAAGTGATTGAAAAATTAAACGACTCTATCTTAACTAACATATATCAAGTTAAATAAAAGTGTATAAAATAAATACACTACTTCAGTTTCCATCAGAGACATCTAATTTGTAATATCTGTTTAGCAGTTTACTGTACTTAGTATACGAATATCATAAACCTGGTTTCTCATTTTAATAAAAGTTGTTTGCTCGAATTTTTTGTAGTCGCTTGGTTTTATTTTCAAATTTGCCATTTCGAGTTTGTTCTATACTGCTTAACAGTACTTTCTTTTTTCTTCGGAGAATGGATCTAAGACGAGTGGCACATATTATATTTTAACAAATTGAAGAGGTTATGAGAGAATACCACTAGTAGTATTTATCAAATAGTTGTTTAAAAAAATATTTTTTCTTTAATATAATTTAAAGTAATGGAAACAAAAGGTTTGAATGAGATTTTTTAAACATAATTTCGATTTATTTTTTCATTTGATTTTACAGCCTCATATAAATGAACTATTTTTATTTGTTTCTCATTTTAGTAAAAAATCTTTTGCTCGGAAACTTTTTGAAGTTGCTTGGTTTTTAGAATTCGTCAATTCGTGTTCATCCTTCATCTGCGTAGCAGAATATTCTTAATTACTCGGAGAATGGATGAAAGATGAATGGAACACGTTATTTTTTTAATGAATTGGCGAAGTTAGAAGAATGTAACAATGGGGAACTTCAGCATTTTTTAAAAACACGTGAAAGCCATCCGTATTTGTAGAAAAAATCATTCTAATTTCAAATAGGCAAGTGAAATTTTACATAAAAATTTATTTATTTAAATATTGAGAGCGAAAGATGCACTGAAATAACAGGAATCATGATGCAATCCGAAACGCACTCTCATTGGCCGAGTAGATTTTGACGTCAAAGTTGCCTTCCTTCGCATACTTCTCTCTCGCTACTATTGTGCTTTGCTTTGAATCAAGGCGTTTGTACCAGCTAACGTTTTAAAAGTGAAGTTTTTGGCTTTTCTACTACTCAACGGTCAATTTCACAATGGATATTGGCTCTGTACAAAGTAAATCGGATAATTTGCCAAGGATTGATTCTACAATGATGGCAATGTATTTCAAGAAAAATCCCGATTTTATGAGAGCTGAGATACAAGGAATAAAAGCACAACGGTAAAATTTCTCCTTTTTTTGTCTTATAATCCTCTTCAATGAAACAACGTAAAACAAAAAATAAAATAAAATGCTGAACTTAGCTAAAAAAAACCTGTCATAACTCAGAATCCAAACAGTATCCCATGGTGTGTATACTAATTTGTAGACAGACAAAGTGCTTAAAAATAAAAATAAATAAAATAAATAATGAAAAAACAGAACCGATGAAACAAAATTAATTCTAGCTTAACTTCTTTTTAATGTTAACCGAATTCGGCATAAAAAAAAAGGAAATTTTTAAACTCCCATAAAAAAAGATCCACTGAAAATGAAGAAATAAATTAATTCTGTTAATGCTATTAAATCGTCACTATCCCCGTGTGGATGAATCAGCATAAATAAAAAAAGCAGGAAACCGCTAGTTACGTTTTCATGTCCGCGCTTAACTTTTCGTGTGAAAAATAAAAATAAACTTTTAAAAATTAAACAAAACCGTGGTTTGAAAAGTAAAAAATAATTTTCTTTTTAAAATCGGTGCCAAAATAGAAACAATATTAAATCTATTTATAAACCGTAATCAACAATAGAACCTTAAAACCACACGTGGCTACCACGTAATCTTTCAATACGAGCTCATACAGGTACTTATGCGTTTAACCTCATCTTATACTTATATCAAAAACAGAACAAATATGAAATTCAAGGCTCTTCTTCACAGTACTTCCTGATATTGTTATGGAGTATCAATGGTTTCTTAAAATGTAAATTCCATGCAATCAAAAAAGGGGGATAATAGAGGGATAAACAAATTAAATTTAACTATTTGCTTTAAATTATCCATTTCCTTTTTCCTGCTAACCTCTCCTTATACTTCTTTAACTAACTTTTGAAGACAAATTTTGATTTTAATATATTCATTGAATATAAAGGATTTATTTTGCATCAAAAATTAATTCTGCGAATTATTTTGTTGAACTACGAATGAAAACGAATTTCATTAGCAAAAAAGTCGTGAATTTAAACTAATTTTTAAGATATTCTTATTAATTTTCAATAGTACTGTAATTTTTTAAAAAATATAAGAAACATTCGAATATCCATTGAAAAAATTTGAGCAATAAAATAACAAGAGCAAGTTTTTTTTTTTTTTTAAAAAAGAATCTTTAAAAAGGTGGGATCTTCTATGGCCCCTCAAATGATAAAAAAAAAATAAATAAATTCCATGAGGCCAAACGGGAAAAAACTAATTAAATTTAACAATTTGTTTTAAAATTTCTTTCTTTTTTGGCTGCTAGCCTCATATTATACTTCTTTTAAGAACAAAAAAGATATCGAATTCTGAATTTACTGTGATTCATGATATACAATTTTAATAGATATAATATAGATTAATAACTCACATCAAAATGATCTCCACAGACATGACGAATGCTGCTTGCTGATAATTCGGGATTAAGCTTAGGATCTCTCTCCATCGCTTTACACCACTTTTTGCGAATAACATAATTTTTTGGCACATTGATAAATAATTTATCGGGTGCCGTTACAGTTGTATTACTTCATTTAGGAACAATACAATACTTGTATCTTGCCGACATTATTTTATCTGATGCGATCTTCGGAAAATATATAAAAAAAGAGAATCTCTATAGAGAGCGAACGGGAAGAAAGCGTGTGTGTCCCCTGTCAGGCAGCTATGACGTCAGACCCGTTTCGCGCCAAAATGGGTCGTTTTTCCCGCGCTTTCTGAGAGGCGAACTTTGATTGCAAATTTAAAAAAAAACAGTCTAGAATTTTTTTTTTAATGTTTTTGTTCGTTTCGAAGCATTTTACATCGATTTAAAAAAAATGCTGAAGTTCCCCATTACGAAGCTATTAGCTTTTTTTATGTTTAATTTCGGCATAATACTTGTTTTCTTCTAATTTTCTCAGAATACTTACTTTCAATATGCCAGCGAAACTACTAGATTCCAGCTTCCGCAGCTAACGAAGCCCTAGAAAGATCTGTCCGTTGATATGCCACAGCACAATATAGCCTTTACTCTGATTTTTATGATAAAATGTATATTTTATAATTAAAAAACGCAGATTCGTTACTTTCAGTGCACTAGCGATGCTACAAGGTTCCCTCTCCCGTGGCAAGCGAAACACTGGGATGCTTTTTAAGTAAAAAAATGTTCTTCCCGGTGCCAATTTCGGATGCCATAGGTATCACGAGGACTGCTTTCAGTTAGAAAAAAGGTGATAGTGCAATCACGACCCACAATAATAAAGGGTTCGAAAATAAAATAGGTCACATAGCTGTTACAAGCAAAAGTTCGAAACTAGTATGTGCAGGAAATGAAATTTGGGTTAAATTTTAAACAATAAATCTTTGTCTGTAACCGCTGCAATTCAGTGCTTACATTAGCAACCATTTCCGTTTAGCAACTTGGCGCCCTTTTAAGATGAAGCAGTTCTAACTTACAGATTTCAGCCCTTTTATTTACAAGCAGATTACTAGCAATCGCCTGAGAAATTTTTTTTCGATAGCTTTATTCATTTGATCAATATAATTATTTTTTATTGATGTTATGGATTGTTCTTTAGACATTTTAAGTATATATTTAGCATTTTCTCAAAATAAAGTTTCCTGACGTATCCACATTTTAAAATACTCCATGCACATCATACTACTATCTTCAAATTTGAAATTTTTCTCCTTTCTTGTTTAAATGCAAGTATATATGTCAATATATAATTGTATATATTGGCAGAATTTTGAATCTTTAATCATTTATGAGGATTATTTTTACCTTTAAGACTTAACGTATTAATAATGCAACTATTTTTCCAAATTAAAAAAAAATCAAATAGATCTAGATTTGAACTAATTTGTTCCAGCAATTTTAATTTCGGTTTTTAAATCAGACTTGTTTCTGTACTGAACCCCATTCTTGTAAACATCTCCAGCCAGAATGCCCGAAATGTTTTCCATTGGATTCAGGTGGGGACTCCGAGTAGGGCATTGAAAAGGTTTTACCTAGTTCGACTTCATCCATGATTTTGCAGAGCACGAAATATGCACAGATACATTGTCTTGTTGAAATGCCCCATCTTGTGATGTAATCAGAAGAGCAACCGGCAACAAGCTATCTACCAGCATGTCCTGATATAACACTGAATTCATTTTGATTTCGTAAAAAAAATAACAATTTCAGTTCCACCAAATGCTGCAAATGCGGCACAAACCATGGCAGATCTCTCTCGGAATTGGTATTTTGAAAAAAGGCGGTGTTCTGTATGTAGCCAAGTCAATAAAGACCCAAAAATAGTCAAATTCGGAAAAAAATTGCATAAAGCTGAATTTTACACCATTGATAGATCCCTACCAGAGAAGCATTTTTACACAAGTCCCCAAAAATCCATCTGGAGCATTCCCCCCATCCCCCCTGATAATCCAAACTGGCGATGTTTACAAAACAGCCATTATCTCTGCTTCTAATTATCGGATAAAGTTCAACATTTTTTGTCTTGTTCGATATTGAATGGGCTACTAGAATAATTAGCTTCATATTTCCGTTAAACCAACCATTTTTTTTTTTAATTTAAGAAAATATGAGGAAAGTAGTTTTTTACTTAGAAACTTTTGAATTTTACGCAATATTTTTTTATATGTCATATTATGTGAAAATCCATTCTACTCGTATTAACGTTGTAATCTACATTTTTTTTAATCTACTGATATATATTTATGTGCGCTGGGGGGGGGGAGGTTTAGGTTTAGCTATATTAACATCCCGTTTTGAAGCAACACGAGGGCTATTTTGGGACGAACCTCGCAATTTTGAACCACGGTCATATGACGAAGACGACACCTGAGCTGGCACCCCTTCTCCAAACTTCCACTCCACACCAACGGGAGGACGTTTCACACTCCACGTCAAATTTGGCGTTAACATAAAAGGCACAGTGGAATCGGTTACGAACCTAGAACCTTCCGGTTCTGAAGCTGAGATCTTACCAACAGACCACAGAGACCCTAAATTTTTTTCAAAGCTCTGTTCTTGGTTTACGTTTATTTTGCACACTTATATTTTTATGTTGTACTGAGACAAAAGATTAAATATGGCATCTAAATATTGCAGCTGACATTCAGGTAACTGTAGAATGTATGAATTGCATAATGAAGCAGAGTCATAAACATAAAGCTGCCGATATCCTACTCAATAATTTATTGTTTAGAATTGTAATAGAGCATCTGTCATTGCTTATACTCTTTCTTAACTTCCTATGAAGTTTCTTAATTCAGTACAAATAATTGGCTCGATATAGTTTAAAAGTCATCAGTCGTGAAGAATTTTGTGAAGAGGAACAGCAACCGATCTCATTTGCTGCCTTCCATTCCAAATCTAATTGCAGCCGTACAGCAATTAAAAGTCACTCGACGTTTCTTCTCCTTTTTAACCCTTTGAGGACAGGTACGGCGTATAATGTTAAGCCACAGTTCACAGATTTCGAGATTGAGGTGTAGGAAATTCAGGTAACGAAGAGGACAGTGGCTAAAATTCGGGCTCAAATGTGTATATTATCCATCCATTCAAACCTCTAATCTTCTTACACTATAAAAAATAAAGTTTTATGTAATTAAATAAGCACAAGATTGGAAAAATGGGATGGCGTATAAAGTGCGCCAACCTGATCCGAGTATTCTAAAAAGTTGCCTGTCCGCAAAGGGTTAATGAACAGATTACATCTCCAGCTGTAGTTAAACATTTCATGAATGTAACCATCGCTGCAACATATAAGGTAACTTAGAACCAAACGCCTGTAATCATTGCAGATCAGCAAGTTTACACCATAACGAAACAGATTCAATGGTGTTTTCCAAATGCACACAGTGAAAGCAAAATTACAGTCATTTAAGCATAGGTTTGAAAATCATGTAAATCGGATGTTAAATGTCATAAATGAGGAAGGAAATACCTTTGAAACGAGTCAGTTAATTTCCATTGGAAGTAGAAAACTTGTAGTTTCGAAATAATTGGATATTACAGCATTTGGAGTTTACTTGAATAGGTTCAAATAACCACAAGTGTACATTGAACTTGGCCTACCTAAAAGTGAACTTTAATACGTAATATCTTTAGAAGAAATAATGTTCATTTCTTCGATACTTCAGTAGAAAGTATGTCGAAGACTAAGGCGAAAACAGTTGCCCTGCAAAGAGATTCCGCTCTTTTTTCACAAAGTGAATATAGCTTCTCAAAATCAAGAGACAGACTTCGAAGCATTTTCCGTCCAAGAGAATCAGCTTCTCCCACCTTTCACATCTGATCATGGAAGGCTGAGAAAGTCTCGCATTCAAGTTGATATGGTAATCTGTTTAGAAAACTACTTAGAAGAAAGGAGTAAGAAATACAAATGCTGGAACCAAAACCATTTTTGAACTAATAGTTCACTTACTTATTCGTAAGAAATCAAAAACGTTTATGGACTTCTGTAATGATGTTTTTAAGCCATACACATTCATAGCTTATTCTTGTGTATGACGAAAATTGATGTAGTATTTGATAGGTATAATCCCTTATTTTTGAATTCTGATAGTCGCTGAGAGGAATGGGACTTGAAATTCATGTGACGCCATCTACAAAAATCCCCTAAATCTACAATGACTTCTTTCGAATAGACGAAAATAAATACAGTCAGTATCGGTTATATGGTCAGCTCAGCGGTCCAGAAAAATCAGACCATATGAGCGGGGTGACCATGTATGCGGAACAATACTACACTATTTAATTGTGGCAGAGTTATATTCACCTATCAGAATATAGTGCTCATAAACAAATAATTAAGCTTTTAAGAACATTTTAAAAATTAATTCGCGAAATAAAAACTACAGTAAGAAATATGCAATATTTTTTAGTGAAATTTATTAGCTTACCTTACCAATCTAAGTACAGTACGCATACGTACGTGCATCCATATTCATTGCATTTAAAATATTCAGATATACAAGATTGCCTACTTTTTTTGGTTGTTAACACAACTTTTTCTAAGTCCCTAATAGCTTTTAAATGTTCATCTGCTGCTTCGGAATTAGTAAAAAAACACCTGAGGTCATCTATGGCTTTAAGCGCATCTGATGTTGATACTGATTTCTTTTCACATTCACTGTCATCCTTATCATCGCTTCCTTCGGCATTCGAATTTAACACATTAGAAACAATATCTTGTATTGAAGCGTCACTGTTAGTAGCGACATCTTCATCAATCTTTGTATACAGATTTTCGTCTGGAATTGCATAACCGCGATTTCGAAGTTTTTCTGCTAATTCAGTTAAGGGGAGATCTTCATCGTCGTCTTCCAATAATTCTTCAGACTCTGGAGAACTGTGAAATCCAGCATGTCGGAAGCAATTTGCAATAGTTTTCTGTGACACCATATTCCAACTTTGGTCGATATAGAAGATTGCATTTAACACAGACACTTGTAATTGTTCTTTTCGGTCAATAGCAGAGATCATGTCTTGCAGAAGAAGCTTTCTATAGGTAGCCTTGAAGTTTTGGATTATGCCTTGATCTAAAGGCTGCAATACACACGTGCTGTTTGGAGGCAAGAAAACGAGTTCAATTTATTTCAAGCCATCAACAGTGCAGTGAGCCGTACAGTTGTCTGCAATTAATGCAACTTTCCTTTTCTGTTTTGAAAAATTTAGATCCCATCTCCTAAGCGTTTTCTCCCAGATGTCCGCCGTCATCCATGCTTTTGAATTAGCATCGTAGAAGAGAGGCAAAGATTTGCAATTTTTCATACACCGAGGCTTAAGAAATTTTCCAATCACCAAAGGAATTATTTTCTCCGATCCATCCATATTTGCAGCTAACAACACAGTTAAGCGTTACTTACTTTTCTTTCCCCCTACACATTTTTCACCTTTGAAACAAAGAGTTGTGTCTGGCAAGATCCGATAAAAAAGTCCGCATTCATCAACGTTGAAGACGTTGGCAGATTCATATCTTTCGAGAATATCCCGCAACACTACATCTTTCCATTCTTTTAAGGAACTACTGTCAAAATCAGCAGCTTCTCCGCAAAATTTTTTAAAGGATAGGTTATGCCTTGAATTAAATCGCTGTAGCCGACCATTGCTAGCAACGAAACTTGACTCGCCAAGTTCATTAGCAAATTCCAAGGACTTTTCTTTCAAAACATTCCAGGATATAGGAGCATTTTGCGATCGTGCATATTTAATCCATGACAGAAGAGCCTTATCCACATTCTCATAAGGTGACAAGCGCTGACGTTTTCTTTCTTGATCACAGATTTGAGCATTTGAGGAGCAAAGTTTGGCTGTTAAAATGTTGTTGAATATCGTCCGGGGTATCGAATTTGCTTTGGCGAAAGCAGCTTTTCAAAGATTAGAATTTTGAAACTTTTCAATCAATTCATCTTTTTCAGCAAGTGATAAATTCTTTCTTTTCGAAGCCATATTGAAAAAATGAACGTTCTTATTCGTCACGTATGACCCAAATGAAACAAATTTTCCTTTACTCTTTTCGTCTCAGTTTCAATGTACTTTTCAAACAGGAAGAGAAAATTTCAACCAATAAACAGACAGATATCCACCTGTTGTCCTTGGGGAGAAAGAGAATTGAGGGGGGTGGGTAACGCTCACGATGATTCCAACGCAAAAGAGAAATGGGGGGGGGGGGGGAGGGAAGGTAAAGGCGTTAATTCAGGTCCTCTCTGGGGTCGCACTGACTTTTTTTTCTTGTGGTCATTCATTTTCAGTGTTGCTCCCCGCCTCAAGAAATGTTACAACAATTACTATTTTTCAAAAAAAAAAAAAACGATAACCTCATTGAAAAGATAAAAAAATGACCATATAACCGATAACCAGGTATATAAAATGACTATATAAGCGGTGCACTTTAACACATGTTGCCTATTAAGTTAGACGGGACTTTAGAAAACTAACCATATAAGCGGGGTGACCTTATAAGCGGGTGACCATATAGCCGGTACTGACTGTAACAGTTATTCCATGTCTTAGCGTTAGAGCTTTCACGGGAATAGTAGAAATTAGAAACAAATGTTTGCACACTTGAAAACAAAGTTATTTCAAACATAGAAAACTTGGATGTAACCAGAATGTCACCTACATTGCATAAAGAAGAAAATTCCCTCCTTCTTCGCCTAAAGCATGCAGCTGAAAATGGTCATGACCATATCTGCAAATGGACAGTGGATTCAGATATCTATGTTTTGACGATATCTGTTTTTTCTAAAATGGGAAATATTAAAGAACTTTGGATTGACTTTGGCCAGGGTAAACAGCAAAGAATGATTACTGTTCATGATATATGTTCTCATTTGTCCCCTGAAATAAGTAATCAAGTGCCAATATTGCATTCGATCGTTATTTTGTGGTATAGGAGGAAAAAAGAACCTGGAAGGTTTTGATTAAATTTCCTGACATAAAGAACGCTTTTGTTGAGTTGCTGACGTTAATGCTTACTGTTTATAGATTTGTTGTTCCATGACGCAACATTCACGATTAAATACCGTCAATGACTGTCGATTTTTTTTCCGTCAAGAAAAATACAGTCATTGAGCACATACCACCAACTGAAAATAAACTTTTGTCAGAAAGTGAAGTTATCTACACAACAAGCATTAATCTGAAAGCATTGTCTAGAAAAATATTTTGAATTTCAATTACCAGAAACATGGAGATGGGGAAAAAATCTGTTGATTGTCACATTCTCTTGCATGGACGACAATTCCAGATGTATCCAAAAGTTGTGAAAAACTGTTATCATATGGATGCAAAAAACAGTGTAGAAAATGCAAATCCATTAAAACCAGTGAACTCGGCTAGCCTCTTGTGAGGGCCAGTGTTCCCAAACTAATATTTAAGAAAGAACCTAGATTTATTCTGATAAGTGTAAATGAAGAGGTTTTTTTGTGCAGTTTGTAGCTGTTTTCGTTGTTTCGTAGTTTTTTCGAATAGGCTAAAAATATTTATGGCTCTCACTTTTCAGTTGTGGGCCATGGTGGTCTAGAGGAATGGTCTCGCGATCACACTAAAAACCGCCGTGTGTGTGGACATGGTGTATGTTAAATCTGACGTCGTAGGTCAAACGTCCTTCCACTGGTGTGGTGCGAAGTTTATAGAGGATGTCTCAGCTCATATGACTGCGGTTCAGAAAGGCGAAACACGCCAAAAATAGCCCTCGTATTGATTCAAAATGTGACGTTAATATAACTAAGCTAAACTATATTTTCAATTACTAGTTCTTATGGAATATATTACGAATATTGTATTCTAAATTTACAGAAAATACACTTTAAATATTTCGTAAGGAAGTTTCTTTTAATTATAGGTGTGTTTGATGATATTTAAGTTATGAAAATTTGTTTTCATCCCCTTTTAATATAAAAGTATTGATGTAGAATATAACATAGCAGAAAGGTGACTTACCTATATTTAGTGCCCATATCTGTCGCCATATTTATTAATGACTAATAAATTAAGTTTTTAAAGCTTGTTAACAATAAAGCAGATTCGACAATCCCATATATTTAAAAAAATGTTAAAAAAAAGTGGAGTAAACATAAAAAAAAAATTCGACTCCCCATAGGCCGTCATTTTGATGACGTCATATCAAATAAACAAGGCCTCTAAAACTTGGAGCCTCGGCTGTTTTTAAATAAGAAAACGATACAGAATCAGTACCCCAAAGTTCACGACTTCTGCCAGAACTGAAATTCTTCGAAATAACCGACCACTCTAATCTGTTCTTTTTCTACGAACATTTGATGATTTTTTTTTTCTTTGGCTGGTTCCACTTCCAATTTATGAAGACTACTAGTGATAAGTGCATTTTGGGATATTCCTCTTGTTCAAGCTAATAGTGTCAATGATTCAAACAGTCCAATTTTGGCAATTGTTTGTGGTCCAATTTAAGCAACTTTTAGACAAAACAAAATCCCCCTAACCTTATCTTTGACTATTTTAATAAAATTTTTAGGATAAATTTTAGTCAAATTAGTCACCTATCTGATGATATAATATGATGTCTTGCTACTTGCTTTAAAACAGCGCAAGAGCTATTAGTATTTTGCTAAAATATTTAATTGATGATATCTAAATCTGTACACTTGTCCTCCATCTGTAACACCGTAGCGTTTTCTCTTAAAACTGATTTCATATACCGCATTTACATCATTACAATATACTTTGCCTATTTTAAGAACCAAATATCAATTAGAGTTTAAATTACGATACCATTTAAATCCAGGCACTGGTACAAATTCGGCAACTTTCCTCTTTAACTCAATTAAAAGTTTCTGTAAGTAATAGCTACTATTAAATAAGATTATTTACCAAACAAAGAAGTTTTCCAGTTGGCTGATGTAAACATTAAATAAAAACCATACAGCATTGCCAAATGTAGAAAAGCAAACTGAATCACATTTCGCCAAACAATTTTTATTTTGTGTTCCTGCTTTTCAGATCCATTACAGTGAACAGGTTCTTCCACAGTTTTTGAGTTGGTCACCATTCTGAAAGATGAAGCGAACATACCAAGTTATATGGCAAAACATACTATTTGAAACATTAATCCAATACTATTTCAAAGACTTTAAAGTGAAAAAAACATCTTATTATAGTAGGCCGAACTTTCTACAGAAGCTTTATTGAAAAATGAAGAATGCAAAAACCATGCGAATTTCAAAATGAAATCAAATATAAATTTATTAATAAAAAACCATACAATTCATTTCAAATAAAGTCTATAAAATTTGAAAATTTATATAGAAATATGGTAGCGTAAACTCAACCATTTTATTTATTAATTTTTAATTAAAGAATCAATTGATTTGTAACGGATAAATCAAAGAAAATTCACAAGAACGAAGTTTTAAGATATTCAGTAACATTCAAAGGGTATAATCTTTTTACAACGAAAATATTCTCAGAATAGTTTTTAAAACACCAAGAACTTGTTTTTATAAAGTAGGATTACGTTGTTCAATTTTGTTTGTAAAATAATATTGAAACAAATTCTTCTTTTAATTGCATTTGCAAAATAAATCTGAAATGCGAAACAGTTAGAAAGTTGTTAAAAAAAGTTAAAAACAGTTAATACTAAAATAATTATTATTTTAGTATAAACCTCTTGGCAAGAAGCTTGCACATAAAAATGGTATTTGCAGTTGCTTGCAGAACTGTTTTAAATGGATGTTTTAATTATCACAGATGAATTTCTAAAATACTTTTAACATCTTTTATATTAACAATATATTCCAGATCAAATCTCCTCAAAAAACTTTCGCCACATTTTGAATGATTGAAAAATATTAAAATTCCTTTTCATTTGAAATACTCAAAAATATGTAAAGAAAGTTTTATTTTTATAAAATATTCTCTTGAATTTTTATAAAAAAAACATGTCCCAAAAAAGTGGAACAAGAGTTTATTTCCTTAAATATTGATCATAGTCATATACTTCCAATTACAAAGTTTCATCAAATAAGGTAAAAATTTGTATGAAAATGCCTCGACTTGTAAGGGGATTAATAATAAAAAGTTACAAAGATTAAATTTTTATACGGCCCCCGTAGTGCGAAAATGTCAATTAGTAAAATGTTTTTGTTACAATCATTTATTCACATACCAAGTTGTATGCCTCTATCTGCAAAACTTAGAGATATAAGAAGACAAATTTATTCACTTGGACCACTTTTCCATACCTCTTTCTCAATGATGTATGATCCAGTCTTTCGATGTGCATTTTAGGGATAATATATATATTTCAATATTTTATTAAAGGGAAGGAATCGGGAAATAATACATTTGTTAACTCTTTTCAAATCTTAAAAACCAGTCAAATTAAAAAATACTTTATAAATACGTCAATGCATTAATTGAAGTATTTATAAAACTAGTTCATCTTGTGAAACTTCGGAAAATATCCACGGTGATATATCAGCAGTGAAGGCTCATATGCTCAGAAATAACACTGTACAACAAATTTGAACTTTTTTCTGCCCTTTATACGAAACTATGTGATTCTGTGTAAACAAAAGGTGCTTGATTCATATATCAAAACCAAAATGGCCCATCACGTACCGTTTTTGTAGGAGACATACTTCTTATATTTATACAAATTGGTTACAGAAAAATATAACAGAGGCTTGATTATAGAAAACACAGACACGATTTTTTTTTTGCCGTTTCCTCTTGTAGGCATCTGATTGTGTGTCCCTGACAACAGAACAGCAATATTCAGCTAGCATACTTCGATTCCATCGTCCACTGAAACGCTTTTCAAACATAGAGATGTCCTAGTGAAATCTTACCCCATGCTCATCACTAATTGCGTCCAGGTTTTGAGGAAAGAAGTTCAGACGTGAGTCCAAAACGTGTAGTTTTAATGACATAATAAAATAAGTTAATGACTATAATAAAAAAAAGTTTTTTGCTATCATTTTCGTAACATCTTATAAATAGAAATCCTCAGAAATAAACCTTCATTCTCGAACATGTTTAACGTGTTATGCAAAAACTTATATGTCTGAAGATGATTAGTCGCATGGAACAGAACTATTTGCATCTTGAAGTTTTGCTGATTGTTATTGTAATAGAACTTATAGTATTTATAAGTGTCTTACCGAATTTTCGCACCAGCAGAGTCAATTGGAAATGTCAATATAACAAACACAGAGTGTGTTTTATCTAAACGTATTGGTAGAAAAATATTTCTCCGCATATGTTATAAAAATAGGGGGAAAGTGATCGATATTCGTTGTTTTTAGTCATCAAGAAACGCGTCAGAACACTTGAAACCTAAAATTATTGGCATTCAATTGCCATCGCCAGAATTTAAAAAAGTTTGTGAAGTATGTTGAAATTAGAACATCCTTCGGTGTGTTGCGTTGTAGGTCCCAGTCAATCTGGAAAATCCACTTTAGTACGATAGATGATACAAAACGGTATTAAAAAATTCCAACTTAAAGAGAATTAAATGGTGTTACAAGTACAATGCTCTATCGTTCATAACACAAGATCATCAGAACATAGAATTGCTGAATGGTCTACCAGATAATTATGATAATATTAACCTAATTATTATCGTCGTTTTAATGACAGGCTTGAAAAGTATAATTTCGGATCTCTTTACGGTTATTTCACATCATTGTAAAGTGAGCTTTATTCTCATTCTTCAGAATATTTACTTTTAAAACAATTATTTATGAACTATAAGTCGGAACATTCACTAAAAGATACTATTCAACAGAACGGAGTATCACTACCCAACTTCAGTACAACCTCTCTATGAATGTCATGCAGGTTCAATAGAAATCACCAACTTGATATTTCTAATTCTTTTCTCCAAATTTTTGATGATCTCTACTTGTTTTCTACTTAATAAAAAAAACATTTCATAAATTAAAACGCTCGGTAATTTTTATCAGGAAGAAGACAAGAGAAATATGTCCTAATTTTCAACTCATTCATGGCTGGTGAAATTTTTCAATCTCATATTTTTTAATTGCCATTTCATTGTGATTAATAAATGAAGATGTACTGAAAATTTTTATGTGCATTTTGTAATAAATTTATTCACGCTTCTAATGATCTATTAACTATGGCGCGCACTCATTGGTGTTCAATAAAAATATACGCAATTAGCACAATTTTGAGAATCCTGTTTCCCTACAATAGCGTAAAAATCAATGCGATTTTTAATGTTTGCAAAACTGATCAGAAATATGCATGGTGTCCACTCTAATCGTGGCCAATAGCTCATTTCTAAACCGTTAGAGATATGCCTAAGGTTACCATACGTCCGGGTTGTCCGGATTTCAACCTCACGTCCGGACTGGCGTCCGGATCTTCAAAATCTTCGGATTTACGCCAGTCAATGCGGCGAGAGATAAATTTGGTTGTATTAGGTATAACCTGTTATATCCGAAAAAGATAACGTCATTGCGCCAACGAAAGAAAATCTATAATTTAAGCAATTGGTGCAACCTTCCTTCTACAATCCGTTTGTCGATTTTTCAGAAAGAGAAACGGACGGAGAATAATTTTATTCCTAGGGGATACTTCAAAATCCTAGTCTTAAAACCCCGATAACATTCACAGAGGGTCAGTCTTAATGTCCCGTTACGCTGTTAATTGGGAACCTACAATGACACTTCATTCAAATACCTGGGAAGACCCTTCTAAATATATTATCCCATCACGGGTGTAGGGAAAATTTTGGGGGTCATACAGTAGAAAAAAAAAGGAGGCATGTCTGAAGGCAGGCTCTCTCCCGCTAGAGACCCGCGTTCAACAGCTTTAAAAGAAATAAATTGCTAAATTTTCCTAATTATGATGCTATGCATTTCTGGTACTTCAAGAGCGATACGTCCTGTCCTACGGATGTTGTCCAGCATGGAAAAAAAAACCCCGAATATTATGGATGAGAGAAGCCCATCGGGGAGGGAGTAGACAGGCCATTAATCCGTACTTCCATTACCATCCCCAAGATAACAAAAGTGGACAGAAGAAAAGAAATCTGATCTCCGTTCAGCTGCAATCCATAAATGCAAAAAAAAATCTAATTGGACGAGGTTAAAAGCAAGAAATGATATTTTAGGAAATTATTCCTTCTTCTTTTCTGGGGAATATATTCTTTCGGTTCCCACATATTTGACCATCACATTTTGTTTTCATTTCATTCTTTGTAGGGTGATTGAGAAGGAAGTCAAGAGTGATCACCTTTTATTTTAATCAGTTTTTTGGGGTGAGTACAAATTAGTAATTTAAAATTTCGTGGGGTTTTTTCCCAATTGATTCAAATCTTTATGTAATTACTTTAATATTATCTTTGCTGAGCTTATTTAAAATAATAACTAAATTTTTAAGCTACTTCAAAAGGCAAAGATAGGAAATTTGCGAGCCTTCAAGTGCTTTTTAATTATTTTATTTGATAGTCTGAACAAACCAGCATTTTTTTTTTTTTTTTTTTGCAAATAAAAGCACAAACTTATTTCAATTAGTTGTGTTGAAAGAACGCGTATCGTAACTTTTAAAATCTTAAAAACTGTATACACCTAAATGTAAACTAAATATAATCTTAATTCTTGAAAGTATATTAATATGGTATAATTATTTCAAAATCGTTTACAAATTAAAATAGTGTGTCGGATTTCAGTGTAACCTACGAGGCTTGAAAGATTGCAAGGCCCTAGGCCAGAGGTTCCCAACCTGTGGTACGCGTACCCCTGTGGGTACGCCAAGGACTAGTTGGGGGTACGCGAAATCAAAGTTGGTATTGGCGGAAACAAGAAAACATAAGGAGTTTTAAAAAGTTACAAAATTTTCTTTCCCTAGGTGAATACTTACTATTTAATAACTATACAGCTTGAAAAGTTGATTATTACAGAGTGTAATTTTTAACTATAATTATAAGTTAATGCGAAATTATTACAATACTGAACAATATTTCAATTGTTTTGGCGTACTATTGCAAAAATGCAATAAATAGTAAAATAAAAAATACGTCTAGCAAATGTTATGAATTCGAGTTATTTGACTCTTAAGCTAACACAAGCCATTGACATTATTAATAAAAACTTCTTTTCATAGTCGGATGGTTGGTGTGTGTGTGAGGGGGGTAAGCGAAAATATAAATATTAATCAAGGGGTACACGAGGTAATAAAGGTTGGGAACCCCTACCCTAGACAGGCCATAATTTCTTTGATAGCATATACATTGAGGAGCCAGAAAAACTGGTACACTTGCCTAATATCGTGTAGGGCCCCCACCAGCACGCAGAAGTGCCGCAACACGACGTGACATGGACTCGATTAATGTCTGAAGGTATCCTGGAGGCAATTCACACCATGAATCCTGCAGGGCACTCCACAAATCCATAGGAGTGCGAGGTGGTGGAGGTGTATTCTCAACAGCATGTAGCAAGGCATCCCGGATATCTTCAATAATGTTCATCTTTAGGGATTTAGGTGGCCAATGGAAGTGTCTAAAGGCAGAAGAGTGTTCCTGGAGCCACTTGGTAGCAAATCTCGACGCTTGGGGTGTCGCATTGTCCTGCTGGAATTGTCCCAATCCGTCGGAATGCACAATGGACATGAATGAGTGTAGGTGATTCGGACAGGATGCTTAAGTACCTGTCAGAGTTGTCTCTAGACGTATCACGGGTCCCATATCACTCCAACTGCATACGTCCCATACCATCACAGAGGCTCCACCAGATTGAACAGCCCCCTGTTGACAAACAGGGTCTATGGATTAATAGTATTGTCTCCATACTCGTACACGTACATCCGTCCGATACAATTGGAAACGAGACTCATCAGACCATGTAACGTGTTTCCAGTCATCAACAGTCCAATAATAGTGTTGTCGGGCCCAGGAGAGGAGTAAAGCTTTGTGCCGTGCAGTCAACAAAGGTACACCAGTTGGTCTTCGGCTCTGAGAGCCCATATTAATGACGGTCCGCTGAGCAGTTCACACGCTGACACTTGTAGATGCCCCATCATTGAAATCCGTGGCAATTTGAGGAAGTATTGTACGTCTATCTTATTTAAGGATTCGCGTCTGACATCAATGGTCTAGTTTCTTCAAAGTCTTTTTTCCGGCCGCACCGATGGAGGAAATTTGATGTTTTACCGGATACCCGATATTCAAGGTACACTCGTGAAATGGTTGTACGCGAAAATCCAAATTTCATCGCTACTTCGGAGATACTATGTCCCATCTCTCGTGCGCCGATTATAACGAGGCGTTCAAAGTCACTTAAACCTTGATAACCTGTCATTGCAGCAGCAGGAACCGATCTAATACATTTGTCAGACATCTGTTGTCTTATATGGGCGTTGACGACAGCATCGGGTTGCAATGATTAGTTGCATATCTCCGTTATTTGCATATGCACGTCTGTACCAGTTTTTCTGGCTCTTCAGTGTATAATTGGTTTCTATAATAATGTCTTATAAAAATTCACCAAACAAGGAAACGCATTTCTTTATTTAAATATAAAAATTAAAGCGATGTTCACGAACATTTTTAAAATCGCGGTAATTTCCATGTGCCTGCCTGGCACATCAGCTCCAGCTGGACGAATTTTTCGATGATGGGGTCCATTTGGACAGTTGAAAGAGGGAGGCTGTAGTGCCCAAAGCTGATTCAATTTTAACCTGTCCAAAGTTCTACGAAAAAATAAAAAATGATAGGACATTTCTAAATAAAATTATCTCATTTGAAAAATATCTGCTGAAAGAAATTGGAAAAGAAGATGAGAAGGTGGATGAACATCCTTATCCAAGGCCCAGGTCAAACTAAATATTGAAGCCAAGTAAAAAAAAAAACCTAAAAAACGCAGTTTGTTCTATTTTTAATTACTGTTATTATGATTTTCCAAGCATAAATAAATATTTTATCTTCTTTGCATTCTGAAGTCTTAATTCTTTTCACTTCCTCAAATTCTGTGCTAGTGTTATGAAAAAGGGTTGTTGGTACACAACTAATATAATGCTGTTTTATGCTTTATTTTGACCCCTCTAATTAATTATATGTTAATAACTAATAATTAATTATTAGTTATTAATATATACTTATTAACATATTATTAATTATATATTAACAACTATATAATTTAATAATATGTTAATACCCTTCGACTCCCCTCCCCCCGGCCGCCGTGTCCGCATTTTATTGAAAAATATTATGGTAACCCTAGATATACCTATTGCATACACTTCAAATTGTAAAAATATTCTAAATGACATAAAAAATTACATTTTATGTTGTTTGAGTCAAAAAATGTACTTGTGAAAAAATTACGAAGTCTACGTTTTTATACAGTCCACGGATCCTGTGATGCATATTTAGTAAAATACATTTGACACTCTAAAACTTAAACAAAAAAAGTTCCACACTTTTGCTACCAAAACTGACCGAACTTTAAATGCCACTTTAAATAAATGAGCTTTGAATATCACTTCTTTAGACGATTTTAGATCATTTCAATGATCGCCTCGAGGAGGTTCCAGCAATCAACGCACGGCACATCCTAGAGGCGAACGCTGATTGGTTTAAAATAATGAAATTCAAAGCTTCATACCTGGATCAGTTTTTGTCGCAGAAGAATGGATGTTTTTTTATTTAGAATATTAGTGTGTCAAGAATATTTTACTAAACAAATTCGGGGGACTTTACAAAAATTAGACTTCGTAATTTTTTGAGCAGTACATTTATATACTTGAAAAGAATAAATATAATTCTTCACGTCATTTAAAATATTTTTCCCATTGGAAGTATACACTATATGCCCAAAAGTATCCGGACACTTGCAGATTTTCACATTTTTTAGACTTTCTCCGGAATGGTTTAACTGACTGCCTTTAAACTTCTGAAATGTAAAGAATAAACAATAACTCACATTTTACATTGAAAATTCGGTCCTGAGGGCAATTAGGGGACCATCTACAAACTGATGAAGACAAAAAAGTTTTTGGCCCACCCCGCTTCACAGAATACTGATAACAAGATGAAACTTTCAGAAATGGTAATGTTTAATGTGCATAATATTTACAGGAATTTTCGTAAACTCAGCGCAAATATTTGGGAAGATATAAAGGTTTTCTTAAAAACTCTCAAATTTTCCCACCTGTTTTTTGCTTATAACATGCAGAGTTTTCTGTTATATTATACAAAACTTACAGAAAAGATGACAATATGTTAGAGAAGAATTTGTGTAAAACTTTGGAAAGAATTGTTGAATATTACAGGAATTATGAGCATTTGTAGTAAATTATGTTTTACTGCGCATGCGCGAAACATAGTGTAATTTTTCTTTCATAACTTTAAAGTCAAATATATAGGGCAACTTATATAAAAAAATTCTGTTCAATATCATTAGTATTCAGAAAGATATCGGCATTACAACGAGCAGAATTTTAGCTCCAGTCGAAGAGAAGCTAAAAGATGAGGGGTTGTACACAAATTGATATTTCTTAAACTTATATCTTTAACTAGTTATATTGAATTGTATGGCGGTTAGAATTTGCTGCATACCCACGAACACTTATCAATTACGTGCATAACTTAAGTTCCAGCTAATTAGGCACTATAAATAATAAAAATTTTATTACTTTAATTATATTATTTACATGATTATTAATAAGTTACATATTACAATTTTACGGCCAAACGATATTTTTAAATATATTTATTTTACGGCGAAACGATTTTTTATCTAATTAATTTCTTTTCTTAAAATATTTTAATAATTCTACATATGTATTTTTTTTATTCGTTACGAATATTAGATGTGTTCATGGGTATTCAGCAAATTCTAACCGCCATACAATTCAATATAACTAGTTAAAGATATAAGTTTAAGAAATATCAATTTACGCACAACCCCTCATCTTTTAGCTTCTCTTCGACTGGAGCTAAAATTCTGCTCGTTGTAATGCCGATATCTTTCTGAATACTAATGATATTGATCAGAATTTTTTTATATAAGTTGCCCTATATATTTGACTTTAAAGTTATGAAAGAAAAATTACACTATGTTTCGCGCATGCGCAGTAAAACATAATTTACTACAAATGCTCATAATTCCTGTAATATTCAACAATTCTTTCCAAAGTTTTACACAAATTCTTCTCTAACATATTGTCATCTTTTCTGTAAGTTTTGTATAATATAACAGAAAACTCTGCATGTTATAAGCAAAAAACAGGTGGGAAAATTTGAGAGTTTTTAAGAAAACCTTTATATCTTCCCAAATACTTGTGCTGAATTTACGAAAATTACTGTAAATATTATGCACATTAAACATTACCATTTCTGAAAGTTTCATCTTGTTATCAGTATTCTGTAAAGCGGGGTGGGCCAAAAACTTTTTTTTCTTCATAAGTTTGTAGATGGTCCCCTAATTGCACTCAGGACCAAATCTTCAATATAAAATGTGAGTTTTTGTGTATTCTTTACATGTCCAAAGTTTAAAGGCAGTCGGTTAAACCATTCGGGAGAAATTCTAAAAAATGTGAAAATCTGCAAGTGTCCGGATATTTTTGGGCATATAGTGTACACTACCAAGGTATTGCAAGATTGCAAAACATTTGGATTTAATTTGAATACATTCAGTTGTGGAAAATCGTGGGAACTCGCATTTAACAGCGAAGATTTTGTCACATGACATTTAGGGGACCGTCCACGAGTTGATGAAGAAGAAAATGATTTGGGCTCATCCCGTTTAACAGGAAGCTGATAATGTTTTGAAACTTTCATAAACCGTTTTGCTTCTTCTACACATTGCTTACGTGCATTTGTAAAAATTGCATGAATATTCGGGAAAATATAAAGGTTTCTTTAAAAATTCCCAAATTTTTCCTGGTGCGTTTTACAACATTGTGTGGCATCATCGCGGCATCAGGCAGTTTCTCGAGTTGTAATTGCATGCAAATAGGATACACCCTCTTTGTGACGTCACCTATCAAGCAATAGCGAGCAGCAGGTTGTAATACTTAAGGACGATTATTACTTCTGTTCACTCACCTCTTCTTTTTGTATCCTCTCACTTCTAGTGTGTTTAATGATGTTATGATTTAATTTAGGATTTTAATTTAGTTGTTATTCTATTAAATTTGTTATTTTGTTATCCAGTAGTCATTCTTTGACTGTGCCACCAGCTCTGTGGTTTCTCACAATGGAGTACTTCCGATATAAATGGAATCAGGCATAATAGGTTGAGAAGCTAAGTAGTGTAGTATTGTACTAGTTAATAGGAAGCACTTAAGTGTCAATCGTTCTACGTACCTAATACCTCGTCGACTATCCCAGTAAATTTCACCTCTACACATGCCGGTAAGTTAACTTGACCTCGACGTAGGCCTAGAAGTTGCCACTGTATGATTACATACACAGTTTTCAAGCAAATCATATGAAATGTAAAGAATAGGTAGCAATGTAATAGCAAAGCATTATATTGAAATTTGAAGTAAATACCTTGAATATTTGAGGAAATATGAGTACTTGTAATAAATAATTTTTAACTGTGTGTGCTCCTTCGCAAAACATAGCTTAATCTTCCTTTCATAACATGAGAACCGGATACCTAAGGCAGCTTGCATAAAATTTTTAGTTGAATATCATTAAGATTTAGA
This sequence comes from Araneus ventricosus, assembly GCA_013235015.1. NCBI lineage: Eukaryota > Metazoa > Arthropoda > Arachnida > Araneae > Araneidae > Araneus > Araneus ventricosus. Next base: position 1,931,435 of record BGPR01000007.1, on the reverse strand, counting down.
AAGATGTCGGCATTGCAACGAACATAATTTCTGTTGTTCTCATAGAGAAACAAGATGATGAGGGTTTTTTCATAATTCAATATATTTTAAACTTGAATCTTCGAACAGCAACATTCAATTTTATGAAAGATGAATATGCTGAGTACCCATTTGCACTTATAAATTAAATAATAATTAAAATTGCAATTTTACGATTAATACCCGAAAATTAAAGGATAAAAAATATTCATTTGTGAAAACCCCTCATCATTTTGTTTCTCTTAGAGAACAACAGAAATTCTGCTGCTGGTTAAAAATCTTATTCTTATTCTAGAGCTTTCTAAATCTTATTGTTATTGAATTAGAATTTTTATATAAGCTGCTTTAGATATCTGGCTTCGACGTTATGAAAGAAAAGTTGCGCTGTGTTTCGCGCATGCGCAGTTAAAAAGTATTTACTACAAATACTCATATTTCCTCAATTATTCAGGTCATTTACTTTAAATTTTAATACAATGCTTCTCCAACATATTATCGACTATTCCTTAAGTTTTGCAAATTTTAGTTGAAAACTCTACATGTTATGAGCAAAACACATCCGAAAAATTTGGGATGTTTTAAAGAAGACTTTATATCTTCTCGAATATTCATGAAATTTTTGAGAAAATGCATGTAAGTAATGTACAGAAGAAGCAAAGCGATTGATGAAAGTTCATTAACAGCTCCCTGCTGAACGGGGTGAGCCCAAATAAGTTTCTTTCTTCATCAATTTGTGGACGGTCCCCTAAATATCCTCGTGACAATATCTTCACTGTAAACTGTGAGTTCCCATGATTGTATCTCCTACGATTCTCCACAACTGATTTTAAATCACTGTATTCAAATTAACTCCAAATGTTTCGTATTTTGCCAATCTTGCAATACTTTTGGCCAGAGGTGTATACCTATCTCTAAGATTTAAAACTTAGCTATTGGATTAGCTTTTGAGTAATTTGTATTTAATCTCTAGATATGGTTTGTATTTTTATATTGTAGATGTTGATATTTATCTTTCATCCATCAATTCAACCTAACTGCAAAGAATGGGATGTAGTTGAACTGAAAATCCTTTACCATTCATATATACGTGTGTATGTGACACAATCCTCTTTTTAATCGCATTTCTCTGAATTAAACTACTGTATAATATTCACTACTTTTCTTCGATCTCCAGTTAACACTGAGGTTTACTGACTTTAAAATATTGAATCAATAGTTTCTTATCAATTTCATTCGAAATTAAGGGCATGCCGGAATTAATTATAAAACGTCACGCCATTAATTTGACTCTATCTGCGATTGGCGATAACGGGAATCACATGCCGTTCCCAATAACTCAGAATGGTTATGAACTGTAATCAATTAAATTTTTATTTCAAGTGTTATATCCAGTACTTTTTTTATCTTTCAATGCCTTGCCAAGTCTACAATAAAATACTTGTAATGCATAAGGGAACGTGTTCACTTCTTCAAAAATAAAAGATATATATATCAACATTATTTCACATATAAGCACATCCAGAATCGTGATTTGCTGGTTCCAGACAAAAGAAAAGAAATCAGATGACCCAATTTCAAAAGTTTAACTTCAGACAAAAAAAAATGTTATGCTGCTATTATTAAGCAAGCAGGGAGGGAAAATAAACTTGTCATCTTCAAAAACGTGTTAAAAAACAAAATAAAAATTCGTGATACAGAAGGAAAGAATGACAAGAACTGAAACACATAATATTACTAATACAAATGCAGTACATGACTGAAAAAACACAGCATAATTTTAGAATACCGTGCCTCAAAGGTTAGTGACGAGAAATAGAATGTACCAAGTGACCCAAAAGTTAGGAAAAAGCTTTAAAATTAATAATTCGGAAACGAATAAATATTTAAAAAAGACGATGTTTTCTTCGAACGGATTAGAAAGAAGCCGAATTTTTTTAGGACGAAAACAAAAGAGAATGCTTGAATAATTCTTTATTTGACTAACGGATGGCTTACGAGTGACAAGTCGTTTACAAGTTACAAGTAAGCTTAAAGCTATTCAATATGCTGTCCATCATTTAGCAGTGCATCTGTTAGAAGATATTAAACAACATTTCTTGAGGTATGACAGACACTTTTTGACGGATGACATCTTTCTGTGTGTACTGATGACAGTGTGTCTCTATACACTTTTGACTTCAAGAATCCCCACAACCAAAAGTCGCAAGGTGTCAGATTGGAAGATCTTAGAGGCCATGCGAGTGAAAAGGATGAGCGGATAACACTATCTTCCCGAGCCCCCAAGCGTTGCACAGACGCAGTCATAAGAGGTGTTGCTCCATTTTGCATAAAGGTTACTGTGCGCAATGTCTATCACGTTGCAGTTTTAGAATGATGCTGTTCTGTAACAATGCTCACCAGTGACAGAAACTGTTTTTAAACAAGTCCTTGTGACTTCCTCGACGAGAAACGACTTCTTTTTCTCGGAGAAAAGGAAAGAAAGCAAAATGGAAAAAGCATTCCTTTTTGCTTGCGTCATAAATTGTCCGGCTTTTTCCTCATCCGTTCTAAACAAACCGCAAATTTTTATCTTTATTCGTTTTCGAATTATATATTTCTTAAGTTTTTCTTGACGTTTGTATTACCCTATATTTAATATAAAACAATAATATAATTATTAGTGTGTTAATAACGACGTAAACTACTACTTTATCAATTGTGTTGAAACAAAAATTTTATGGCAAGTTTTACCAACACCAAATGTATAAATAATCAAAACATTTTGTTAAAATGAATAATTTTCTTTTGAGATTAAAATAATTTTCAGCATTTCTATTGCATGCTGGCAATAAAAATCTTCATGTGATTTAATTATTGAAAAGTAAATTCTGCATTCTTTTTAACTTCTTCAGTCAGCTGGCTCCTATATGAAGCATATTCTAAACTAAAATACGAAATAAATTTTCTGAATTTATTTATTCACATATATTTTTCTTTTATTCTTTATCCTACTGATAAAAATAAGCTCCCAGTATGTGCTATTAATGAAATACTGTTTGAAAAATTTTGACAGTCACTATTTTTTTAAACTCACCTCAATAATCCGGAACATGCAGAATATGAATGACCAGGCATTGAATTCTCAAGGTATCCTATTTCCACAGCAGCAGTTGCTAGTTTACTGGTTTGATTCTTGCTGATTTCGATTGGCTTTGATACAGAATTCTTGCACCTGGCGAATAAAATTTGACTTTATAAAGAATGATTCCTCTTTCAAATAATGGATCTTATGCACAGTTTGGGTTAGATAGTACAGAAAAACATCTGTGGCGGGATAAACAAGTGAACGCCTATTCTTTCTGCATGTAAATTGACGACTGAAATATCAATTTAAATTTTTACCTTCTATTTTTTAAGTATTTCGTCAGAAAATTTTATTGATAAAACTGATTTATCTATCATAGTCCATTAAGGACGATTTTTTGTAATCTTTATCGCTACAGAAATAAGACAGTGGTTCGTGCAACGATACATTCTTGTGTATTGTCTCAACTCGGTAATAAGTGAATTTTTGCTTTGTATGGAAATAAATAATAAAATCTTTTACTTTTTTAAAAATTGATTTCTTCTGTGTTGATTATATGCTTTTTTGTAACACTTGGTATAGATACTTTTTAGGTAAAATTCGCTTGTAATATATACTGTTTTATAAAAAATTAAAATCTTTCCTTAATAATATATATTTCTGACAGTTTTTCTTATTTTATTTTATGATTATTGCCTATAAAAGCAGGTTTTTTGGATAAAAATGATAGAATATTATTTTTAATATATAACAATCGCAGGCCCTCTTTTATCAACTCAATTTGTTGTCGACTGAAATTTTGTTAAATTTTTTTCTTCAATCTTTTAACGAAGTATTTCGGCAGAAAATTTTATTGCTAAAAATTATTTCTCTAGTGTCGTCGATTTAGGAATGTTTGTTATGATCTTCATCCCTTCAGAAATATGATGTGCTTCGTGTGACGAAGCTTTTTTTTATATTTGCAACTCTCAATACATAATCTTTATCTCTGAATGTTTTTTTTTTTTCAAATATATTTGAGTTTCAATATATTTCACATTAATTGAATAACTGATTATGGCTATTTGTCTTTATTACTGAAAAAATGGCTATTTTAGCTTCCTATGCATTCTATTCAAACTCCGTTCAGCTGTTTTGGGCGTCCCGCCGTCACGTGACTATGACGACACGTGCATAAAGTCCATTGAGTTTATCTTTACCAAACAGTTGAATTATCCTCCATAAAAGTGGTTACATCACCTAAGAACCTATTTAGGAAATGCCTGAAAATCAAAGTGTCATCATAGAAATCGTGCGCCAGATTACCTTCCTGAATTTAAAAATGCATATAATTTCTTTCGTGACTTTCATTTTTAGATTTATATATTCGTCAATAAGGCATATGTCATCTGTTTACAAAGTTCTTTAGGAATTAGTTTAGTTATATTAACGATATATAATGTATTAAATTTTGTAACGGACTTCATAATTTTGAACCGTGGTCAGATGACGAGGACGACACCTGAGCTGGCACCTTCCTCTCCAAACTTCCTTAATACACATGCGGGAGGACGTTTGACCCACGTCGTATTTCACGCGCACCAGGTCCACAAGCTCGGCGGATCGTCAGTGGAATCGGGTTTCGAGCCTGGATCCTTCCGGCTCCGAAACCTTAACACTAGGCCATCGCGCCCAACCACTTGAGTACATTTTTAAACATCCATCTGAATATTTCTGAATCATTATAAGACCAGAGTTCAGTTTAGTTATATTACCGCCCTGTTTTTTAAAAATCAACAGGAGAGATATTTTGTGACTGACTTTGTAGTTTTGAACCGCGGTCAGATGATGACACCTGAACTGGCACCCCCTCTCCAAACTACCGTACCACACCAACGGGAGGGCGTTTGGCCATTATGCATGATTTAGCGGCCCTCATGCATAGCTGATCTTCAATGAAATTTGGTTTTGAACCTGGAACATTCCGGCCACGAAGCCGAGACCTTATCACCAGGCCACAGTGGTACTATTAAAAGACAGAACCCTTAGTGTTTAAATCAAAAATATAGCGAATGACGATTAGCTACAGTCAAACTCTGGTATAACGAACCCGGGATATAACGATCCCATGATTATAACGAACTTTTCAAATGGTCCCAAACGAATTCCTATGTCACTGATGTAATTTCAAAGGCTTGTAATGATCTTCAAAAATAAGGATTTCGGATATAGTGAAACAAATTTTTCCACTTTTCAAGCTTAGTTTCAGTTCTTTAGCGAAAAATCACTACTTCTTTTCAAAAGTTAGAGAACTAAATTCAAGTAAAATGAATTTCCCTGCTTAATTTTTAAAGAACAAATATATAATTTATTATAGTCCATTACTAATTGCAATTTAGTGTAATTATTTTTATCAACTCAGAAATGCATTTAAGAATGATAGGAAATCTTGTGCAGTCAATATTTGAAATATCCGATATAGTGAATTCTCGGCTATCCTCTTGAGACCCAAAGGTACAATTTTCGACCAATTTTCACAAAAATCGAGATTAATACTCTTGATAGGATTATATATAATTAATTTATTAATTACATATTAATTAATATAATTAAAAATAATTAAATAATATAATTAATTACTCATAATAAATAGATGACAGCATAGGACTATCCAAAACATTGGGCAGCGGGATTTGAGGGCTTTAAATGGAAAGAAACTTTTTTGTAAATAAAACATAAATGTCCATTAGTTGGACGCGGGGGTCTGAAGAAATTATATCAAACTTATGGATCGGTCCGTTGAGAGTTCGTTATAACGGGTTTTGATTGTATTTATTTATTTATTTACTTATTTATTCAAAGAAAGCACACTACAGAGATGACTCCATTTACAGAGTGCATGATCAAAAACATAGAAAAAACACAAGCCACAAAGTGAATTAAAACACTGACAAAAAGGAACTGCAGAGAATACAACAAACAAAAAAATGTAAACACATAAATGTTTCAAAACGAAAACACGCGATTACAAAAGCACTAACAATATACTGAGGTTCCAAAAGTCAATTTTGCATACCGTCCGTTACATTAAAATTATAAAAAAAATCACACAATTTTTTTAAAAAATTTAGAACATTAAATAAAAAAAAAACCATTAAAAAAGCAAGGGTCAAAATGTCAAACACACACAAACGCTAGATCAACGCATAAAAATCTTAATATGTATAGTCAAGCGTAAGAAAAGAAAAAGAAATAAGATTTTATAGAATCATGGTTTGTTGAATTGTTACCAAATTTGTAATTTAAAAAGAACTAGCGAAGCAGCTAACTTTTATCGGATAGATATTAGGATTTCAAATAAATTTAGGTTTAAAACTCCTGCCCCCTCTGGAAGTTTGGAGAGGGGGTAATAAATAAAGTGTTTCTCTCACGAATTAAAATTGCGAGGTCCACCAGAAAACAGCTTCATTCTGTTGCTTCAAAATAGAACGTAAATTTAACCTAAGCTAAACTAAACCTTACTCTCCTCAAATTATTTTTATATAGTAAACCAGCGGGAGTGGTCTCCCCTAAACTTTCTCGTATACTCCCTAACATTTTATGTGTAGAAAAAATAACCCAATGGCAGTAAATCGCACCAAACGTCCCTTCGCTAACACAGGTAGAGAAAAAATAAGCAAAACGGCATACTTACGAGTTTCCCTCGGCGCGCACCAAGGCGAAAGGTGGCTCTCGCCAATACGCAATATGGCCTTGCGTAAGATAAAGAAAATCGAATATGTAAGTTGAAAGCCTTTTTTTCAACCACTTGAAACTAAAATTGTACACGGATATACAATTACTGTGAGCAGACCTTATACCAATTTTTATTTATCTAAGTCATTGTTTAGGAGTTACCGTGTTCACATGTATGCGATTATACAGACAGAGAGACAGTCAACGCTTTCTCGGATTTGGGACAAAATGTTGTAAGGACCTACATTCCTGATGATAAATCTGTGTACCAAATTTTATTCATTCAGCTATTTAAGTTTCTGAGTTATAGTGTTCACATGAACAGCGACAGACAGACTTTCCGTGGACGGACTTTGTCCAAAATTTCATAGAAACCTACAGATTATGTGTAAACACATACCAAATATCATCCCTCTAGCTCTAACCGTTTTTGAGTTATTGTATTCACAGACAGACACACATAATACGAAAATGGTGTTTTTCGGACTCAGGGAGGTACAAAACGGGGAGATTCAACAAAATCTCGAGTTCGAATTTTTTGACGATTACATTACTTTCTCTTTGTATATTTTGTATACGAGAAAGTAAAAATGGAGCAGTATCAAAATGGGTAAATAGTCAATGAAATTTTTCTAGCAACCAAAGAAAGAAATTAGAAATTTTCATAAGAATTGAGAAGCAGAAATGAAGAATTGCAAACAAAGAAACCTTTGCTATTAATTTTTTGTTTAAATATTTAACCATGAAGCAAGTACAAGATCAAAAGAATAGCAAATCAATTATTTATAGGGAAAGAAGTGACATTTTTTTTTGAAAAAAATCAAAATATGTATAGATTAATGGAAATTATTCAATAAGAATCCTAAAAGATATCAGGAGCGGATTAAGCCTGTTGGGGGCCTCTGGCGCAAAATCTCTTGGGGACTCTGACGATATCACGCATGTGTTCTTACACATTTCGACTTGTAACATTTTGAAATGATACAATTTCGCATAATTTTAATCATGGTAACTTTTTAATTAATAATAATTGCTATATTATTTAGTTTTTTAATAGTTTAATTAGTTTTTCTTGATAATTAAGATACTTTGAATGCAAGGATTTTAAATTTATATCTGAAATTTACACAAGCATAAATATTTCCTTAAGTACTATAGAAAGAAATAACGGATTATATTTATATAAAAGAAAATGAAATTGGCAAAATGAATTTGGCTGCAGCTGCTGAATAAATAATTTTTGTCTCCTAAACAACGTTCAATGTGTCATACAGATCGAAATGACAGTAAATTCTAAATAATATAATACGATTAAATATGAAAGGCTAAAGAATGCAATATTTAATATTAAAGATTAATACAAACTTGTGAGCAGGCCCTTTAAATATAAAAATTAAGATATCTCCCGAAGTTTTGCAGATAGAATTGTGAAATTTAGTTTATGCAGATAGAATTGTGAAACTTAGTTTATGTATAGATGAGTGTAAGAGGAGCATTTTACTCATTGATCCTTTTGCTCTAAGGGGAACGTATAAAAATTTAATTTTCCTAACTTTTTATTTCCAACCTCCACAGAAGCAAAAGTATTTTCACACAAATTCTCACATTATTTGATGAAACTATGTATTTACAAGTATATGTCTAGGTGCAATATTTAAGGAAATAAATGCTTGTTTCATTTTTTGGACATCTTGTATATATATACTAATTTTTGTCCATTTTTCGTTTATTTTTTTTAAATATTTGTTCTATTATACTAATTTCAATGCTTATGTATTAAAAATATATGATTAAAATCATACTATTTTTATTGATTGTGATCCTTTTTTTCATTGTATTAAGAGTATGCTTGTGTTTTATCAATAGGTTTAAAATTTCCTTTTGAATAAATGAGGTTTTTCCTAATTAGCATGAAAAATAAATCGTTTGTTTATTGATTACCGTCATGTAAAATTATAACAAATGAATCATGATAAACAGTAATGTACCCATCAATTAATAAAAAGTAATTTCGATTCAAATTTCTATGCTATTCGTCTTCGGTAAATGATTTATTAATTTGCTAGAAACGATAGTGCATGATGGAAGCAATAATAGAAAAATACTGTAAAGAAAAAAAAATCTAAATGTAAAAACTAAGCTCAAATTATTTAGAATGAATATTGCAAAAACTTCATTTTAAGTAGGTTGGTTTACCCATCATTTTATGAATATTTAAATTTGGATTCTGATTGAACTTTCATAACCTTTGACAATCAGTGCTGGCAGCATCTACCGATTAGATATAGACGCATCGCAATGAAACCTCATGGGGAAGAGGAATGTATGTTGATGGAATAATAGACTTTTATTATTTGGATTGTATACGAGTGGAATATACGTTGCTATTTTTTTACTCTCTTACACATCTTAAAAATGTTTTCTTCTTTCTTTTTTACTTTCTCGTATTCGAAGTATACAAAGAGAAAGTATTGTAATCGTCAAAAAATTCGAAGTCGAGATTTTGACGAATCTCCACGTTTTAGACCTCCCTGAGTCCGAAAAACACAATTTTGGAATTATGTCTGTCTGTGAACACGATAACTCGAAAACTATTAGAGCTACGGGGATGAAATTTGGTATGTGGGCTTTAAACTTAATTTGTAGGTTTCTATCAAATTTTGGACAAAATCCGTCAACGGGAAGTCTGTCTATTTGTATGTCCGCGGTCATGTGAACACTATAACTCAAAAACTTGAATAGCTAAATGGATAAAATTTGGTACACAGTTTTATCGTTATGAATGTAGATACGTATAAAAGTTTGGGCCAAATCCGTCAAAAAGAGGCGTTCAAATTGCATATTCAATTTCCTTTAATCCGATTCTCATGCGCATGCGTATTGGTAGCAATCTGTTATTGTTGTAAATTTTATTTACAACAATAAATAATGTTTTCAAGCATCAATTGTTAACAATTTTTTTATTGTTGTAAATCAAACCGATCTCATTATTTCAGCAAATCTTTTATTCGCACGCTTTTGCAATTGTTACGGTTGTGGTAGTATAAATTGTTTTCTTGGGAATTCAATTCCAAAGCAAAATTTTCGTTTTAGTATTCATTGCATTGCCTATTTTATCGCGCCTGCTTCAAAGTAATATTTTTTTGAAACGTGGCAACAAATATTTGATTTCAGGTTTGTTTGTTTTTTTTGTTTTACTTTCTCGTATACGAAGTATACAAAGAGAAAGTATTGTAATCGTCAAAAAAATTCGAACTCGAGATTTTGACGAATCTCCACTTAGAAAGTATACGAGAAAGTTTAGGGGAGACCACTCCCGCTGGTTAATGCATGTGCTGTTTTTATTTATAAATATGCAATCTTTTGAACTGTTTAAAAAAGTGTGCCTCGTTTAAATTCCTCAATATATTTTTTATTAAATAATTTTATTTTATTTTAAAGATAAATTTTTTTTAGTGGCAGTTTCTTTATCTATAATTACCTATTATGTAACTGTTTTAATACTTTAATTTTCAATTTTATAATTTGAATTTCAGAATTTCCTATTTGTTGGTAGAATAACTGGAAATGATATTAACATTTCAGAAGCATAAGTGCTTGGTTGTTGGTTATTTTTCCGGTGCGTTTATGTTAATGAGAATGCATGTGGTTCTTTTTAATAAATTTGTTTTTTGATAAGCACAACGAAATTAAGGTTGCCTGAAGCTCTAAGACCTTGTCTGTCTTTTTTCATGTATAGTAGTGATATTTTTCATTAAAAGCAATTACACTACATCATACCAGTTATTTATATTAACATATTTCAGAGAATTACTGTTTTATAATCTCTTTTTTGATTTCTGAAGCTGTAAATTATATCCAAGCCTCTTTAGTTGCATTCATCTAATCTGCGGATTGCGCTAGAATTCTGCGTATTGAAATTTAATCTGCCGCTAATACTTTTAAAATAAAATGAAACTTTTATTTTATTCTGAAGTAATTTTTCTCGACTTAAGACTTCAGATTTCGAATTGGAGATTCGTTATAAACTACTTAATATAGAGTTTCAAAGGCATAATTAAGTATTTTTAATTTGTGAAGATCAAAGAAACTGATATTTACTAAATCAGCAGTAAAGAAGCTAAAATTTTTTAAATCACTCCATTATTTGAAGGAATGAATTGTTAAGATATATAGTAAAATGCCGAATTTTCTAAATGAAATGCTATTGCAACAAACACTCTGTTGAAGAGATTTTAACACCATTATTTTATATTTGTTTATTGGAAGGAAAAGCTCGAATACTTTTATTATATGAAATGAAAATTAAGCAGAAAACCTTTTATTTTGATGCATTTTGATTAAGCATTCTGTTAAGAGAGGCGATTTACAATTTAATATTCCAAAAAATAATAATAAATATCTATATATCAAGAAATATCTATTTATCTTAGACGATATATCGCGATGATAAAGTCTGGTCATCACCCAGCTTAGTACTACGTTGTTTAGTGTTGCCATTAAAGTGAGAAAGAATTATCTATAAAGTATTGAATTAACAATTAATGGTTAGACAAACAAATAGGAAATAGATAGTGCCCTAACCTCCAACATGCTCTGCTGCTGAAACGATCACCAAACGTTCCCTGCCCACTGCCTCGTTTTCTTGCCTTTTGTTTACCTACCCTTCTTATTTAAAGGGATGAAATGTTTGTCACCGAAACTTTCAGAGATAAAATCACGCTGTTATTAGAGATTAAAGAGTTACGGCCAGAAGGATGCAAAGTGGTGATGTCGCCTGACCTTAATCAGGGAATCTTGCCTGATTTAAATATTTCTATCCCGATAGAAAGCATTCGAAGGATCAAAGGGTTCCCAACTAAGTCTGGGAATGTCACCTGAATTAACAAACTGGTGTTGATTTTCGATTACAGATAATGGCGGCATACGGATTTCTTTCCAGAACAATAGCCTTACTTAAATCGTGACGATAGTAACGTCACAATAATAAAAATAAATGGTTTATGAATGTTTTTAAAAATAATGGGTCGTTGCTCAGAATCAGAAGGTGCTGTAAAATTTCAAGGGAAATTTGCAATCAAATTAAGGGTTGTGGGGGCTGACTTCGGGTTTTAACTTTTCGGATGTCATGGCTGGTTGGTTGGTTCTCGTTTATTGGTTGTTCTTTAATGTTTTTTGTATATATATTTTTTCTGTGGTGCTGTAGGTTCCATTTTATGTTTTTAATTTCTGTTATGATTCAATTTAACAAAATCTTTTCTTTTCGGTTTAGAAGACTGAATGCTTCGGTCAATTACTAATATGCTTTATATTTTTATATTATAAATTTATTTTGTATATATTTATATATATAATGAACCTTATATTTTGATGTTTTCCACTTTGTGCCTTGTTTTTTGTAATTTTATTTTTGCCCTTTATTTGGTATTGTAATTTTTTTCTGTCTACTTTTGTATCGTTTTTTATTTTGTGTGTGTATGTGTGCTAAATTACTTCTGTGTCTTTGTTTCAATTATATTGTTCATTTTCTTTTGTTTAGATTTGTGTGAAATCCCTTTTTTATATTTGTTATCCGTTACTTCTTCCATTTACTTTGTGTGTTTTTTATTTTATTTTCATTTATTTTTTAATTTTTTGAGGGGATTACATTTTTATTAAATTATCTTTTGTTCTTTTAATTGGCAAAGTTTTAATTTTTAAAATTTAAATATTTCTTCAATATTTCATGTATATTTTGGACACATTTCACCATGTCTATTAGTCTGCTGGAATGTTCTCCACCTGGATAGTCAACCTACACTCTAAAACCTTAAGGTTGAGTTGGTTCTCCTGGGTATTGAATGAATGAAAGTTTTGTTGTTACTTTGACGTTAATCTATTTGGCACATTTTACCAGGTATATCCTTCTCTATTACAAAATTCACGGCAAAATTCCCCCTGTCTTTTTCCCATTTGCGATAGCAACCCCTTGATCTATTTTAAATTGACTTCTTTCTATATGCCTGATCTACCCATAAAAATTGTCCCATGATTTTATAATCACCTTTTATTTTTTATGAGTGGTTCTGTCACATTTTTTACTCTAAAGGAATGATATTTCTAGAAAATACCTTGTATGATCTCTCTCAAGATCGATTAACACAGTGTTCTCCTACCTACAAAGAGTCACAAAGCTCAGATCTCCTCCCTACTTGAAACTTCTTATTGAGAAAGTAACCATTGGTTACATTTCAACTTACTGTGCGAATAAAGGGGAAAAGTACGCAGAATTATTTGAGAAAGGTGAGACTCACTTTGAAAAACACCCATGACATTGGCTGTTATATATTGCCAACAAATAGAGTGTTTCCTACTTGTGTTGATAATTAAGCCCCAGGAATGACAAATGTCAACAAGTAGAGGTATATTTAATGAATTCTACCCATTTTGCATTCAGTTATAAAAGGTTTAAGATTTTTTTACATACTTAGAAATAAGATTCTAAATTAAAAAAGGACTTTCCTTATTTTTTGTTGGGAAAAAACACCTTCTTGAGTTGTAAGTTTAAAGTATATTCTTTGACAGCACATTCATTTATTTGTGGTGAATAAAGTGACTCAATGAAGGAGAAGATGCCAAATTTGGACCGGCGCCAAGATTATTCCAGTATTATAACTTCAATATTAAATATTTGGGCGGTAAAATAGGTAAATTATGTTGTAACGATCGGGCTGAATGAAGTCATTTTTAAGCGAGAGCGTTACGTGGTTACAGTTAGAGAAAAAGTGTTTAGATTTAGGCATCAGCAATCGATTATTTTAGATACAAAAGATAAAAATCCCTTACGCAGTTCTAAATTCAGTAGGAAAGTATGTTATTATATCCTCAGATAGGAAATTTCTTTAGCTACAATTTGCTATAGTCATTTTATGATAAAAGTTTAAAATTAAAGTTAGGTGAATTTTTTGTTGTTGTTGATGTCCAAAGGTTGCCTAGATTGAACCACTTAAATCAATGGGGTTATTATTGTAAACAACAGGGATAGCTTAGAAAGTAGTTTATCACCGTTGGTAATCCTTATAAATTGGAATTGGAAGAAGTCAAAGCAAAAAAATAAATAAATAAAAGGACACTAAAGCCATCAAATTTTGAAACAAAAAGATATAAAAACTTAGGATATGTATCATTTATACCATTTGTGGAGGAAAAAAGGAAGAAGTAGAAGTGATACAGTGTATAAAATGTCATATTTGGGCTCATGTATTGTGTGCTGGTGGGAATTCGGGAATCAAAGAATATTTTTGCTTAAAGAAATTGGTGGTCCAGTCTGGGCTCCAAGTGGTTTCAATCTAGGCAAACGGTTTCCTTGATTGGGTCGATGGTATTTTTTTAAGCTGCTTTTTTCCTAATTTAAAGTGTATTTCATTTAAAGAAAAGTTAATTATACTGTTTTGAAGATAAATAACCTACAAAAAAAATCTACTACTCGTTTTTCGTTAAAATTATTTCTCCTTCACCGAATATCTAAAATTGTCGAAGTGGTCCTTTTTTTTATTTGAATATTTTCTTTTAACATATAACAAGTTTCTATATATTTTAAGAGACTTATATACAGAATCTAAAGAATCAAGATGTTTCATGGCTAAATGTATGTGTTAGTTCCCTAAGCTTTATTGCTAATCTAATTTTTTCTGAATTAAAAAATAGCTAATAGAAGAAAATTTTTACAGTGAAGTTGGGGTGGGAATCAGAAAGCATTGAACGTTCTCTACTGTACATAATCTGAATGATTATGTACAATAGAGAAAAGGTTAAAATTTTCAGCCTTTAAGTGTCATTCATTTGGCTGTAATAAATGTCAGTAACCGCATAATTAAAACATATGCTCACTTTAAAAAATTTTAAAGAAACTTCGTTACACTGAATTCATATTTGTTCCCCTGTTGTATAACGAATAGCCCCCTAATGGATTTTATATCAAATTAATAAAAAAATTTATAAGAAACGAATATTTTTTCGCAATGTATATTATGATTAAAGTTAATATACGAAATTCAGTTGATTAAAAAGTTGTTCGCATATCTCGATGTTTCTTATATGTATACTTTGATTAATTTAATTCCTGGGTAATTTAAATAATTTTATACTCCTCTGTTACTATGGAGAAAATTTTTAGAATAATTTATAAATGTTTTCTTAGATTTAAAAATATAAAAAGAATACGTAAAGTAAGTCTCTTTATACGGTAAACAACCAAATTAAAACTATTTCATTTTTTATTTCTTTTTAATTCTTCTGTTAAATTATAGTAAATTTTGTTTAATTCTAAAGATAATAATAAAACTCAGTATTCATGATTTCTCTTTAAATAATCTAAAAGAAAAAATAATAAAGAATTATATTAACCTTGAATAATTGTATTCTTATTTAAAAACAAATCTACATTTCGCTCCGTTGGTTTAACAAGGTTCTAGCTGACATTTCACTGAAAATGAGATTATGGGTTTAAGCTTTTATACTAACTAAGCTAGATCTATACAACAAACTGACTCTACCTGAATTATAGTGGTAAATAATGAACTACTAGTGTGCCATGGTTCTATCACTGCAGACAATATTTATACTTTTTAGTTTGACAAGATTTTATCTGCTTTTGTTATGACCACTGAGAAGCTGTGCCATTATTTAAGCATGCTGTGGTTGTTTGCTTGGACTCTAACGGGGATTTGTGTTCATTATACAAGTTTTGTATACTCTTTTACAATAGAATAAAGTTAAATCCTTTATCATAGCAACGTGGAAAATGAGTTGTGCGAGCTAGAAAGTTTGCCTGATTTATTCAGCGGCACAGGTAGTGAAAGTCAAGAACAAAGTTTTCTTGTAAGTGTTTATTTACTTTTTTTGTGAAGGGAGAGAAATTACAGGTATGCAAGTCTTTCTACTTTGTATCATTATCTAAATCGCAAAAGCCAGTGCACATTGCACAATCAACTAAAAATGCAAAAATCAACACACCAACCCAGGACTAAAGAGGAAAGAATGGAAATAGTAGAAGAGTGCCAAAGAAGACCCAGTTTTAGTAAGAAAATACAGAAAATCCATCCCCATAGAAGAGTCCAGTTACTTCAGGGGACATACCGAAAGAGAATATTTGGGTTCTCACCTCAATATTGGGAAAATGTATGAATTGTACCTTAGACAGTATTGCACTGAAAAAATAATTGCAGTTAGAAAATCAATGCACTACAGAATTTTTGTCACGGAGTTTAATCATGGACTTCACTCCCCAAAAAGATACAGATGTGACGTTTGCGAGAAATTCAAAGTGGCAAAACAAACGCAAACACTGACGGGCGACATTAAATATTAGTATGTTGTGCATCAAACTACAAAAATGAATATGCGAGAAGTTAGGAACGAGGAAAAGAAAAACAAAGATTTGGCTGTATTGCTATTTTACTTATAAAGTGCAATATCGACTCCACATGCTGCTCGTAATATTATTTCTTTTTTTTTTTACCTGAGAAAATTAAACTTCTATAACTTGACTGCGTACTATATGAATACTAAACAAGTATATTGTGCCTTGTGGAGTGGAAATTTATCTGGCCGCGCTGGTAATGACATTACTTGCTTTTCACAAAATACTGACCGTGCTAGCTGAGGAAAATGACATAACTGAGATGATACATGGTCGGATTCGTGTGTTC
The DNA here is from genome assembly GCA_013235015.1 of Araneus ventricosus. Lineage (NCBI taxonomy): Eukaryota > Metazoa > Arthropoda > Arachnida > Araneae > Araneidae > Araneus > Araneus ventricosus. Next base: position 1,914,950 of record BGPR01000007.1, on the reverse strand, counting down.
TCCAAAATCGAAATTCAATCATTTCAAACTTAATTCTACATTTTCTCAAGGATAATCCTCAAGCAAAATCAGTTACCATGAAGAATTCCTTAGCAGGACTTTCATGCGTCCAAAAAGTTAATAACGTTCACAGCAACATTGAAAAAACCATGAATAAAACTGACTTCTATTCTCCACTTGGATTAATTAGAATTTTAAAACAAATCAATCCGAGACACCCATACCGTGTCATACAAATACGGTCTGATGATTTTAAAGATTTTCGAGGAACAGCAAAGCTTCTAAATTATAAGATTGCGTCATTCTCTAGTGTAGCAGTTTGAAATTTACCAGAACCCTGCACACGGTGAATTTCAAAACATCTCTCGACAAATTTGAGCCAGAAAATTCCAGAAATATCAAGTTTATTGAGACATATATGAGGGACTAGAAAAAACATATCAAACAGAAAAAGACCTCAGAAAACTGCAGTCTGGGTGTGTTTCAAGTAACACCTAATGTTCAAAAAGCTTCAAAAGAAATAAGTAATCGAAAAAAGCAAGATATAAAGACAGCATTTCCCTTCATACCTATACAGTATAGGGAATATAAATGTAATAATATTTTTAATAAACCTAGTAATGGTACCATTCCATTTATCATGATACAAAATGTTTTGTAATCTTTTTTCATTAAATTTTTGTACCACACCATTGTAATTTATATAATAAAAATATGTTACTTTGACAAAGTTTTATGTGCAGTCACAACTATGTCTCTTTCGCGAAAGCTGTTTCTGTTCTGAACAAGGTTATAACTGTATTTTTCTACGCTCAAAAACAAAGGTATAAAACATAATTTTTTTCAAATAAACTATGGAACCTTTAAATAAAAGCCTTTTAATGTGATTTTTAAAATATTAATTAAATTAGATCATAAATAAAAAAAGTTGTTAATCGGTGAAAACTTTAAAACTCGTTTTTCTCAAAACTGAGGAATCGACCAAATTAAAAACATGTGAAAGTGCTAAGAAGAATAAAATTATATAAAAATATTTAAATGTGTAAAATGCTTCAATAAGGTACCAGCAAAATGGAAGAGAAGAACAACCATCACTCCAAGCGACACAGGTCATAAACCTGTCGGCGAATTAAAAATATGAAAATTTTTGCACAAATTTAATTCGAGAAAAATTCAATTCACCGTGTTAATTTTTTTAAAAGCACAACCAAGGAGTTTAAAATGTAACCATAAAAGAACCACAGTAAAAAATATCGATCAAGACTTCACTCCTCTCCCTTGAGAGTTTTACAAATATGTAAAAGCGGCATGCTTTAGAAGTAACGCAACACTTCTTACCCTGCTGTTGCAATTTTGTTTTTTATTACAGTAAAGAAACTTAGGCACGAGTGTTGCCTTCTGAAACAATGTCAGCCAGTTGTAAGAAAAAAATTGGACAACATTTGTTTTCAAGCGAATTTAAAAACATAAAAAAATTTCTAAGGATAATGTTCTGAAATCAAAATGCTTTTGATTTTAATTTGAATGAGTGTGAGTGCATTCTCTTTGTTGCACTCTGGCGTGGGGCCCCTTAGACGCGGGGCCCTAATTGGAGTAATTGGTCCAATCGTCTAGAGGCCGGTCTTGTTCATGCGCTTTTTATTTTAATTTGATATGTTTTATGTTTCACTCACTTCTTGATGTGTTAAAGTTTTCAAATTTTGAACACTTATGTACTCTCGATAACAATACACTATTTTAATATTTTCAGAATTTAATTATCGCTTAATCGATTGATTTAACTAAATTTTGATTCCATACGAGTGGCGCCACCTAGTAGTGAATTTATGAAAAAATTGATTACAAAATTCCATAATATTTATAACAATAAATTTTATATTAAAGTCTAATAAGTAGGAAATAATTATAGCATAAAATTCTGCTTTTTAATGCACTAATAAAAGTTAGCTTTAAAAAGCAGTTTTCTTATTTTTTAACTTGACTTCTTTGTCTACGCTGGAACTATTCTGTCAGCAGAGAGAAGATATTTAAACACGTCTTTAGGGTTTCGCGACTGCTTCATCCGTTATTTACTAAAAAAAATTATCACCCACCAGTGTCTTCTTTGTAAACACTGCAAATATATTGGCATTCATTGAACCAGAATGTATGAAAAGAAAGACGATTTCTAGAGAAACTGAACTAAAATATGCAGTTATGAATGAGTAATGTTTTCTTTTACCGAAATTTGTGTAACCATGATGGCCTGGCATCAAATATTCGACTAGGAGATCTTTTAATCCAGTGTTCATGGTCAGATTCATTCCATCTATGCGAATCTGGTGCACGTTGAGTTTGTTATCGGTTATTTGTCAAATGACTTCAAGTTGGAGTGGTGTTGAAGTTTAAAGACATATGCAGGATCAGGTCTCGTCCTAGTCATCTAACCATGCTCAAAAATACGCTGTCCGCCACAAAATAGTCCTTATATGACTTTAAAGACGTTAATTTTGCAAATCCTGCTCTCTGGTATATTGTCTCATGTGTCAACTTTGCCATCTGATCACAGTTCAAATTCTCCAGGTTCGTCCCCCAGAACCCTCGTGTAGCTGTAAAAAATCGCGATTCATTAATCCGATAAATAAAATTAATCAGCTTAGGATCAGGAAAAAAATAACAATGGCTTTGAATATATCTTTTGAATATTGTTATCATTCTCTCTATAATACAGAGCTCCTAGTTCACTTGTATGAGAAATCTAAGAAAAGCAAATGAGAATACAGATACCTTGCTTTTTAGTAGCATATAAGAACTTTGTTACTGCTACAAGACAAAAATCGTTATTGCGTCTGTAATTGCCTCCGTTAATCGGAATACCAAATAGATACGCATGCAGTCTGCATCTATTAGTTGTTTTTAACGCATTTCCATTTAAATTTTTCTTACAGAATACTCATTTACATTATCATCAGGACTAATTATTGTAATTATAAAGGGAAAAATATCAAAACCTGATGAACATATCATAGAATATATTTTATATCCGAAGGATGTGTTCGACCTTTTAAGAATGAAAATTATTGTGACTAATGGAAGGTTATATAATAAAAATATTTTGAAATAAAACTGATTTCATTATTTATTACATTTTTTTACAGCTATGCGTTTAGATCAACATTTTTATTTTGTTTCAGCCTGTTCCAACTTGTATTCAACATATTTCATGCTTCAAGAGTGCTGTATATTGTTACAAAGTTGTAAAGTTGTTTCCCTTACATGATGATCTTGGCAACCATTTTGGTGGCCTTGGTGACAAATTTGGCGAGTTGGTGACTTTGGCCATCCTATCTCTACAAGGAGCCGGAAATATCAAGAACCTTCTAGAGATTTCCATGTGACATCACTTCCTCTTGCAGAAGGTATAAAAGCAAACTCCCAAACCAAGAGACAGTCAAACGGACTTTGATCAGCAGTGAAGCTGGTGAACTGAGAAGCATTTGAGCTCTATTGAAAGTGCTACAACTGGGATTTATTGGTGATCTCTCCTGTTAATTTATACAAGTGCTGTTCAGATTTGTTACCTGTGCTATGTTAGTGCTTTTCATGAAATTTTCATGGAATAAAGTTTCATTTATTTCTTTTATTATTATTATCCTACTTGCTGGATTGCATTCATTTACACCCACCAGACGATTTTTGTAACAATATGTATAGTCAGTTCCAAAATTGAGTATACACCTAGACGTGTAAAGTTTATTTTTGCTTAACAGCCTAAATTTTATTTTAAGAGTATGTTTCTTACTGTTCATATTTTTGCTCTTCCTCTTTCACTAAATAAAGAAAAAAATGCTTAAAACATATTTTTTTTTAAAAAAAATGAATATGTATAATACATATTCGAAAAACAACGCCACAAAATTGAGTATTCACTTTTATTAATTTTGTTGTAATACGCGAATTATTATTCATCTGCAAATCTTTCACCTGGACAACTGTTTGAAATTTCTTAGGCATGGATTGCACCAGTTTTTGTTTGTTTCAACTGAAATTTTAACTATATTCTTTTAAAAGTTTTATTCTAAACTCTTCTATTTCTTTCCCAACTTCCCTCTACACTTTTTATGGTCCATCGTTCCCACACAGATGAAATTTGCTTTCGCCGCAGGAAAGAACAGTGTTCCAGAATGATTCCGGCTTTAAAATATGTATTTTTGCGAAAGAAAGTCTCCATCGTTTCTATTGACATAACTAACGAGTGGCTTGAGTATTGAAGTACGACCATGAAATCCTGCATAATGAAGAACATGTATAACAGTTTTAGCTGAGTCCCTTCTTTCAGTTTCTGAGGATATTGATGAACCAAGTTGTGGGGCGCTTAACATAGGATTTTTCTTCACTGAGCGTATAATCGTAGTCTTTGCTGTAGTGCTTAAAATTTCTTGATGTCGTCATCCTGGATTATCGACCATAATGCCAGTTTTCCGATATTTCTGTAGTTTTTTAGAGCACAACCATGGCTTTTCCCAATCATCGAAGCAATTTCTCGAACAGGTTTGTCATCTTTCGACCATTTGATAACTAAAGAACACTCATTTCCAGGAGTTTCCCTTCTGGATTTTGTCTGAAAAGTTTTGAAGGGTGAACGATATATTTGTGAAAGACAGTTAAATATTGAAGTATATGCTCAAGTGCAAATATCTAATGCTTTAAGGAACAAATTCGTTAAGTGTATATTCAATTTTGTGGTTTCGTTTTTCTACAAAGTGTCATATTTATTAAATTTTCGAAAAAAAGAATAACTAATTTTTTTTCACATAATGGTAGAAGATGGGCAAGAATATCTACACCAGAATCATATTCTTGCCCAGAAAGTTTGATAATTTTTAAATAAAACTTTGCCTCTTATGCATGAAATACTTTACACTTTTTAAGTGTCTAGACTCATTGTATATACGCACTATCTAATAAATGTATCGACATTTCTGGAAATTTCACCACAGATCTTTATAGCATATTAAGTGATTTTAAATATTCAAATTTTTCTTTTGACATTTTCGTGGTAGAGTGAACGAATTTTTTTCAGAAACTGACTTTTACAGAACATAGCAGACAGAACTTTGAATGTTCGATCTGTAAAAGCAACGCTTTGAAGCTTATTAGTGGTTTTAAATTAGTCAAAAATACTAATGTGTGGTATATTTATTATGGTTTACATTCGAAGACTAAAACTATCGAAATGCACCTCATGTATCAAAAAGATTGATCCGTTATTGCATATATATATATACAGGGTGTCCCAAAAAAGTGGAAAAAAACGTTTATTTCCATGAATATTGATCTAGACATATACTTCCAATTGCAAGTTTCATCAAATAAGGTAAGAATTTGTATGAAAATACTTTGAAATCCAAGGGGATTGATAATAAAAAGTTACAAAAATTTTTATACGCCCCCCCCTAGAGTATAAATGTCAATTAGTAAAATGTTTTTCTCACATTCACCTATTCACATACAAAGTTGCCCTGTGGGAAAAGAATTTCTCTGGACCCTTATTTGCAGCTGTGACTTTCTCACAGATAAACAAGGCAATAACCCTCCCATGGGAAAGAATTTTTTGAAATCCAGAGGTTCTTTTTCTCAAAACAGTGCAATGCCTACCCAAGAAAATTCGCACAAAGAAGGGGGACGGGAAAAATCTACAATTTTGAAGGGACGGTTACTATAGTGATGTTTCTTAAAACCAGGATTCGAACAAAGAATGTAGTAAACACACGGTTTTTTAACGTAAACTTCTGCAGTGCACAGTTATGTTACAATAACTTAAACATTATATAAATTAAATAACTCTGAGAATGAAATGAATTATTATTACTATTTTAAGTAAATAAATTAATTTTAAATAAAACTTGAAAGAGTGACACGACAGCCCGCTTATAACTACAAAACTTACAGAGACATAAGAAGACAAATTTATTGACTTAGACCACTTGTCCAAACCACTCACTGCTGTTTTATCCAGTCTTTCTATGTGCATTTTAGGGATAATATACAAAATTCATTTAAATTATTTAAAGGACGTAATCAGGAAATAACAATGTATTTGTTAACTCTTGTTAAATCTAAAAAATAGTCAAATAATACATTAATTAAAGTATTTACAAGAATAGTTCAACTTGTGAACCTTCGAAAAATATTTAAAGCAGTGACCGCGCTCAGAAACAAGCAGTTCTAGAAAAATATTACTATAATACGAATGGAATTAATTTTTTGAAAAATATCTTTACCTTATAAAAGTCGGAAATTGTAGCTGTAATGATCTCAATGGTATTTTTAAAAAAATACAGTCCTTTTTTTCGGTGAGTGGCTTTTAATAACTGAAATCGAATATATAGAAACCAGCCAAGTTCCCGTTGAGGCAACATGAAAGTGAATCCGAATCCTAAAAACGGCCAAGGAGAGAAAATAAAAAAAATTTAAAATCAAGAGCGCGAAGACGAACCATGGGGTGAGATTAAAGGGGGGGAGCATTAGTTGGACTAGCGCAAAACAGGAGAATCCGAAAATCCAGTTCTGGCTAAGTTCAAAGACAGATAGATAGTTACTCGCCTTCGTCTTATGTCAGTTGTAAGCAATGACAGAATTTTAATGCTTTCCAAAATTATTTGGTATGCAGCCCCATCCTGTGTCAGTTTTGCTTTTTCATTCATTTTGTGTCTTCTTTTCTTGTTTTTTTCTTTTTATGTTGATAATCGAGCTCTCAGATAGGAGAAGTAAGCAAATAAATAAGAATTGAAACAAAAATACGAATTTTTAAAATAATTTTAATGAGTTCTGCAATCCTAAAGGATGAATCGCCACTGCCTTTAGGTAAAACTTAATAATACGCACAGCGCTGAAAGCAAATAATTTAATATTCTTGTCCGATATTAGGCTATTTTCCTGTTTTATGTTAAATTTTATTTTCTCAAGCTGTCCTTCCATTCTTTATCAAGTCGATAGTTGCAACTCTCTGCCAATGAAACTGAATAACAGTATGCGACGTCGGCAAATTTTTTTTTTTCAATCCATGATGATTGGATGATGTACTACTAGACAAATATTTGTATTTCGCAGTTTTTCTATGTTGAATAAATTTGCATTTCTGCAATAACATCTCCATATAAATTTGAGAGCAGCCCCTTGAAATTTAAAAATGCATATATCTCTGCAGGTTTTGGAGATAGAATCGTGAAACTTAGTTTATGCATAGATGAGGGTAAGAGGAACATTTTACTCACTGGCACTTTTGCTCTATGGAGAATGTATAAAAATTTAATTTTTTTAACTTTTTATTTTGAATTTTCACAGAAGCCAAATTGTCTTCACACAAATTCCTACCTTATTTGATGAAACTTTTTAATTGAAAGTATATGTAATCCTTAATAATATAATAAATGCGAAAGTCTGTCTGTCTGTCTGTTACGCTTTCACGACCAAACTACAAAACCGATTTGGATGAAAATTCGCAGAGTTGTGGCTTGAAACCCAAGAACGGACATAGGCTAGGTGAAATCACGTTAAATTAATTTTTTTTGACTAAAGACAACAATTAAATAATTAACAAAGCCCATTGACTCAGCGATTCTCGATGAAGATTATTTTATTTTTCGATCAACTGTCACGTGATCCGTCAGGAATGCGAAAACATGTGAAATAAATTATTTTTAAAATCAACTATCACGCGATCCTTTTTTCCGCTGTAACTTCGGAACAAATTGTCCGATAAAAATTATTTTTATACCATCTTAAAGTACAAAATTTTATCTTTTCAGTGATACTAATTTTGTTTCTGTGACATATTTTCTTCAATTTTTATTCATTTTTCAAATTTTAATGATTTTTAATTACGCAGACGATTTTGAAATAACGCAAATTTATAGCTACTCTGTTACTAGGAAACTGTTAGATTTTGAGCTAATTTACCTTTATTTCTGAAAATTTTGCTTATGTTCATAAATATCTATAAAATAAGGCAGAAATTACATGCATCTGTCTGTCTGTCGGTCGGTCGGTCACAAGAACTCCTCCTGAATGGTGAACGGTAGCGACATGAAATTTACACACGACATTATAGAGCATATTTCTAGGCCAAAGGTGCTATTTTCAACTTTCAGAGTTAATTAGTTCTTAAGATATTTAATTAGATAACGAAAATCAGCCGCTTTTAAGCCTAATGCCTAGACGTTTTTTGCCAATAACTTCTGACATATTTATTACACAACAATTATTTTTATGCCATTTTAAAGACCAGAAAATGATCTTTTTAATGCTATTAATTCCATTGCGATGAAATGTTTTCTCTTATTGTTATTAAGGTTTAAAAATATTTTTTTAACGTAATTTCGAACAATACTTTTTCTTCTTATAGAAATAAATTCAATCTAAACTACTGTTTCTCGCGCGGGCTTTTGCCAGTATTAAAGTTAATATAAGAAAATATTGCTTTCTTTGACCATAAACAACAAAGTAGACTTTAAACTTCCGGTTTCTTGTTGTGGTAGCATTTACAGCTTTTAATACGGTTACACAGTGATCCAATGACGTTAGTCAATTATTCTCTCGATGTTTTGTTTAATTTTCACAGTGAGATATTACAGAATATCCATCTGTAAATACCGTAATGGACATTAACAAGGGACATCATATTTTGTAGAGCTCTTCAACATCTTAGAATGGTCAGGGCACCTTAAGAAAAGCCGAAATTGAAAGTCGGTGTGCCAGTACTACTAATACGTAACATCGATATACCGAGACTGCGCAATGGCACACGGTTACAAATTACACACCTAGGTCCAAACGTCATGAAAGCTACTTTTATGACTGATATAGGGAGAAGAGAGAGTGTTTTAATTTCACGACTTCCGATAATACTGAAGGATTTATCATCTCAGTTCAAAAGGTAACAAATCCCTTTAAAAATGTCATTTGCCAGGCTAAGGGCCAGATACTGAAAGTGGCAGGCGTACATTTGGAAAACTATATTTTTCGCATGGGCAACTATATGTGGCGTGTTCACGTGTGTCCAGCCCACACAACCTCTACATCCGTGCAAATAACGTGGTATACAAAAGTATATTAGCATAGATAAACAATTTACATAACTATATCAGCATACATGTACAGTACACTCCTGTCAGCCGTCCAATTAAGTATTATCAACCGTCAGAACTTTTACTTTCCTCTTTCAAAATGCAACAAGACATTTACATTCGTGAATTAAAAGAAAGAATAATTCAAATTCTTTGTGCACGAAGTCGCGGGTAACAGCTAGTATAAATATAAAAGAATATATAAACTAGCAATTAAAACAATTTGGAAAAATTTCAAAAAGAATCGCTTCTTCGTGATAGTTCTCTTATGTTCTTTTCGTGTTCTTCTTTCCGTACTTCCTTTTTGGAAGAATTCCATTTTTTGGAAGGTTTTACCGTTCCTTGCACTTTTTTCACATTGTGATTTTTTTTATTTTTGCTTCAAGGAATGAAATAACGCGTTTGAATGAGTAAGGACTTCAGCAAGGATCGAAACACTGACACTTTTATATGTGACAGGGCATCAGTTCGGCTGATGCCAACTGCCCAGTCTTTATATCTAGATAAAAAAAAAGATTTCGCCGATGATCCATTATGCATATGAACTTCGTGCACGTTATATCTGATATCGGGAATCAAATGTCTTCCTGTTGAAGTGGTTCAAATGTTGGAAGAGTGGAATACAAATACATCCTTGTCATCCGAACACAGTTCAAAATTTTATGGGTAACCTCCATTAATAACGTTAAACTGAAGGTTAATTTAACAAATCATTTGGGCGAACTTGTAGCAACTTCCTCCACCAACCCTTATAATACATTTCCAAAGCTCTCTACGAAGTTAAGCTAACTTTATCTAAGTAAACTCTTCGAATGAATAACAAACAGCTTAAAGGAGTTTGGACTGTGACCGTGGGTGCCCTACTTGATGGTGCCGAGCCTTCGTATCGACATGAGGCGTTTCTACTCAGTCATCAAAATTTGGTAGTTGCCTTATCTGGATAGCTAGGGTCGGTGAGGGTTAAATAAATAGTTGTCTTATCTGAAAAGCGACTGAATATATTTCGTATTTCTCGGTAGTGTATGCAATGTTATGCTTGAATCTCTCATTTTTTTAGATTTCTTAGTTATTACTGTAAAACTATATCCTTCTCTTCCGGGGCTCTCCCACGATCCTACCGACAACTAGTCGTACCGAATAGTTCTCGCCTGCGAGTACTCAAATACAGCGAGAAAATAGTCGCGACCTTCAATTTAGATGTACCACCAACGCCGAGTGAAACCAAAGGGAGTAATTTCTCACCGTTTCCGAGTGTGGCGAGGAGTGGAAACGATCGACCAATCAAAAGAGAGCAATCTTTCCGATTTCGAAGCGTAAACAAACAAATCGACTGTCGAGTCGGCCTGTGAAGCGTATAGTTTTAATGAAAACTACTTACTTTTGTTCAAATGGTTGTAGTCATGCAGTTTTTACAGCATAATGAAACATGATTTGTTAGATAAGTGGTTAATAAGTGAAGACATTGTGCACTGTTCACAGTCAAATCTTTGATATTTCTCGAATATAAATTTTTCTTCCTATTGAATCGTGTTTTTACGCTTTATGTCATTGTTTTATCTGTTTATTTCTCGAATATGATATGCATAGAATGAATTGACTCTTTCTATGAATGTGCTTTGTTATGCAATAAAATATGTTTTGGTTTTTTAATGTTTATTTTCAATACTTACATCTATAATCACTGTATCATTTGGCATCTAATAAAGATAAATACACTCCAGAGAGTACTTCACGTATAAAACATTAAAATAACATTTTTGAATATTCTTTACGGTTGTTTTTCGTGAAATCATAGGCAAAAAAATGCTCTTATCAATGAAATATGATGTATAATCAATTAAGTTTTTAAGAAATTAGCCACTTGTACAATCTTAACTGGAGTTTTAAATCTAAAACCAATGTTGATTTTAAAGAATATATACTTTTAAAGTAACGAGTAGTTGAATTTGCATACTTTATCGAGGAATATATGTTAAAGGCCCTTGACTTTGCATGTTTCCTCATCTGTTGTAATAAAATTAGGCAATTTGTTGTGATAGTGGTTACTGATGACTGCATGTTTTAATGGATGCTATTTTTGCACATATCTATATTATATGCATAAATTCTGATAGATAATAAATTGTGAGTGTAATATTATATTCCAAGTGAAAAATTGCTTCATAACTGAAGTTACTCAAATATTACTGTGTTTTGCTTATAGAACTGCAAATAAAATTCATATGATTTACCTCTG